>CM040183.1:66329012-66929012 GCA_022606455.1 Callitettix versicolor | reverse complement strand
GATCAGCTGATTTGACTGAACAGCTGATAGGCTATAATTAGTTTCAGGTTGTGTTGTTAAAAAGTAGCAATATTAACAACATTATAGACGTTTGTATTAATTTCGAATATATTATAAATGGTTACAACGTGCACGTGTTCTTTAGCTAAGGAAAAATACCGAAACCAAAGCAAAAAAAAAGGTTTTAACATAGAAAGAGACAGAAATAGAGAGACGAAATTCGTTTGTTCGTTCATTTCATATTTCCGTTACATTCTTCCGTTCGGCAGACTTTTTTTCTATTCACTGCTCTCGCCAAAGCTGCCATTAAAAACTTCGCTTCAAAACGTTTGATAAGTAGAGAACAGGACATCATTCTATAACTTTCTTATTTAAATATTTACTCTTTCACTTCAGTATAACAATGCAGTGTTGTTTCTGTCTAGCTGAGTAGCCAGCTCAATAAGAGGAATTGCACCGGTAAAAGTTAGGCGAGTGCGCGTATTTATGGGTTATGCGACCCCATTAGAAAGGAATCTAATAATTATTTTCTGATAACAATCAGTCGATATCAAAGTATTAATTTGTGTAACATTTCCGTTGCAAGTGTTCGCGATCACCAGCTGAGGCCGTTTAAACAGATAAAGATTACACGGGTTGAAGATTTATCCCCGCAGTGCGTGATACCATCGGCCTAATTACACGGCGGCGACTTATCTGATGGTAACACTGCATTCATTAGCCCGGCCTGCTGCTTGTTTTCCTTCAGATTGAAATCTTAATTCTACTCAATCTGTATTGTATAGAAACAATAACACATCAATTGTCTTTGTGCAGATGTAAATATAAAAGAAACTAGTGACAGATTATGTATAGGTTATCCGAGGACATGCCTTCTTGATAGTGTAATGCAAATATATTTGTTTCCCGATGGTTGTAATGTTACTAATGTTCTCATTTGAATATTGGCTGTATTTTATTAGTTGGTAATACCATAATGCTTGTCTTTATTTATTGCTCAGTGAAATTATTGATTAAATCAAATCTTAATAAAATGTGTTTTTTTAAAACTTGAGTTTTGTGAAATTTTGCAACCAATATGAAATTTTAATATAAAATGTAAAATTATTGAATTGACTTGAATTAGACGTTTTTCAAAAAAATATTTACACGTAAATGTAGGCCCTAAACATTAAGTTTGTATGCAATAAAGAAATATCAACAGTCTGGTCAAATTTAAGTTAAATATCTCGTGGCTTGTTGCCTCGCATTCTAGATCATTCTCTATATATGAAAATTGTAATTAGTTATAATAATGAATAAGTTATTAACTAACTTTATTGTGCCATTGATTAAAATGTATTTACTGAACGTTAGTTTCTTAACACTTCTGTATTTTTTTGAAAAAACTACTTTAGAATGTCGTTTGAGAAAAATTATATTACTTTAATAAAACTATAGACAGTTCCAAAAATTCAATACTTCAATTTCAACATGTTTCACGTTTCATGAACCCTAGGTGTATAGGTTTTTGCATCCGTTTGTGTTACTGTATTAACAAAAAACTAATAAGAATTGTTCAAACTTAAAAACGAAGTGCCTTTAGGCCTATACTTTCTCCGTCAGGATTTATAAAATTAGTTTTGTAATCGGTAGCTAAAACAATACATTTTCTCAAAAATAACTACTGTTTAACGATTTTGATTAAACCCGGGTCAGACGTGCTTATGGACGGAAATAAAAATTAAAGTTTAAATGTGTTTGCTTTATTATCTCACTACGAAAAATCCTATTGGAGGCTATCATTAAGTAAATACAATTTAAAGTAAAAGCAGTTTCGAGTTTGGAATGAATTCGAAAAAACTAAATATACTTTTACTGCAGTCAGGTTTATTTTTATATTTCCCGGTTTTTCCTTAAATCGTCAGTATAGTAGTTCTATTTTAAATTTCAAATTTTGAATAATGACCTGTGTCTGTTGTGCACAATTTTTGCCGATATTTTCCGCACCGGCGTTTTTGGAGATTTTCAAAAAGATCAGCGTGATTTAAATGCAGATTTAATTACGTAATGTTTGGTTTGTCATTTACAATACTATGTAAACAGCCACCCACTCACCTTCTTTACGAACAGCTGTACACTGCCTGTGTGATTACTGAATACAGTCACTCGTTTTCCCCCCCGTGTCGGAAACTCTA
Organism: Callitettix versicolor; assembly: GCA_022606455.1. Taxonomy (NCBI): domain Eukaryota; kingdom Metazoa; phylum Arthropoda; class Insecta; order Hemiptera; family Cercopidae; genus Callitettix; species Callitettix versicolor. The sequence goes on along the minus strand of CM040183.1, from coordinate 66,926,835 downwards.
CATGTTCAACTCTATTTCCTCTTTGAAAACCATTCGTCGCTTCTATTATTGAGTTATTTTGCTCCGAGAAGCCATATTTGTGTCGACGCTATCTCCCTTGAAGTCACAATGCCCGTGTGAATACAATGTTTACAGAAGGCTGTGCACACCTCGCCGCGCCGGTCAGCTGGTAGTCAGCGCCTGTGTGCTGTAACTGTTAACGTAATTTCAACCCAATTAACACTACTTTGCATTCTTTACCGGGCCGGGTTGTAAACAAACACGCGGGGCGCGCTCCATTAGTTCCAACTCGACTAATGCAACTGGTTTTTTTGTCCCAACCCTTTAATTTTCCTGACACTCGACTTGTTCGTCTCAGATTAAAACGTTTTCAAATTAAATGACCCCGAACAGAGCATTTATAACAATGGACGCTTGTGGGAATCGTGACCGGAGGTTATTAGGTTAGTAATTGATTGAGAGGAGCGAAGCGAGTTCATCGTGAACAGTTTAGTGTCCGTCTGTTCATTTGAATCGGTTGTACCGGTACTGTTACTGTTTTAGAAAGCTCATTGCAAACCAGTGAACGGAATATTGGGTTGTAGTCGCGTATTTCAAAAACTTGAAATAAACGTTGCTGTTCACTTGCATTAATTTTAAAATGATAAACTTATTAATTTTAATAATTAAAATTGTTCCAACCCTAAGTAGAGTAACTCTGATCATTCTTCAAACGTCGCCATAAATACGCGTAAATAAAACAAAATAATAATAATGTTATTTTACTGGAGATTGAACGAAAAGATCGATTTCGATGGAACTTGCATGCATTTGTAGTTTACACATATCTCGAGACATTTTTAATTAAAAAAATCGTTTTTTTTCAAAAACGATTTTAGAATTTTTTTTCTCAAATGTAGCCCGTCTATATTTGTACCTAAACCAACATATGAATCGATTTCTTCACAAAATATTATTCTCAGAAGCTGAATGGCTATCCAGCTGAATATTGGCATAATTTTTCTAAATCGGTTCATCAAATTTTGATTGTATACAAAGGTTTCACTAATTAGATTCGAAATTAAATTGAAAAAACGTACACGTATGGAACTCGGAAAGTTACCGACGAAAGCAAAGCTTTTGTTAATAATATTTTTACTGAATATACAATTAGTTTGAAGATATGTTTACAAATATATTGTTTTGTTTAAATAAATAAATACATGAACCTAGCTTAGATATTATTTACTGTAGTTGTAGTAAAAGATCAGTTGTTTTATATTAATTAGTAACTATCAGCTGATTTCATCGAACACCTTTATAGGCTATAATACATTTTAGGTTATGTTGTTACAAATTAGCAATATTAACAATATTATTATAAACGTTTGCATTAATTTCGAAAGTGTTATAAACGGTTACAACTTGCTCGTGTTTTTCAACTAAGAAAAAATGCTGAAACCAAAGCAACACAACTTTTTCATATAATACGCGTGTACTGTTATCGAAAAGGAGGAAGAAAAAGGAGACAGAAATAGAGAGGCGAAATTCGTTTTCTCGTTTCTGTTACGTATTTCCGTTTCATTAAAAAGGTTCGGGAATCGTTTTTTCTATTTATTCTTCTCACCAAAGCTACAAAAACTTTGCTTCAAAAAGAAAAACTAACTCTGACTCTCATCGGGGTTTGTTTTGTTTTTCGATTTACTTTTATGAAATAGCTTTAGCTTATGAACCTGCTATTTTGGAAAAATAACAGCACTTGAGAAAGACAGTTCAGTATTTATTTACGATAGACATGCATGTTAAGCAGTAACAAACTGTACACACACAGTCAGATGTTATACTCCTTCCTCCGGCACAGTCAGAATGTCGCCGTTACATCATGCTCGGAGGAGTAGCATGCTCGGAGAGGATGCCCGTAATTGATGAGCCCTATTTTTCACTAGTCCTTTTTAACCCTTTGTAGACAAGGCTGTGAGAGCTGCGTCTGAGAAACGAATCAAAGAAGATAGTCGTGTGAAACAAATTGCTTCTCCTTGCGACAAGACGCAGAGCCGTATCTCTGAAGATCTCTGGGAAGCGCCGTTCATAACACGCATCGCTGCTCTGACAATCTAAGCCTACGCGCATTCTTCGTTTCTTTCATACCTGAGGGTGGTTTAATTTAATCAAACAGATTGGCCACTTTTATACGAATTGTTACAATATATCAATCAGTGTTCAATATTATCTCAAGTGATGAAAAATCATCGCTTTGAAAAATCTTCTCCGATTTGGCTCTATTTTCCAAGATTTATTTATTGAAGCGAAGCTTTTAATGTTAGCTTTAACAAGAGGACTGAATAGAAAAAAATTCTGCCGAACGGAAGAACGTAACGTAAATATGGAACGAACGAGAAAACGAATTTCGTATCTATCTCTATTTCTGTCTCTTTTCTTCCACCTTTTCGATAACAGTACACGAGTATTATATATGAAAACTTGTTTCTTTGGTTTCGGTATTTTTCCTTAGTTGAAGAATACGTACACGTTGTAACCGTTTATACTGTAATACATTCGAAATTAATATAAACGTTTATAATGTTGTTAATACTGCTAGTTTTTAACAACATAACCTGAAACATATTATAGCTTATCAGCTGTTCAATGACATCAGCTGATCGTTAGGAATTAATATAAAACAACTGATCTTTTACTATAACTACAGTAAATAATATATAAGTTAGGTTCACGTATTTATTTGTTTAAGCAAAACAAGGTAAGCATATCTTCAAACTAATTATATATTCAGCAAAGATATAATTAACAAAAGCTTCACTTCTGTCGGTAACTGCTTGAGTTCCACACGTGTACTTTTTGGATTTTAACGAGACCAGAGATGCGTTCAATCACAGATGATTCAATTAAAGGATGAACAAACAAATAAATAAATGTACATGCACTTAGTAATATTACAAACGCCAGTTAAATGACTTCTTATTGAAAATAACAATATAGTAATCTTGAAGCAATTTGTTTTTATATAATAAGCTAACTTAAAAATGATTATTAAGGTACACAATTTTAAATGGTAAGCATTGATAATGCTTAAAATAACTAAAAAAGTTGATCTTAAAATTGTATGAAATAGTAAAAACCTTGCTGATTACGCTATTGGAGCAGCCACATGGTAAGACCCAACCCCCGATAACTTAAAAATGAGTTAGTATCGTACTTTGTATAGCGAAAAGTAAAACTAGAATCATTAATTAGAATAAACATTAAAAAAAATGATTAAGTAAAATAAATGATGCAAAACATTACACAGACATTCATTCAATATTAATCTGACAAAATTCGAAGAAAATCGAAAGTTTTCTAAAGAAACCACGAATATCGACATAATTTCTAAAAAACTGTTTAAAAGATTTTGAACGAAACTGAATATTTATAACTCAAGTTAGTGTAAGCTACCAAACTTAAAAACTGTTGGAGTTTTTGGAGAAGCAACTCAAGTTTGTATGTGAACTAAATTTGAATAAAATTTGATAAAAGTTGTCTATTTTGAAATAATATGGTTATTGTTGATTTTTAAAGGTATTTTACCAAAAAAAGAATAGTCGGAAATTTACTAAGTAGTAGTGTACCTGTCGACATTCATCGAAATCTTCCCCGCAGGGGGTGCAGACCCATTGAGAGGATTTAGACGTCCCTCGCGGTACCCGAGTCTAACACACACTTACACTTACGACTTTAACAATTTACATTTAGGGAGGCGATAATAGCCTCAATGTGCTTTTCGCCTTAAAATTAAAAAAAAAACCATCGAAATCAATAATTCATCTAACATTCAGCGTGTAGGCAATGGTTTATCAAACTCAAAATCGATTTTTTCTCAAAATCTTCATACTTTCTGCATAACGTCGTTTAGGAGACGAAGGTAAAAAAAATAAATACATTAAAAATCGACTTGGATACCATAAACGTAAATGACGTATAATTATTTAATTTTAATGTTTAAATCAAAACCAAGAACCAGAGAATACGCTTGGACTATCTGGCACCTTCCTACCTGCTTCTTCACGGTTAAGTTTGGATATCAGATCCAACATTCCGGACAGACAGAATGTTAACTGAAGTGAGTACAGTAACTGTTAGGCCTTTGTTAATCTAAACCAGTTTTGCTTCACATTCTTCGTACACTGGAGTTTAGCCAATTCCTGAGAATTACGACAATATAACTCAACATGTAATCTATTACACTTATGTTATTGCATTTTTATAGGGGGTAGATATACACGAAAGGATATTTACTCTCTAAGTCCTCTGTCCGTAACGTACACAAACGGAATGTCGGAGAAGTTTGAAATTTTTATTTTGATCGTGTGGAATCGATTGTTGGATGGATTATCCAAGTCAGCTGATTTTAAAGAAGTGGCCCGTCTGTAGGCCTATGTGCACGCAGCTGGGGACTAAACTAAATAACTGTTTTCGGTGGAATTTAGCAGATTTTTGTGTTTTATTTCTTTATAAACGTAACTAACTGTCGAATACGTTAATTTTGTTGTTGTCAAACTCTTTGTTTTAAATCCTTTTTTTGATCGAAGCCCAAATAAAAGTTTAACAATCCGATTTTTTTCAAATAGCGCTATAACATTATTATCGCAATAAATAATTTTATCCAGATATAAACATTAAATACTTAAACAAATATAGATCGCTATATTCTCAAAAAATCGGGTTCGAGATTTATCGGGAAAAACTCAAACTCGGTTTATTAGATTTTGCTCGTGAAGAAAAACTAAAATCAGTTTTGTTTTGTTTGTACAAGTTGTTTTTATTGAGAAATAACGTTATTTTGAGTCAGAACGTGAACAAATTAAACAATTTCTTGTGTCATTTCAAATCTAAGGCACTATATAATTTGTATAAAACTGTGAAAATATTATTGAATATCTAATTTCGGTAAAACAATAAAAATACGACTAACACGGGTTTTGGGTGATAAAAACCAATTTTTTAAAAGAATTCTGCATAACCAAACTGACACGGTTGTTAGGCCTAACAAGATGATTCATGAAAAAACCTTTATATTTTTTTTAAAAATAGCCTACTATATATCCTGACACGGTTGTTAGGCCTAAAACGGTGATGCGTAAAAAACCTCTACATTTTTTTTAAGAATACTAGGTACATATCCTAACTGACATGGTTGTTAGGCCTAACACGGTGATGCGTGAAAAAACCTTTTTATTTTTTTAAAGACTACTACATATCCCAACTGACACGGTTGTTGGGCCTATCATGGTGATGGTGAAAAAACCTTTATTTTTTTTAGAATACTACATAACCTAATTGACACGGTTGTTAGGCCTAACACTGTGATGTGTGAAAAACCTTTATATTTTTTTAAAGAATACTACATATCCTAACTGACATGGTTGTTAGGCCTAACAGGGTGATGCGTGAAAAAACCTGTATAATGTTTTAAAGAATACTACATAACATAACTGATACGGATGTTGAGCCTATCACAGTGATGTGTGAATAACCTTTATATTTTTTTTAAAGAATACTACATATCCTAACTGACACGGTTGTTGGGTCTATCACGGTAATGTGTGAAAAAAACCTTTAGTTTTTTTAAATAGTACTGAAAACTTAACTGACACGGTTGTTAGATCTACCATGGTAATGCGTGAAAAATACTTTATACAGTTTTTTAAAAGAATACTCCATAAGCTAACTAACATGGTTGTTATGCCTAACACGGTGATCCATTAAAAAAACCTTTATTAATTTTTTTTTAAATAGTACTTATAACCTAACTGACACGGTTGTTGGGCCTAATAAGGTGATGCATGAAAAAAACCGTTATATTTTTTTTAAAGAGTAACTTAACTAACACGGTTGTTAGGTCTAACATAGTGATGTGTGAAAAAACCCTTATATTTTTTTAAAGAATAGTACTTATAACCTAACTGACACGGTTGTTGGGCCTAATAAGGTGATGCATGAAAAAAACCGTTATATTTTTTTTAAAGAGTAACTTAACTAACACGGTTGTTAGGTCTAACATAGTGATGTGTGAAAAAACCCTTATATTTTTTTAAAGAATACGACATATCCTGACACGGTTGTTGGGCCTACACGATGATGTGTGAAAAAACCTTTATATTTTTTTTAAGAATTCTACATATCCTAACTGACACGGTTGTTAGGCCTAACACGTTTTTTTTTTTGAGTTTAACGTCCGACTATTGTGCACACTTTAGGCGGTGATGCGTGAAAAAACCTTTATATTTTTTTAAAGAATACTAGGCTACATATCCTAACTGACACGGTGGTGCGTAAAAAACCTTTATATTTTTTTAAAGAATACCCCGTATCCTAACTGACATGGTTGTTGGGCCTATTATGGCGATGTGTGAAAAAACCGTTATTTTTTTTAAAGAGTACTTCAAACCTTAACTGACACGGTTGTTAAGTGTAACATGGTGATGCGTGAAAAAAACCGTTATTTTTTTTAAAGAGTACTCCAAACCTTAACTGACACGTTTGTTAGGCCATGGTGATGCGTGAAAAATCTTTCTATTTTTTTTAAAGAATACTGCATAAGTTAACTAACATGGTTGCTAAGCCTAACGCGGTGATGCATTAAAAAACACCTTTATTTATTTTTTGAAAAATAGTACTCCAGAACCTAACTGACACGGTTGTTGGGCCTAATACGGTGATGCAGGAAAAAAGCCTTAATTTTTTTTAAAGAGTACTCCATAACTTAACTAACACGGTGGTGCGTTAAAAAAACATTTATTTTAAAAAAGAAATACACCATAACCTAACTGACACGGTTGTTGGTCCTAACACGGTGATGCGTGATCTTTAATGTATATTACGATTGCGGGAAAAGCCGTGACGGTTAACAGGTAATCATATTATATTTCTGAAAGTTTGTTTTTGTTTATTTGTTTTTAAAATATTTTTTAATTGAATAATAGTGAAAAAAATATGACTTGAAGTAGCAAAAATGTATATAAAAAAATGAGTATTAATAAAACATATCGTACAGTGATTTTGAAAATATATAATTGCACTTTATAATTGTGAAATTTTTATTTTTACAACAAACCTTCATATCGTACAGTGCTTATACAATTGAACCATTGTGAGAACCAAGAAGAAGGAAGCTACGGCAAACCCCAAGCAGTCGTGTTAGGTGAGTAAAACAATAATCATGTTTTCGCTAGAAGAAATTACACTACTTTGGTTGTGAGGCATAACTGATGGCTGTGAGGAAATAGCGGTGTTGTATGCATACTGACATGCGCACTGGATGTAAAATCATAAGAAATATGACAAGAAAGTCACCTTCTGATTTTTAGAATTTGCTGGAAAAGGTTTGGGCCCCATATTTCTACACAGAAAACGTAGTTAGCATCTATTTCCTTCCAAGCATCTTCTTTAATTTTTTTAAATGGTCTTTGTGTTTAGGATCCACAGTAATGATTTCCTCTGACCACTCCATAATTAAATAAATAAAGTTAACAGTTAACTGTTAAATAACAAATAACAGTTAATAAATAGCAGTTAAATAAATAACAGTTAACAGATTTGGTTTGCGAGCAGACAAAAAACAACGTATGAAGTTCTGACACTACATAGTTCTGACTGAAATTAGAACTTTTTTTCTTCAAAAGACCGAAGGGTGGTAGTCCGGCACGTGACAATGTAGCGAATTTACGGCTCGCAAATGTGTGCGCACCTTTACTGTGAAGGAGCGAGTGATCAAAAATCACTTTTAACATCACTTTTTGTAACCGTATAACATTGTTTTCTTTTTAGCGCACTACAATAAGGCGCGGTTATGCAAGTATATATGTGTTTTATGGTTTATTTATAGACTGTCTACGGAGTTCTGATCTGTAATATCAGTACATTTTTGACTAATTTCTCTCAATTTCTGATAAATATTTTATTTCTGAACTGTTATTTTCAGTAAAGATATTTATAATGCGACCTTGCTTTCCCCAAGCCAAATAGCAGGCGCAGTGAATCACCGGCAGTGTTCAGTTAAAGCAAGCCGTAAACTATAAACTATACTGGAGGAAGTTAAACCGCTGCTTTGAAGGTTTCGGAATGAAAATACTATATTATAAGCCCCGTTCTGAGATTTTCCCATTAGGCTACTGCTGGCGATCTCCGCGGTTAGATAAATATGCTATTATGTAAACGACTTTATAAAGCTTGGGTTATAAATTATAGAGCATGTTATGTCAAGGATGCAGGCCTAATGAAGCGAGAGGCTAATGCATAACTTGGCATTGCATTGTTTGTCTGAAGCTGAGACATCGGGTAAATTATTGTTTGTTGGGCGTTGTGTGGTCAAGATGTTATAGTACTTTATGTTGGGACGCGGCTTTAAAAAAAAGTTATACAACTTACAAGTAACATTCTAGAAAAAACATTAGATTATTAGGCGTTAAAAAGTATAAACTTTTATTGACAACTTAAGGAGAGTCCTGCTCGGGAGCTGTCGACAAAACAATGACACCTGAAAGTGGCTTAATTCCTCTTATCAGTTGGTTTCGCTCAAATTTTAGCAATATTTGACGTTTCGTAGGAGCTTAAAATGTTTTAAGACGTGAATTTGAAAATTAATTTGAATTTCAAAATTAATTTGATAATTTAATAACGTTTCTGTTATTTTTTTTTTTTTTAGTTGGCAGCAACTCGCACCTGTAGAGCTGCGTTCTGCAGTACAATTACAGGTTCGCTTTTAAATTATTGCCCGTCTTTATTAGTCTTACTGCATTAAAAGGGCAAAAAAAAAGATTTTAACGGACATTTTTTAGACACAGAATTGCATTAGAAGCATTAAACAAATGCTTTTGTAAATATTACACTTTAGGGCACTAATTTGGTCATTTTTGTGTTTGTACTAGGCTCTCAACGATACCTAAGTGTACAAGCCATTAATTTCAAACAAGACTTTATCAAACAAGTCATCTTCAGAGCCCCCTTTTCAACACAATAGCGCCAGCTGTTGAATTTTAGTTTATTCACATATTTGCTAACGGTGTTCCTACAATTAATTATGTTGACAAGCTTGTCATACCTGCTGAAACAATCATCACAGTGTCAAACACGATTGCCTGTCACGATAAGTTATAACTTCGCCATGTTTACTCTTTGACCTTGCGCCAGGACAATGATTGATATTGTGGAAGTTTATAGTAATGACATTCGTCCCTTTCTTCGGCCGTGACGACTTTTCATAAGAAAGGAATCCGAAGTTGGCGAATGGAAACGCTGAAAGAAAGAAATCGAGGAAGTGTTTGTTGAGGTTATGATTAATAGACAAGGCGCAGACCTTGAGTGTCGCTGTCATATGTAAAACATCGTTGGTTACGTTCATAGACGTGCGACAGGCTTGACCCAATGCCAGGATACTCCGGCAATAAGCACATGTTGGTCTTGTTTACTAGAAGTATTTCCTTGTCCGAGCTACGGAATAACTATCCGACGTCCTTGGCGAAGGATTCAAGGTGGTCGAAGAAATAAACTGAAGAACTTTGAAAAAACCACAATCGATGTGAATTAAATTAACTAATTTTCAATAAAATATTAATAATTTTTTATGGAGATAAAATTTTTTCTAAGTACTTTTTTTACTTCTATGAATTGCAAAACCAAGCTGAAGTAGCAAATCTGCTGAACTTTCTGTAAAATTAACTGTGCAGCTTTGGAGTAACGAGGTTAAAAGCCATTAAAGTTCAATTAATAGTCCGGCGTCTGGACTGAAGCTCAAGGTCGGGTTCATTGAGTCCTTGCAGCTCTTGACAATGAACTTATAAGGTAAAGTCAAATCGGCAGACTTTCTACTATCGTCCTTCTTCGATTAATTTAAATCATTGGCAATTTATTTTACTTACGACAAATACAGTTTACTGAATCCATACTTAAAGACAAATCCTACTGCTTAATTACCAGTATAAATATATTTTATTGAAGCATGTCTAGCAGTTAATTCTAATGTCCGTCATTTTAAAAGCGTTTTGAAAAAAATCTATTTTCAATTTTTTAAAACTAATATCAAGATTTACTTTACAATATCTGTAAATGGTTCCCAAAAGCCTAAAAAAAAATGAATGAAAAAACAGTAAGATTTCCTCACAATTAAAACATTTTACTCTACTTTACACTTATCCTTTGTTCTATTATATTATTCTGTCTACATTTTTGTCTATCCGCTTTTTCAAATTATTTCCCTAATTATATTAGTTCATCTGTGAAACTTGCACCTTCTATAAAATTTAATGTCTACTCCTATAAGTCCTTATTTTTTGTAATGATATTATAAAAACAATATTTAGATTAAATCACAAATTAATTTTTGACCATTTTCTTCTCTCCTACTATTTTAAATATTTTATTTCTAATTAAATGACGACTGTCTTTAAATTAAACCATCCTTTTTTCAATAAATTTTTACAATAAACCGCTGTTTTATTTCTTATTTTGTTGTTTTATTAAAAAATTATTAATATTATTATAAATATATAAAAAACCTTTTCTGGTTTTGTTTTAAACACATTTAAAAAAATTACTTTTAAACATTTACTTTAAAATCATTACTTTTAAACGTTTTAAAATATAATCTTTAAATATATAAAAACACTAACTTAATTATGAAAAAAGTCTTGGTTTTTGATCACGCAAATATAATGATATCTAGTCAAGATTAAAACGTTTATGAAATTAACAGCGCATATACAGACACAAGATTAATTGCCATTGTATGGTGTTTGGGCAACAGAAAATACGAGGTAGGGTCAAGAAGTTCTCGGACTTGGTTAATGAAATTTTATTGAAAGTACGTACAACATTTTAAACCTTATTTTTCTTCAAAATACTCTCCTTATACACTTCTTCCACCGTTCATACAATTGTTGGAAACACTGCTGAAAGCCATTTTTGGAAATTTTATTTAGCCGCTTCGACGCATTTTCCACCACCTCTTACGAATCAGCAAAACTATGTCTTTACAGTGTTATGTAATTTTCAGTCGTCGAAACAGATACAAATCGGGTGGTGCAAGGTCGGGAGAGCAAGGAGGTCCAGAGTGGTAACATTGTGCTTGGCAAGGTACTGTTCTACCATCAGCTATCAATGTGACGGGGCATTGTCGTGCAACAAAAACCAATCGTTACCGACCGTTTTTCAGGTCGTTTTTACTTAACTGCATCTCGTAACCGTTTCAGGATCGTAGCCGTTAATTGTTTTCCCTTCAGGAATAAATTCGTAGTGAATCAAACCCTAGTAATAAAAAAAATCTCTATCACTTTACCCCGGCTTCTGATCAAGCAAAATTTTTTCTTTCTTGGTGATTTTTTTGAACCGCATTCAGCAGACTGACGTTTCTCCTGAGGGTCGTAAGGGGAATCACCGTGTTTCACCATCGGATTTTTACCTGTTTCCACGACTGAAAGTGACATTGAAAAACGTTTATTTTTAACGATTGTATGAACGATGGAAGAAGTATTATCGTACTGGAGGAGAGTATTTTAAACGAAAATAAGGTTACAATATTATACGTACTTTAAGTAAATATTTTTTGACCAATCCTGGGGACGTTTCGATCCTACCTCGTATTGCTAATTAAATTACAGATATTCTTTTTTAACGGCATTCCTGATTTCTATTTAGAAAAAAATATAAATAACAATATATAAGCACCAGACACATTAAAACGCTTTCGTTATTCCAAAAGAATTCTGGTAATAAGGAACAACGCATTCTTTCCTATGACAAATCAAGTGTTCAAGTCTCTTTGTGACAACATGACGTGGTCCTTCTCGTTCGCTACGGCACGTTACATATTACACTGTCTGTTAAGTATTGTACTTGTGCCTTTGTAATAGAAAAGCGTTATTCCGAATGCACAGAATTTGGAATATAAATAGTCACATTTCAATACAACTCCGAGAAACGTTCAGGGGAAAAGTATACAGTACTGTTAGAATTTAAATTGAGTTTATAGTTATTAATTTTATTTAAAATTTAATTTAATCCAAACATAAAACATTTTTATTATGTTTTATTAATATTTTCTTAAGATAATTAGACCCTTGTAATCAGATTATTTCAGACGTTTTTGAGCAATAATCCTTTTTATATAGACTATAATTCCTAAAACATCCCCAAATTTTCACATATTTGATACAACTATTTTATTCTGTTTTTAAAATGGATACTAATTGATGTTTCCTATTACTTATTTTTATTCGGACATTATTTGTCATTCCCTTAGCCAGTTAGGCTTTCTCCACGGTGTTGGCTGTACGGCTTTCAGTATTTTTTTACTTTTGACCAGCATACGTCCGTGTTCTGCTATTTGTCAGCTGTTGTGTAACATTCTCGTTTCCCTTGATGACTTGATCACATATAAGTATTATTTTTATTTTTGACCATTCAGTGTATCAGCCTTGAATGTTTGTTCTTTGCTTTAGTTTTGTAATTTAACATTGTTGGGCTACTAGGCTATATTATAGTTGACAAGTTTATGTTTTAAGTTAAACCTTGAAACGTGAGTAAATCTATATTCTCGAAACATCATTTATTGTACACAAATGGCAATATTCGAGTAAACAACAACAGTAATAATAATTATTTTCTCTCGCCCTCTCCCTCTCAACTCTCTCTCTCTCTCTCTCTCTCTCTCTCTCTCTCTCTCTCTCTCTCTATATATATATATATATATATATATATATATATATATATATATATAGGCCCTACTCGTATATAATATTGCACATGTTGTGTTGATTGACTATAAATAAAAGCGATGTTCGCAGTTATTAATATTTCTTCAGAATGATTTGCAATCAGCATTACATTATCATTAATTGCAAATAATTAGTAGCTTATCGACATTAATGCAGCGCTTATTAAAAACAATTACTTTACACTTGTCAAGAAGGAAAAAACAGAATTGCATATCCGTTAGGCAGTTATGTTAACGCGAAAGGCAAGTCGGCCTTGGAACAATTGTCATTGTTAATTACTTACTTTATCGACTCTGTTTCTTACACTCTGATGCACTTCCGTATTCAGTCAGTTTATTGCTTTGCTCACAGCGGGGCCTATATACGGCTTGTAGTCGGACTTGAGGGAGACCTCTGCTAGACGTGTCGATGATTTAATCTTCACTGAGCGTCACCTATTTGGCGCAATAAAGTGTACAGCTAGGTAACCATTGCGCACTGTCACATGTGCGTAGTATTAACATGTAAACACGTAAGTTGGCAACCCTGCGCGTCCTGTTCGCTACAAACTACGTGTTGTTGCAATGCCAACTTGATCAGAACAGAAGCTGTTTGCTTATATAGATTTTTATTTTTTTAGGCGCCTATATTTACAGATTCGTTAATTCTTGAACTAGATTACTTTTCTATTATGTAGGCCTAACTACATTTTTGCTGTGTTTTAGAATTAGATTCGCCTATTTATTTTCACTTCTGATCAACAATTTTATCGGGAATATAATAAAATTATTGTAAAACTAAAATTTAACTAGTTATTAGTAAACGTTCGTGAATTCATGTAGGTTAGTTTCTAATGTATTTTGCCTATGATGGTCAATCAAAAGTGCCATACTTTATTTGCGGTCGCACTCGAAAATAAGAAAACAGCTGTTAATTGAATTGCATTCGTGTGCATTCGTGTGTGATTAGTCGCAGTTTGAATGTTTTCGAATTAAATAATATAAAATGCCTTTTATAATTTTTTTATATCTCGCGCCGATAATTATTAAGTGGTAAGTGCTGCAAAGACATAAAAAAAGACAAAAAATTGCGTTCAATTTGTCCAAAACCTTCCGTCCAGAAGCTAAAAACCGGGTCTGGCTAATTTCTCTAAATCATATAAACAGATTTTCCTCAATTTTTTTTCACAGGCCTAAATAAAGGTGTAATAACTGAAGCCAGTTTAGGCTAAAAAGTTAGAAATAAAACTAATTAACGTTTACAGGACAGATAAAAACCAGAAGCAAGAAATGTATCGATATATTTAGCTGCTTTACCGTAATACTGTTATTCAAAATTTACTTCAATTATATATTTCCATATATGACAAAAGATTAAGAAAATCTGATTAATGGATTTTTTAAAACATATACAGATTTTTCATTTTTTCTCGATTGCTTTCAAACATGTTTTGTTACGTGTATATAGCAACCCGTACGTTTTTTTCGGTATACATGGACTACATTTTATCAAAATCGGTCTAGCAGCCACACTGGAACAACACACTTTTGACTGAGCAGTTTAAAGCGAGAAACACTTTGAAGATGCCAGATACGGTTTTAGCGAAACGTGGGAATAGTGTTTCGTCCGGAAACTATTGTGTCGAATGGATGTACTGTATGTTTTCTGTTTAATTCTAATATTTTCACCCGTGAAGGAATAAACACACCAAACACGAATTACTGTAAAGAAGTAAAAGTGAAAAATTAGAATTATTTTTATTTGTGTAGTTGACTTTGTAAGTAAAACTGCAAAAATCATTTGAGACAAAATTAGCATCTGTGATTCACTTATCCCCTTACGTACGTGACTACTATGTTTGTAATTATAAATATAGTGCATGAGACACTTATACTGCCGCCATCTTTGAGTTAAAAATGTTTTTTGTTATTTTAGACGTTACACTCATTCCAGAAAATTTGCAGTGTTAATTTTCACTTGCAAATCTACCTACTCTGTGATTGAATTTGTTTCTGTTTAAAAATTAATGTGGTATAGTATACACAAATACATCACCAGTTACTTAGCCACACAGTGATACCAGTCAAACGTAATTGCTGCAACACAAGCCTTCACTCCCAGAAAGTTCTGGTCGAAAGTTATCGAAAACATCGGCCTAATTAAAAAATGTGTTAATTTTATTTTACTTAAATTTATGCGATATGTAAAGAATAATAAATCGTCTAAGAGTACTAAATTAAAAAAAAATGTTTAAAGTTCGATTGTAAATCTAAAAAACGAAGGAGGTCAGGGTTTATTTTCTTCTTTTTCGATTGGCACCCAAACAGGAAGTTTTTATTAAAATTCGCTGCATGTAAGTGTTTTATGTATATTCACATATGATGAAAATTTCAAAAATAACAAATCGAATATATTCCAAACCTGCTGTAACTGTTGATCGAATTTTGCACAATATCCTAAAACGTTATTTGTCCATATCTCTCTGAAAACATATGTGAGCACACATATTTATGCTCGCATATGTTATTTATGGTCTTTTTGACCAGGGAGCAGTCGTCAAAAAAGAAATTGAAAAATCGGCTTGGTATTTAACAAATTCTTAATACCAACTTTTCAGTTTGGGAAAAATAGACAACCATTTCTTTATTAACAAATATGTTTTATTCCTTCGCTTATTTTAGATTGGGGTTACTTCATACAAAACTGGAGAGCTTTGGGGACCTCTACGTCTTTGTTAAAACTAGTCTTTTGCATAGATTTTCGTGGATACGTATTTTCATTGCATACTACAAGCTGGATTTATTACCTCCAGAACAATATATTTTTACGTTTTGTGTTTAATGACATTTTCACGTAAACATTTAAAATAAAACAAGCGAATAAGAAACACCAAACGGAAGTAGTCGCGTGGAACACCGGCCTAACAGCCTACATAAACATAGACACTGATAAGCTGCACTTGTTGGAGCGAACAGGATCCGCCATTAATTAGTGCTCAGAACGAATGATTAATTAATTACAAAACCGCTGTCTTCACCTGCACCACCAAATAAACAGTCGATCTCATGACGAGATACTCGCTCCAAAAGCTGGTCGTGCGTAACGCGTTGGAAACCCAGTTAATGGCGGCTTAAACGTTTAATTAAAACACAGTTTATGTGAATTACGATTTGTTCGCTGCGCTTTATATGGTGTATGTGGGTGATTGCGGCCTTGAATTACTTGTCGTGGCGTTAGGTGAGAAGGTCAGGGATTTGATTGAAATCTCCGTCACCTTCGCACGCTTCCTTCACAGCCGTCATGATACTGTATTATGAGCAACGTTACTCTTCGTGGTTTGTGTTATTGGATTAACCTTTCATTTTGTAGTTACTGATAATTTAAAATGTACGTTTAGTCTTATTGGGTTAATTCAAATTCCTTGATTAGTGTGCATTATTTTAACTAAATAAATAAGCGTAAACATTCACACTGCTGCCTTGATATTTGTTTATTAACTAGTTTAAGCTTCCGTTCGATTAGTAACGAACAAAAATAAACATAACCTCAAAGTTAACAATTAGGTATTACCCAAAATATCAACTATTTGGTTTAGTTAAAGTGTAGGCCTAAGTTATTTGTTCAAATTTACTTCTTTATATTTTCGCAATGCAAAATAACAAAATTAAGTGTGCTGTTACAGCGGGTCTTCTAGACCGTCTGAGTAAAAAAATGGTTTTAATGTAGATGGTTGTTCTTTTCTGTGTCCGTGCTGGGCATGATTTCGATGAATTTCGAGGGCATGAATTTCGATGAATTAAAAAAAATTAAAATAGCAATTTTTTATGGTCGAAATACTCTTTAAATTTGGATCTTCTGAAAATCAGCTATAACGATTTTGATTGAATTTGCACAAGTGTATCAAACAAAACTTGAAGGTTTTTGATCAATATTTTAAATCTACTGAAAATCTGTTAAACCGATTTCAATAAATTAAACAAATGTTTCGTTTTTGTCTGTAAGTCCTATACTGGATTTTTTAAGAGAAAGTTTACATTTTCCTTTTTTGAAAAGGAAAGGGTAAAGCTTACACAGAGTGACAGACTTCAAAACACTTTTTTAACAGAAGACATCCATCCATTAATATCCCAAGATAGTTTTTTTTTACTTTTGCAATACTTTCTTATTAACTGATATAGCGAGAGAGTAAAACTGTTAGTATGTATAAACATGACCTTAGTTAACAAAGTTATCGTCGAAGAAACAGCTGCAGTCCTAAATCAGCTGTTTGGTAAGTTGAGGACCCTGCACCAACAGAGGTGTTGCATAAAAATGAAGCACGGATATGGCTGTTTTATACTTGTGTAGATATGTACCAAATGATATATTATTCCCGATTATATTTTTTTTTTATCAGAAGTGAAAGAAGTTTAAGTTACTATTTTATTTATTTTTATGAATTAAAAAAATCTGTGCTTCAATCTATGTCAGGCAACAATGTGCCGCCTCATCTGAATATCAGATGGGAAACTCATGGAAGACTTCTTCAGAATGAAATTCTTTCGATGATTTCTGTTTTCCTTTTAATTTGAATTGCAAATTACGTCAGTTGTGTTTCGTTTCCGACTTGAATGATGTACGATGCAGCTTAATGTTATTCTTGTTTGTATTTCTACTTTTATTATGCAGTGTTGTGGGTTTTACTTTGAGAGAACTTTTTACTTTTTGGTACGCACGTAACACTTACTTTCTGTTTTACGTATTAGGCCTACTTTCAAAAACTTTTGTTGAATTTTCACTTTGCATTTGATTACGACAACAAAATTAACATTTAACAAATTTTTATTTTAATTAGTGTAGGCCTATCGGAATTTTGAGAAATCACGTTCATACTTTTTATTGAAACTAGAAGTAAGTAGTTATGTTATTCTAAAAAACATGTTATACGAGTGCTACAAACGGGAAAATAATACTCAATACTTTAAAAAATTCTGCAATGTTTTTCACTGATAAACTTTTACTCTGAAAAACGGATATTAACACAACTGTTGAAATTTATAAATAGCTCCTTTGATCAAAGAGATATTAGTCACGACAGATCTGAGTGGCAATAAATATACCGACCAGAAGGTTTATTCCTTTAAAACTGTCATATTAGTTCAGGAAACGTCACTGTTCCTTGGTACTAATAAAACTTTCTTTGTGCGACTTCAAGGCTGCACCATGATTCCTGCAACAGTGGTACTGGAGTCGGGTTCAGAAGTCTAGGACGCCTATAAATGAGCTCCCTACATGGAGAGAAAGATTTTTCCTTCACCCTTTAACAAGGAAGTGGAGGGACTGAGCACGCTTGTCTGTGGCAGTTTATGACATTCGAAAGCATGACTTAATTTAATGTTCACGCTGTATATTATATTTTTACTAAATTTTTACGTTCCATTTAAGTTTTTTAGGACATGTACTATGGACGTTTTTAGAATTACAGTAGTAATAATAGCTTTAACTTTCACCTACGATTTCTAAAATACTATAAGTAACCATAATAAAAGTCACTTCTACTGAATTTGTATTTTTTACAACAATGCAGGTTTTCCGCGTCGCGTTGGTCGAGCGGCAAGAATAAATGGTTAACTGAAGAATTGTATTTCTTCAAAAGAACTCAGTTCAACTAATAATCTACAAAAAATAATGAAAGTAAATTGCTAAATTAATTTTCTACACTTTATTATAAAAATTGTGCATAACATTTTGAACGTTTGCCGTCATTTGTGTATATACACAATAAAAGAAATTTCGAGAATATGTTTAAATTCTTGCTCAAAAAGCCTAAATTAAAACATAAATCTAACCTAAATGCCTAGGTTCATGTTGAAATAAAACTCATAACTAAACACTAAAATGTTTTCGTTAGTATTACTCTGTAGCATGAAGCCCCAAAAGAGGGAAATTCGAAAATGGACTCGTTCAAAGTTTAAGTTAACCGAGCTGGGTAAACATTTAGTAGGCCTATAAGTAACTTGTGTCCGCCATGTTGGCAGCAGGGACGCTCGGTATTCACCGTTGGTGTCAATTTGAAATAAGCGTCCCTTAAATTGTTGTAAAACTCTCGTTGATTAAAAAAGTAAATAGGCTACATTGTATAAATATAGTTGATATATAAATGGTACGTAAATTCAATTAGTAATTTTTATTAACTTAACCATTAGGCCTATTTCCTAGATAAATTTATCAAATGGAAAAGTATGTTTCTTTGCGGTGAGGTAAATGTGCCCTACATGTTTAAATATTCTACGTTTACTTCAATGCATATTATTTTTAGTTTCTAATTGATTTTATATTTATTTTTCTAGCCTAATAAGTAAATGAGTGGTGGAAGCAAGAAAATATTCTTCGGAGGAATATTTAAAACTTGGTTTCATAACAGCTGTTTCAGTTTTTTAATATTAAAAATTGTCTACGTGTTAGGGGGAGTTATAAGAATTTTTTGAAGGCTTATGTGGGGCATAGCACAACAAAAATTGGGAAACACTTATTTTCTAGTTGATAGGTTTAACTATAGCATTTAAGAGCGAGAGTTGATCGATACTATCGAAAAATCATGTATCTATATACACAATGATGGCAAATGCCCGAATAAAGAATAAAAATAATATGAATATTATTTATCATTACATTAATTAACAGCTAAAAAGAGAATATTTTGAAGTTAAATGCTAAGAGTAATAATTATTACTCTTACATTATTTGATTTTTCGTAGTCAGTGGCTTCTAGATCGCGTACGTACAGGCCTTAGACAGATACTGGATATTTACATTTTTGTTGTTTATTTTAATATTTCTTTACAAGATCCTGTCAGCTGTTAGTACACAGTTCAACCTGTCTGCGGCGTGAGAAGATAGACCTTGCTTCGCGTCCTGCAACAGCTGATCGTAACTTACGTCAAGGTGCTGCAGTAGGCAACAGTTCCATAATGACATATTCAGTAGCCTTATCTGTGGTGTTACGACAATTCTAACGATATTTTATAAACAAACCTAATGGAGTAAATATATCAAGTAGTCTCAACCACTGTCTTGTGACAAATGCGTTCGCAGAAGGGACTAATACATTTATCGTGACTTTAATAAATATGTCCACTCCAGATCTTGTAGAGATAAAAGGACGTTCTTAGTTTATAGTTCATTGCGCTCTCAGGTTCTAATGAGAAAAGTAACTGCATTTAAAAAATTACTCTAATAAGTTGTACAAGAGTCACATCGCTGTTACCACTGGCAAAACATTGCAAAATTGCTGAACATATAAACTGATTATTGGCGAATTCCCACTGGGAAAATGAGTTCTTGTAGTGCCATTATGGTAAGACCCAGACCTCGGACCTTGAAATGAGCACCGATCCTGACTTCTAGGTCACGTTTTGAAGTCATTAAACTGTTAATATATACATAGGTGTGTGTGTGTGTGTGTGTGTGTGTGTGTGTGTGTGTGTGTGTGTGTGTGTGTGTGTGTGTGTGTGTGTGTGTGTGTGTGTGTGTGAGTGTGAGAGAGAGAGAGAGAGAGATAGCACTCTCACATAAGCAATTATTGTCCTATTTGTTTCAAACGTGGCACAACAATCGACTTTGATAATAGCTTTTACTAATTATTTAACCAGCAAGACTAGTTCAACAGTTTAAAAATGGCGACTATTTCAAATATTTAAAAATTCATAACATTTTTGTCTTAATTCTTTTTTTGAAAATCTGATTTCATAATCGTAATCAGAGTTAAAAATTACGTAATTTTGACTTTTAAAAATCTGCTGAAATGAAGAATTGTTTTAACGGCGGTAAGTGTACCCGTTCATATATTGAAAGTAATTTAAAAGTATAAAATCGTGATTATATTAATGCTGTTTGTCATGGTGCAATCAGAATTTTAAAAAATGGTAGAAGAAAGAAAAATACTTTTTGAAATTCGCTTCTATCACGTCAGCGAGATAGCTGCGTGAGTAGTTATTTATTTATATTTCTAAACATGCAGCCTCCGACATCCACTGGTCAGGCGACAGTCTATTCTTCATTTAATTCTACTGTAAGGTGTTTTCCGCCCCGCGGAAGCCTACCTCCGGTCTCTTAAAAGTTTTCGTCTCCAATCATTTCCATTTACATTCGATGTGTTTAGTCTTAAAAATACATAACACTGTATAAGCTTATAAAATATAATTATCCATCATGTGTTTAATTAGTTAAAAGTAATTACCATAATAACTAGTTTTTATTCTTTGTCGTAAAATACATAAATATTTCAATATTAATAGTTAAAATAAAATTGCTAATGATTTATTAATCATTATTTACATTCATCGTAAAAATGGCAATTAATGTAAACTTTAACTGAAGCAATTCGTCGTATGCTATGACAACAAACATAACCTCAGTTGAAGTAGTATTATCGAAACAACAGCTGTGAGGCGAAATCAGCTAACTGAATAATTAATTGGGGTTTTTGAGCGAAACAAGATGTTTTAACTTGACCGTTCGGATTTGGTTTGTGTGTTTGTTACACAGTTGAGCAAACACATTGACAGATTGTTTCGAAATTTGGTACGAAAGTACCTTGTAAAAAGCCTGAACGAAATGTAAGGCTTTCTTCCATTTTCAAGATGGCTACGTCTGATTTAAAGATGACGAGTGTACGCAGTTTTGGTCAAACGCATTGACCGATTGTTTTGAAATTTAGCACGAAAGTACCTTGTATAAAGTCCGAAAGACGTTTGGTCTTTTCCCATTCACTTCCGTTTCAAGATGGCGGTCTCTGACTTAACGATGACGAGTGTAGTTGCTGAACGGCAAGACCTGTCATAATTTAGACCGTTTCGTGAAGAAAGAACATAAAATTTCCATTAAAGTTGGCCCAGTAACTGTTCCCATAAATATTACGGTTATCGGTTAACTTGGCGGAACAAGTATAATGCTGCGAGTCTACCAAGGTTTGAACTATTAGTATAATCCAGGGTAGGCTGTCAATTTTAGTGTTTTAAATAGATTTAATTTTGTTAACAGATGAAAGGCGGCCTACTTTCACGGACGAGCCTCCAGCTCCGCACGAAGTGGAGTACGTGCGTCCAGTGAAGACAGCACCTCCGCCACTAGACAAACACGACCTCGTGTACGGCGCGGATGTTTGGACGGATCCTGTGCCTGACAGTAAGTAGCCTAACCTCTGCATGCCTCGCCCCAGCCAGCTTCTTATTGCTTACTTCCGCAACTGCCATTGTTTATACAGATTGCTCATCATTGGTCCCGTCCCGTCCCGTCCTTATTATGCAAAAAAGGTCATCGACCCGACCAAAAATAGATGTAATACAATTGCTATTTGGAAGTGCAATAAAATTACCGCACTTTTATATTGTGAATCTGTTAACAAAAAGTTGACGCGAAGAGAAAAACTAAGAGAAAGAAGATTTAACTGTAATCTGGAGATAGTTGAATTTTTAAGTTTCAAGATTCAAGTTACTTCATCAGTGTTCTTGAACTACTCCGACTTAGGGCCTGATAAATAGCTTACGTTACTTTAATTTCCTTTTTAAATTAGCTACAATTTATATGGACCAATATTTCCCTAAACTTCAACTACAGTAAAGTTTGACAAATTAAAATTAATTAAATTATAAACTAATTGAAAGCATTTGGTCTTGTGTTTCCCCTCACCGCTGACTAGAGGATGAAGGTCGATGTACTGCGACTGTTGTTCTACTACGACCACTGTTTACTTTACAAATAATACGACACATTTCTACTATCATTACTGAAGACACAAGTGTTCGTAGAAAGTTTACCACTCAACTGGTAAACGTAAAAGAAATCGAAATTATAGTCCTAAAACGGTTTTTGTTTTTTTAGATAATTTAAAAATTTATTAGAACTGTTTAAAAACCAGAAACTTAAAATAATTTTTTTGCAGTCATTGTTTACGATTTCTGAATATCCAGTTCGGCGTTTCGTGTTTGTTGTTTTGATGCCGGCTTGCAATAAAATATTGCGTCCACACGTTAAGCTTCGCCCACATGCAAGTGTACCTTGTTCCGTCTCTTCCACGCATTTATAAGCACAAAAACGAGTTGACATTGGACAAATGATCGTAATTCTCGTGCTAAGTGATAAAACTGGGCCCTGTGGAGCACGAGTACATGTGCAATGTTGCCGCGGCAGTTTACTTTAACGATCGAACCGCGGCCGACTTGATTGAGCACCGGGGCAGCGCGCGCGCGTGCTCTCCATTTTGACTAAGTTTATTGTCGAGTTGCAATCAACAACATCGTTTCATTGAAAACTGGAGCTGCGCCAAATCAGTTGTCAAATGGTTTGTTGCACAAAAACCAGGCTTAACCAGATTACAGTGTTCTTTGAAATCGATTGCAATAGGCCTGTGTACTTTTTGTAACAGAACGTAGAAGAAACACAAGTGTAGAAACACCTACTAATACAGAATAGTAAAGAAGAAAAGGGACGAGAAAGACTACTTCAGGTGAAATATAAAAGTCTTTAATGCCGAAAATGTTTGCTGATCTTCACTGGCATTTACATATCGTAAATTAATTAACAAAACAAGAAGAGGAAGAAAGACAAAAATATTTTTATTGTTATTATTATTATTATTATTATTATTATTTCAATTAAATAATTATTTGCTGCCTTGTAAAATCAATAAGAGGTACAAAGACATTACACAAACTGTCACCGCCTGAACAAAATAGGAACTGAGTTACATAACCTAGTTCAGCTTACTAACACCGAACAACATCTACGCTAAATTCCCGAACTTCTCTCCCGGACACAGTGGCTTCATCCTGATCAGTGCCTTCTTTCTCTGGTTTTAACAATGGATTTTTGAGAAATTACGGTTCCCACCATACATACAGTACAGGTCGAAAATCGTTCAGCAGATCATCGAGGAGGACTACCCACTACGCAACTAAACGACAGTCTACCAACACCCGGAACTACTTTAAAAGACGCCACAACTTGCTCGGGAGGAAGTAGGAGGAATCCGGCTAACTATAAAGAAGACACGAACTTCTTACCATTCCGAACCGGAAGATGCTTCGGCAGCCCACGGCCGACCTGGAGATGCAACAAACCTTTTCACATTCATAGTTTCTACCTTGGATGTCGGTTTATCTCTTTGTGCATCTCTACAGAACAATAGAGACTACGAATTGCCAGATTTCAATGACATTTGCATTGAAGTGAAGTTTGCCCGTATTTGGTAAACAAGTCTTTAAAAGATAAACAATTTTGATTTTATCAAAATTGGCTGTATGCCTAACTGTGTTGTCAGAATTTAATCATCAGATTTTGGATAAAGTTTGATCTTATTTGAAGATTCACAAGTGAAGTCAGCGTACCAAGTTAGAAATAAAAGAGAATTCGAAGTGAATTGATTTTGCAAGTATTTTGCAGATTTTCAGTTTCTTATCGGGGTCTTCCAAATTCGATTTCTTAGGGATATTCGATTCATACATTTTGTGCGGGAGAACTACATTTGATCAAAATCTCAGCAAAATTTTTGTCGAAAATACTAAAACCATGTCATCGTATAAACAACATAGAAACTGAGTTATACAGTCTAGCTCCACTTACTAATCCCATAAACAACCACGCTAAAAATCCCCGTACTTCTCTCCCGGCTTGGAAACAGCCTAAGCCTGGGAGACCTAATTCACTGCAGTCAACCAATACTCATTTCCTACTGGTTTGCAGTGCACGCTATTTCGGGTCTATACTACGCTATGTTAATACATTTCTGACCAGGATTTACTGCCGGCACCACTTCGCATCTCCCGAACATAACAGCTTCATTCTGATTGGTGCGTTCTTTCTCAAGTTTTAACAATGGAATTCTGAGGAATTATGGTTGCCGCCATAATTTAGGGTATAAATACAAGTCGAAAATCGTTATTCGGAAGAACATCGAAGATTTTTTAAAGAACATCGAAGAGGACTACCCACTACAGAACAACTACACAAGACACCACAACTTGCTCGGGAGGAAATACGAGGAAACCGGCCAACACTGAACAAAAGCAAATTTCATTCACCATTCCTTACCAGCCTGGTGGCAACTAAATGCGAAACGGACTACGCATTGAAAACCTAACCTATTGTTTTTAATGTAAGTGTGGCCCTTAAGTCAGACTGGGCTCCGCTTCGCGTAGCTTCGACTCTGTACCGTCGATTTTGAAACTGTTCCGCTTCCCCCACGATGACCACACCTTCAAACTTATTATTTCTCGTTTCCTAGAATCCGTTAAAATCGTTCCAAATATTTAGGTTTAAAAGTTAAAACGCGTTCTTTAAACTGACTGAACTCCGCTTCCGGTGGCCGTTCATCTAACTTCCGGTCCGCTCTGCTCAGCTCAGTTCCGCATTTGGCGGCTATCCGGCCTGACTTTGGCAAAATTAAGCGTTGATTACCGAACAATATTTAGAAGCGATATCTTGAGAATGTAGTATAGGGAATATTTAAAACCTACCATTTTTGTGTAGGTTGTACTTATTGTTTTTCTACATCTCAAGAAACCTAATAATTTATTTAGACTTAAGAAAGACAACGCTAAAAAGGTCTTACTTGGATAACCTACTCTTGTAATAAATATACTAATTATAAAAAATAGTGTACGCCCATTTAAAACAAAGTTCTATAGCATATAAATATGCGTTTTTACCATAATCTCAATAATAAATTACCGTCTGTACGTAATATTCTAGTGATAAATAAACCAGTACTAAAATAGTGATGCAGGAGCAAGAATCTTATATTCCGATATATATTAACGCGGTGACAAATTAACTTTGCACGCACAATGCGGCCCAAGTATACTTACAGAGCAGGTTTCCTTATTTTGCTTGCAACAATGGTTAATAATTTAACTTCAACGTTGTGCTCACTTTAACTTCTACGTTGAGGTGTTTCAAAGTCCCGCTTTTTCTATCACTGCTTTGTATTGTTCAGTAAAACCCGCAGCAATGTGCCTGAGTCTGGAGGTATTGGCTCAAATATTGGTAAATAGTGCCTTAATCAGAAACCAATTTGTGTGCCAAATGCACTAACAACAATAACAGTTTAATAGGCCCTACCTTTATATCCATTTTTTTGTCAGAGGGCATTCTATTTTCTTAAATAAATGTTCACTTTTTCATTAAATTTCATTCGTGCGTGCGTGCGCCCACGCACTTACCTGTACTCAGTTCATACTTCAGGCCTTTTTTTTAATTTTTGAAAAAATATAGTTGTTAAGCTCTTTCTAAACAATTATAGGCCTACCTGTACAAATTACAAAAATATATATAAGACTACTTTGATCTTTTGGCAGGTAAATCAGGTTTGTTCATAACTCGGGAATATTTTTTAATTTTGCAAAAACTTTTTAGATTTTTTTTTGTATAAAAATGTTGAAAACGTATTTTCTCAAAATCAGCTCTAACGATTTTAAGTAAATTTCACTTTAATGTTTCTCATAAGTACCAAAAGGATGTAGGCGTATGGGTCGTTACTACTGCTCCAACAAGTTTGAGTGCTGTGGAAAAAAAGTTGGACTAATTTCTCAAAATCGGTTCATCAGATTTTGCTGGCATATCAGTTCATAACTAAAGTAAGTTTGAAATTAAAGAAAATTACTTTCAGGAAGTAAATCGAAAAATAAACCTTGACCTGCCGTCAGATTTGTGTTGCTTTTCTATTTGTTCTTAAACCATAATTAATTCGAAATTGTTACACTGATTTGATCTGTAATCCTTCATACATTACCAAAAGTTTAGCAAAACGTTATGATAAACTGTTTTTTAGAAAATAAGATAATTTTTTTCGTAGTTTCCGAACCAGATATTTCGATGAAATGATTAAATGTCAGAAAATTTGGGAATGTTTTTACACCTTTTAAATTATAACTTTAAAAAATGAAGACATTCAGAATAAGTTTTGACAGTTTTCACGGTCGATCATTTTTTCCCCTTAATTTTCGCATGCTATGTAGCAGCAATCTTAATTTGTTTAATGCAAATATTTAGGCCTACTTTTAATTATCAATATTCTTCTTTAAAGTAATAACGATCACGATAAAAAACTAATTTATAATGGGACACAAAATAGGCCTGAAACGTAGTAAATCGAAAATTCTTTTTTTTATCTTTTAATTTATCGTACATGCGCTAGTGGCGTATTACCGAAAGACAGATTAACGGACATTTGGAAGTCAGACAAACTGAATCATCAACTGTTTGTTGAAATTGACCTTACAATATTTTATGCAGTGCACGGCCATATGACCACGTGACGTACTGCCAAGCCTCCTGCCATCTAGAGCGCGTTGAATTATTCATATTTATTTTGTTTTTATCGAATTGGCAGTGGCAGTCAGTTTTTATTGCAGCGCACGATATGCTTCACACTTTCATTATGAATAATTTTACGCTTATTAGAATTCCAATAAAATTAATAGCATCCAATAAAATCTTGTAATATGCACTGGGTGGTTTCATTCACCAGAAGAAGAAGAAGAAGATGATGAAGCTTGCGTTCATTTTAATACATTTTTTTCTTTTAATGCTAAGATAGATCTCAGTATTGTTAAATAAAAACTCTCAATGGCTGACGAAGTAAATGAACAAAGTAGCCTACGTTTTGAAGGTAACAGGGGCTCTGCCCCCTCCGTCTTGAGGAGTTCTTCGCTTATGATACATTTTTTTTTTTTTTTTTTTTTTTTTTGGAGTTTAACGTCCGACTATTGTGCACACTTGGGCTAATGCAGACGGTGGGGATGATTTATAGCGTATGAAAATGCCAAGCCCTCGCCGGGAATCGAACCCGGGTCCTTGGGGTGAAAGTCTAGTACGCTATCCACTAGACCACCGAGGCGGCTAAGCTTATGATACACGCTCAGCTATGTTTATGAATATTTACGCTGTACATTTTTAATGTATAAGCAACCGTAAGGTTCTTTTTCATGATTCAAATGAAAATGCATTACTTAAAATGCAAATTTATGCAAATTGTAACGCTGATTACGATGTTAAATCTGATTTTCGAGAAACTTTTATCAAATTTCACACAAAGTTTGCTCGAACTGTACATGGAAATTCAAAACTCAAGTCAGTGTTCTTGATTTGAAATAAAAGAAGATTACGTTCATTATTCTGCACAATAAGTACATAAAGTTTTCTTTATAAATAACTTAGTCAGTAAGTTGTTGAGTTTATTACAGTCGTTCAGTAACATAGTAAGGAGAGAAACCAACGTTTTATAATCACTTAATCAGCGCGTTAAAGAATTTTTGTGTTTCTTACAAACAATCCAGTTATAAATAAAACAACACAAATCTG
Source organism: Callitettix versicolor (assembly GCA_022606455.1). Lineage (NCBI taxonomy): Eukaryota > Metazoa > Arthropoda > Insecta > Hemiptera > Cercopidae > Callitettix > Callitettix versicolor. The sequence goes on along the minus strand of CM040183.1, from coordinate 66,898,771 downwards.
TTCATAAGTCAGAAGAGCAACGAGCAATTACGCCGCCATTGTTATGTTAATTCCAATGCTTACCATACAAAGACGATGCTTAACCGTTAATTTATCGTCAAAAATAAAGTCAGCGTTGGCAAATGTTTAATCAGTGAACCAAGTACGTGGGTTCTGGCGTACAGGCCATAAACCTTGTTTAGGGAAGTGGCTTTCTTCTTTGAAATTATTGAGATAAAGCTTAGAGAAACGACAACAATGAAACGTTCGATATCTTTAGAACTTTACAAGTTTGCCGACGTTATCAATGAAACTACTGTTATCAATTATTTCTCACTTCGGTAAATTGTTTGCAGGCCTAGTACCGGTAATTATACCGTAAAGCTTTGTTATCATCGTTGTTTTTGTGAGTTATATTTTCATTATTAGTATTGATTAGTGTTATTTTATTTTTAGCGAATTTCAATTGAAAAATGAGCTATTGGGGAGGCCGTGGATAGACTCGGAACCTATCCTGATCTACAGATAATTTTTATGGGATCATTAACAATTATAGGCCTATAGAAAAATCGGAAAAAGTACACACAAAATTACGTCAGTATTGTTTTGTTCTTCGATTTATTCTTGAATGGTAATTTTTTATTATTTCCAAATTGGTACACTGATTTGAATTACGATTCTGCATATATAACTTCTTTTTAAGTTATAACTGCTTATATAATCTAACAAGCCAATCGGATTTAAACCAAAAAAATGGTTGATTTTCCAATTTTCTTAGAAAATGTTTATTGTGAATGACTTTTTGTAATGTTTTTGCACTATTGTTCCAGATCCGCAGCATGCTTTACTGAGGCACCACTCGGGGCATTTTAGACACAAAATGGCGGCGATTTGGGATCCTCACCCTGAGTACCAGTTCACTGCTTTTGGAAGACAGTTCAATTTAATGTTGGCCCACGACTCTGGATTTGTTCTTCCCAACATAAAGGTGAGCCAGTGTGTGTAGTTTGATTTTAACCTATAAAACTAATCCAAAATATTAGCATTTAAGTGACTGAGAGCATTTTTAAAAGCACTTTAGGCCGTTTGTTTCGTAAGCTCTGACTTCCAGTTAAAGACTACCTCGGCAATGAAGGTGGCACTATTTAACGTTACTCCCATACGCCAGACACCGCACGGTCTACTGCGCGTCCTGTTTCAGAAGCTACTAGCCTGTCAACCCATGTACGCCAATCCATTTGTTGTTCAACCACACAAAAAACAAACAAATTTTTCTGTATGTTGTTTAATAATGTTTAATAATTCTGCTTCAGCATATCTGTTTGAGAAAAATCGTTAAACTTATTTTGAAAAAAATTGAAATTTTTTGACGGCTTGGAAACTTTTTTTCATTAAAAAATGTTCTCGAAATATGGATAAAATACACTTGCATGCCAAATTGATCGAAATCGATAAGAAATATTCAGCAATATACACAATTATCACGAACCCGTGCGAGCGCGCGAGCACACACACACACACACACACACACAATCAATACAGATATATATATATAGATATATATATATATATATATAGAGAGAGAGAGAGAGAGAGAGAGAGAGAGAGAGAGAGAGAGAGAAGGATAAACATCAAGTGTAGGCTAAACCACTTTTGGACCTCAAATTGGATATCCTTGAAAATCTCAGTAACGTTTTTTTGTGATTACCATTGAAAATAAAAACATATTAACCAATGATCTGAAACCACGTAAGTTATTAAGAGTCTATAGACATAATATAGAATATACAAAGGGCTGTTTGATTTATTGATATTTGTGTTTAGTGCACAAAGAAAACATTTGCAGCATAGATTATAATTTAAAATTTTCAAGTTTAAAATCGATATTTAGAACGCATCGCTGTTCAATGAAAACGTGCACTTTTAATACAGATATATGAGCTATTTCCCCTTTTTTCAAAAATAAAATAGTAAGCTACATGCAACAGTTTTACTAAAATTGAACCTAACCTAACCTAAAACACTGTTTAGACACAAGAGGTATGTAGGCAGACACTTTACGTGATAATGTTATTGCATTGTCCAGCTAATAACTAAAATGGATTTTGTATGACGTAACCAAATATTTAAAAACATTCCTGAAATTTTGCATTGTAAAAATGAAAGTTTAACCTCGAATTAAAATGGCTGTTATGTGGATCGCGTCTTCTTCAACGATGAAGCTAAAGATCCTGTTATTATTGGCTCGACCTTGTCAATAATAATTTAGTCTGTACTTGCTCTCAGTCGGCTGGCCTTGAGATTTAGGTAATAAAGTCTGGAATAATTATCTTCTTCGCTAACATAATACGAGACAGACTGGACTCGCTCCTGGTGCTAATTATTTAATTAATATTTCAGTGTTCAAATCGATCTCTGGACCTGTTTGAATTTATGTTTTAAACTGCAATTAGTCACCTCGAACAATGTTTTTTTTGTAATTATTACTATGTTTCCATTAGACAGTAAACTATAAAATCGATTGTTCAGCTTCACAAGTCGGTTTGGTAAGAAAGTTTGCTATCGAGAAAAATCCGTCCATTGGTTTAAAAAAATATGAATTCCTAACCTAAAATGTTTTTGAAACAGTGAGTATACCATTGTAGTCACCGTATAAAGCTTTATAAATATTTAAAATTCAAACCCTGACCGCCATCAGATTATTTTCTGTATTTTAAACAAAAATTAGATTCAAATTTAAACGCTGATTACGCTTGATGATCAGGTTTTTGGCAAAGCGTGAGAAGCAAATAAAGATTTCTAACTTTTTCGTCTAAAAATATTCGTTTTTGTGACAGCCTATTTATTATTTGACGTTTATGGTTTTTTGTAAATTTGTTTTCATCACGTGTCGCAATAATTATGCGGATTTTTTTCTAATAAATCAATTAATATAATTTAATATTAACGTAAAAAAATAATTACTGTCATAAATGTTTGGCAGTTATAAAAAAACAAAACTATTGTATGAATTACATTAATCAATAATTTATTTTAATAATAGTAATAATATTTTATCATAATAATAAAACTAAGTCTTTGTGTTTTTGTGTATCTATTTGGTTTTGTTTATCAGTTCTATTTATGCACGTTGACATGTGTAGGCCTATGTGTGTGCTACTCGTATTCTGAACAACAAAATGAAATCAATCATATCGTGTTCGGTTTCCTAGGAAACACATAAACAAGCGTAACCGACAGGATCATGGTCTCGCAGCAGACCTTCTGTTTAATAATTAAATTCTCCCATACATGTAACTACCCACTAATTGCATTTGGTTTTTTTCATAGACGCAATACATCCTTCTTCGGCTATAATTTCCAACTTTAATTATGTTTTTCTGATCTATTCAGTTTCTTATAACCCTGAATGTCGATTCTGGAACCTTCCTAAACCCAAACTTTGCCTACTGAAATGAATTACTGCCAATAAAAACATCTTTTTATACGTCTACGCCCTTGGAAATCTCGCCCAAGTCCTGCCGCATAAAAATATGCATCGGAGAACCCATATCTCAAATCATAGCGTGTGTGTAGTTGTGTTTTAAATCTAATAAATGCATTGTTATAAGTTATTTCATACACATTGCGTTCAGTGAGTTATTACAATTTTAGGAAAATTAATATTTTACGATTTAAAATAAAACTTTGGCCATTTCGATCAATTTCAACATAAACTTAAATAAAGGTAAGTTCTTCAAATATTTTGTACGCAAATCCCAAAGTCCTACGCTATACGATATTTATAAAATGTTTGGGTAACTGGTTAAACAATGTTCTAATAATAAAAGTAACTCGTAATTTAGTCAAATGCTTGACAATATAACGTTACTTGTAACAAAATAATGTAAAAATATATTTAAAAAAAGAAGTGTTTTTTGTTCTCTAAGATGAATTTACGAACATTAATTTAAAAAAATTATTTTTACTCAGAATACAGCAGGTCTTAGGTCGTACATAGGCGTAACAACCGAACTACAAAGCGCTTTTTTACTTTTTTTATTGTGAAATGTATTAAAAAAGTGGATGTCACGGCGTGCTAAGAGAGGAACTGGTAGACTACTCACATCACAAGACAACACACGGACTTAAATGTGGTTTGGGAAAAGTAAAGCTATATACATCTAAAGATAAAATTGTTAACTCAGTTTACCGTCTTGCCGTAAAGATACTTAAACAAAAACCAAAACCTATACATTTCTGAAATTTAAAACTTGAAATCACTTTGAACATTTTTGCAATGTTTTTCGCCGAACAGATTTAAAACTGAAACTAACAGAAAAGCTGGGCTTTGAAAAAGTTTATTTTCAATGGCAAAATGTTACTGATCAAATTAATGGGTTTTAAATTCGATAACGTTATAAAAAAATTATTCAATATACACGCAAATGCGTGTATAGGCTATTATTAAATATGAGCGCGCGCGACACACACACACACACACACACACACACGAGTTAACTCTTATCCAATAAACTATAAACTCTACACGCACACTTTAACAGCTAGGCTTGTTACGAAGCTGGGTTTATCACGGCTTGTCAGTTTGTGTCAATTACCACTTAGCCTACATGGGCGGGAGATGTGTACAATACAAATAGGAATATAGCATGTCTAAATGTACAAATTGCATGCCTACTGCTACGCCCTCGACGAGGTGAGTTCGCCCACTGCAACCTCTTTGTCACTCAAGTCGATCCGGTACTACCTCTTAGCATTTACCGGAAGCTTCGCTCTTCTGACATCAGGAACGGACAAGCGACTACATTTTTTAACAAATGCATGTACCATGAATTTAATGAAATATAACAGTTAATTCAGTAGGTGTCTATTTACAACAAAATTTAAACTAAGTTGTAAATAGTTGTCTTGTAAAGTAGTCTTTCTTTTAGATGTATTATTGTATTAAAGTAATTTATAAGAAATAATGTGTCTTGTTTTTTTTTAATTACGTGAAATTATATCATTAATGTTGGCACATTTTACTATTTTTACCTTTTTTGCATTGGAAAAATGACATATTACATGGTTTTTGTATACTTAAAACTAAAAGAATTTGTGCTTTAAAATATATAAAACCTTGAAGTTGTTGTTAATTAATGATGGATTTTCGGCCACCGAAATTGACAGGAAATTGACCTAGCGACTATGGTTTGAATTTGAACGAAAATCGTTTAAAGAGTTTCTGAAAAAATGTTTATTTATACTTTGATCGTTTAAAGATTGTTTTATACATCCATTTATACCTTAGGCTAATGGAACGAGTGATGTAAGTTATCTGTTCCAACTCGACTGCTCCGCATTTGGTCTGTTTTTACGCAATTTTTGCTAAACGCGTTGTCCGATTATTTTGAAACGAAGGTATCATGCATAACACCCGAACGACGTATGTGTATGATTTTTCCACTGAATTCCGTTTCAAGATGGCGGCCTCTCAATATTACTTTTATTATTACTTTCAATTTGAATATTTGCGATCATTCATGCATAACGAATAATACACAACTCTCCGAGAGTTAATTAATTAATCTTGAAAATTAATATAATTCTAAATTAAAAATGGCAGACGTTTTAACGGTTAAATAAATGGACGTCACTACCAAAAACCCAGGATGGAATCCGAGAAAGAAGGCAACAGGTTTGTTTACTGTATACAGTTAGGTGTAGTATACCACACACCCTTTGTGTTTATGCTTATTTATTTCTCACATTTTCACATCTCCCATTCGGTTGGGTATTTTTCAGCTATTGTAAGTCCTTTTTTGTTTGTATACTTGTTTTGTCGATTGCGTGTAAGGTTAGGTCTTGTGAAGATCAGCCTTGGTTGTTTGTTTCTGTTTTTAGTATTCTAATTTAGACTTTTGAATATGGAGCTTATGTTTTGGTATTTTTAATTTTTATGTTTGACACTTGAAGTTGATTTGCACTCTAGAAATATATTGTAAAGTTCTTTATATACAAATAAGGTCAATAAGAGTAATAGTAATGTAATAGTAATAGTAATATTGACACAGCTAAGAAAAAACTGTTGTTCAATAGGGTATCGTCTGTTTAGGCTAAGATGAAATATGACCACCAAAAGTTGTAGTGCAGTTTTGTAAAGTGCAGTTGTAAAGTTGAGCTTTTTATTTTTATTTTAAAATCGAAGAAAAGTCTGTTTTAACTTGATCGTCGACATTTGGTGTGTGTGTGTGTGTGTGTGTGTGTGTGTGTGTGTGTGTGTGTGTGTGTGTGTGTGTTATGCGGTTTTGGTCAAACGCATTTACCGAATTTTTTGAAATTTTTATACGAAGGTACCTTGTATAAAGCCCGAACGAGGTATGTGAAAGATATTTCCCCCATCTACTTCCGTTTTAAAATACTCACCTCTGATTTAACTATGCACGACGTTTTAGCCAAACGCATGGACCGATTGTTTTGAAATTTCGTACAAAGATACCTTGTATACGTCTGAACGAAGTTTGTGTAAGATATTGTCTCATCCTATTCGTTTCAAGTTGGCGGCTTCTGACTGTGACGAGTGCAGTTACATGATTTTGACAGCTTCGTAGAAAAAGAACATAACATTTCCAATAAATTTGGTCCCGTAACATTTTACGTAAATATTACGGTTACCGGAAAACGGAAGGTAAAGTTACGAACGCTGTCTTGGAGCAGTGGCCAGGCCGGATGTACTGTTCTTTGAACTACTATTATGGTGGATAAGACAGTTCAACAGTACGCATTTATTGTGTTTCAGTATGTTTATAATGAATCATTACACCCGGTGCATGTATCGAAATTACCAATTATTTTATTTTAATTAAAGTACGTATATACAGATCGTTTGTTTGTTTTTTTTTTATAAGCGCCGATTAGACTATACGTATGCGGTAATTAGTCTAGGTGATGTTCGGAGTGGTAGTAGAAGGGGTAACGCGTAAGCCAATATACGTACTCCTCCACTACTTAAAGTAGTCCCCACGCTGATAAATGCCAGGCTTGTTCAACGTACTTAATGGCGTACGATCGCAAAGTATGTCTACTTCGTTATACATGAAAGTAACTCTTTGATTGAGTTTCACTTTTCATATTATATTCCTTGCTCGCCCGGTTCTGTGTATTACTCAATAACATCAGTTCCCAGAACATTTATCATGTAGGGCCTACTACGAAGAACGAATTTCTTGTTTGTGGGACAATCGCTTCAAACAGCACTCCAATAAACTTGTCTTAACATGCTCAAGTACGCAGAAGATATGTCTCGAAGGTTTTCCAGTCCTGTGCTTATATTATGTTGGTCAGTACAACATTATTATGTAACATGTGCTGTCGGTTTGGTGTTTAGTAAAGAAGTTTCTTCCTTTCTTTCGCCGGCGCTATAGTCCCGAGGTGTACTTTGGCTTCCCGTGCAATTCTGTTCTATCCATCCCGATCCAGCGCCTGCTGCCTCCATCCAGTTATTCCAATCCTTGCCAGATCATTATCCAGGTCATTCAGCCATCAACTCCTAGCGCGTTTTTTTTCTTTTCCCAACAAGCACTCTCCCATTATTTTCTTTGTCATCCTACCACCTTCTATCCTCTGCACATGACCGGGCCAACTGATTCTTCGTACTTTTATGAAGCGCAGTATGTTCTCATTATTTTTTAAATTTTCCAGTTCCTGATTATTTATTTGCACCCTGGACGCAAACCGGTCCAAAAATACGCCTTAGAATCTTCCTTTCTGTAACTTTCAGCGTCCAGGTTTCTGCACCATAGCAAACGACAGGTCTGACAAGCGATTTATAAAGCTTTACCTTGGCATCTCTAAAGAGAAGTATCGATCTGCAAAGATTTGCAAGACCACAATACGCTCTATTCCCTGCCATGATCCGCTTCCAAACCTTTTCGCTCACCTTGTGTTCGCAGGAAATGTCTTCCACTGTCACTAAAAATCATGAGCAAATGTTTGATTTAAAAAGCGTCGCATAGCTCACGAAACACAAACAGGCTATCCCTCGGATAACGACTGAGAGGTTGGGTATGTTTATGTTGCTAAAAAAACTTGTGAAACTGTAATTTGTGCAAAGTAAAAATACATTTTTACATCCCTCATCTCTACTCGGTTAGGATAAAAATTAAAAGTATTAAGAACGAAAAAATAAAATAAAAATGGTGCTAAAACATATCGCGTATTCAGTGACATTGACGACTAACCGGTTTCGATATATTATAATCGGTTTTTTAGAATAATGACAACCATACGTTTTGTTTTGGTACTTAGGGATTGTATTTTAACATAATTTGATCAAAATCGTTAAACGATTTTAAGAAAATCCTTTGTTCATTCTTAACGAGTTTTGATCAAATTAGAGTTTGAAAATCTTTTTGAACATTAAGCTATCCAAATAATAACCGTTTTATTAATTATCTAAATAGGATGTATGCGTATCTATCAAAATGGATTTTTTCATAACCGTCATACTTTCTACATACTTCGTATTGTGTGAAAGTAAAAATAAATAAAATATGTTATGTAACGTACAAGGTATCATTACAATACTCGTTCGATTCCCGGCCATATTTTAAAATTTCATACGCTATAAATCATTCGATTAATTTCATTAGCCCAAGTATCCACTTAGTCGAGATAATTCAAAAAAAATTTTCTCATTTTTTAAGATTACATCGATTAATTTCAGACTTTAAATATTGAGATAAAAAGAAATTTGGTACATCGATTGGCTACAGACTTTAAATATTGAGAAAAATTTTTATTGTCATATTAAAAATTTAAAAATGTATCTATACGTAACGCAAATGAAACAGCAAGTTTTGTATTAAATTTAATTACAGAAATGTAGGCCTAAGACAGCAAATACAACAATGTAAAACTTTACGTTTTAGAAGCGGTTTTATCTTCGTTACATCTACTTCGTGGTTACGTTTATCACATCGTTTTCAGATGTTTCCTTAATTTCATTAACCTTCCGCTTTTATTCCGTTCACCATGGATCTCACTGCTGAAACACATGGCCGTCAAGACTGATTACGAAATGGTAATTTCACGCTAAGTTTATTTATAAATTCAATTCGGAAGCAGGAGTAATAAATTACGAGAGTGATTAACATGACCCTAGATCATCGTCTTGTCGGATCTATGACTGTGCACTGCATCTGTGACATGTAGCACTACTTGCTCTGTGTGTATGTACCAACGCTAACTTGTTGACGCAGACTCCATGTTAATTCCAAGGTTGAATATGTTACGATGACGAATGGAATTAATTTCCCCTGAGGTCGGGTTCAAAAACACTATCACGCATAGCTGGATATAAATATCAGGGGGCAAAATTACAGAGTAAGTGCTTTATTAAAATAAACAATTTTGAACTGTATAAATACGTACAATTGCTATTTTAACGCTTCAATCTGCATTGATTACAGCAACATAGTAGGTTATGTTGCCCTACTGACTATCCCATATCCCTGCCCGTCGTACAAGCATTTCGAATACCAAATACATGTTTTAGACACGGTTTTCACACAAATATATTTGTGATTTCTACTTCCATCGTGCATTTATCTATTGTTAATACGGACATAATTAAATATGTATTAAAATAAAAATATCAAATATAATTAGAGGTTATCAAGCATGCCTTTCAATTGACTAAAAGACAGTTAGCTATTAAAATGCGTTTGCTATCACTGTAAACAAGTCACAGGGACAAACGTTTCAAAGAGCAGAACTGTGTTTACCAAATGCCATCTTTACTCACGGACAATTGTATGTAACCATTTCAGTGGTAACTAAATCAACTAACGTGTTTGTATTCATTAAACAATAACAAAAACCTAAACAATAACAACAATAAAACTGCTGAGACCGTTAACAGTAGAAAAAAAAATATTTTGTTAATCGACGTTTAGAGCTTAGATAACCAATATTTGAAGAAAAATTATTCTACTTCTCAATAAACTAAAATATTGATTTATACATTATAATTTCACTACACCCATGTCTGGCGATGTAAACACTTTAACAATAAATGCAGTATAGTACACATTTTAAAAATATGAAAATACATCTTTTGATTTTCATGAATATTTCACGTTCCCTGAATACAGAAAAGCTGTTTAAAGTTGAATGTTGCTAGTGAATAAACAAATTGACCGATTTCGATGAAATAAGGTCTAGCTTGCCCTTACCTCAAAACTATGTATTAATATTAAAAAACAAATTTCAATCTCTTTTTGGTTAAAAAAAAATTAAAAATCTGATTTTTTCAAAATTATTTCTAACATTTTGCTGAATTTAGTAGGCTATTAAAATAAACAATGTGAATGGGCTGCTGCTACATTCTAAAAAACCCGTTTCAGGAGATGACGGATACGTAATGGTTTCATTTATGAAAATCGGTTTATCAGATTCTGCTAAAACTTTTCGTGATTTGTAAGATACGTAACACACGTTGGTATAGCAAATTTCAAATAAAAAAGAAAATTTACGATTTAGACGTATCGAAAACCCAGGGCAGGGATGTTTCACTAGCGTCTATATTGTTATTTCTTTACGATAACTACCCTTAAATTTTGAGTTTTTGAAAGAATTTTTATTTAACACCTGTCATATTTCCAAAATATGACTAGTACTTAATTTGATTTGTATATTTACGCGTTTAAAAAAAGAGAATTCCGTTTAAAAAAAGTAAAAAACTCTCATTGACCGTACGAAATAATATTTACAAAAGATATATTTTCCTTAAATTTTCAGTGTTTTAAAAGAAAATTAATTAATTACACATTAAGACATTATAAAGAAATAGCCTGTAGGGTTGCCATTCCCGAATGGTCGTCAGTGTCTCATTCTCGTGTAATTGAGGTCACGCTGTGATTGAAATCAGCTGTTCGAGCCCAAATTTGTTATTCATTCATTCAACTAGAAACTAAAATAAATCGTAAAAGAGTAACTATACAATTTAGACGGCATTTTATTTTGTTTGTTGAAGGCAATTCAACTCAAGGCGGTTATTTTAATCTAACAGGCTGTACAAAAGAAATCTGTCATATATAATTCAGTACACTTCATACAAATACTGATATTTTTAAAGTTAATAAAATCAATTATATAATAGTTACAGGGTGTCTACTAGTCCTTGATATCTCCGATGTCAAGTAAAAGACACGGATTTTATCAAATGGTCCCGGATAATACCGGAATTTAGAATTAAAATCCCTTTTTTCCTAGAAAATAATAATTTCCTTCCCTTCTCAGTGATTTTGTAAATTTCGATACGAAATGCTGATAAGTAAGCCTTGATACGGAAAAAATAATAGAATGTGCCTCTGTTAGCCAAAAATTCAAGTAGGCTTCCAAAAAACGTAATTTTATGAATATTATATACCATTTAGTGTATTTAATCGTGGAACTAATATGTACGATGCCTCTATTGTCGAAAAAATTCATGGTCCCATGTTTTTGTAGTATATGTCCCCAAAAAGTCCTTAATTTTTGCTTAAGGGAGCTGGTAGACACCCTGAGTTATTAGAGTAATTAGTTTTTATTCTGCCTTACAGAGTGAGCACCGGTTTCCGTTTATGTAAATAACTGTTTATGTTTATAGGTAACTCACGTCTGGCACAATATGTCGCACATGGAGCACCCAGGACTACGCCCCGATGGCTGTTTCTACACAGGAAAAGTGCGCGGGGATCCACAATCTTCTGTGTCCGTCAGTCTCTGTCACGGAATGGTAAGTAGCTTTCCTTCTACTCTTTCTAACCCTTAGCCGGTGTTATCATACTCAAGAAAAATATTCAAATTCTAGTAGCAAAACATTAAAGAATAAAAAAACAATCGTTGAATCCTGAAATGAAGTATTTCGATATGCGAACTCCAAGCGACAAACAAAATGGTGTTCTTTTATTTTTCAGAAAAATGAAAACATTCAAAACCTTTAAAAAAGTTGCTTTTTACAAGTTGCTTTTTTTAAATTTGATTTTGTCATTGTTATTAGTATAATAATCTGGCCAGGTCTTGGCATTTTCATACGCTATAAATCATCCCATCGTCTGTATTAGCCCAAGTGTGCACAATAGTCGGACGTTAAACACACAAAAAAATCTAAGTAAATAGTTTTTATAATTTTTATATTTATTCATAAAATAAAAATGAACAGGAAAGCGATCAGAGTTCATGTCCGTATTTAAAAAGATTGGAAAGTTTAAAATACTAATTTAAGGAAATTTAAAATCTGCTATAAGGATTAGATTTTTCGAGTAGAATTTTTTTATGATTACACAGTGGAATACTGCGAAAGCCTTCCTAGCTTGCAGGGTTAGAAGCAGGTAGGCCATGCGAATCTGTTATGATGTTGATTAAAGTTCTTTACCAGGCTAAACACTGTGAGTATCTGATGGGTAAAGTATTGTAGGCTTTGTCAGGGCACAAAGTACGAAGAGATCAAACATGAATTTGGCGGGTACTCCTGACCACACTCCGGGGGCCTGTATAAGCCGGCCAGAACCGGGTCCCAGGCAGTCTTAACTCCAACGAACAAGTAGTAAGGAGATAGGCAGGATTTTCTTGTACTGGAGTTTAGAAGAGGGTTAATGATAATGAAATAAAAGTTCCTGACCCATTCCTACGTTACCGTCTGCTGTCAGTGCAGCACTGCAGTGATATTTATGTTAAAGTGTCCGTTACCTGCAGTGGCATACACCGCCTCTTACCTTATTTATCCTGCAGTGGCATACACAGCCTCTTACCTTATTTATCCTGCAGTGGCATACACCGCCTCTTACCTTATTTATCCTGCAGTGCAGTGGCATACACCGCCTCTTACCTTATTCTATTTATCTGCAGTGGCATACCGCACCATTTATCCTGCAGTGGCATACACCGCCTCTTACCTTATTTATCATGCAGTGGCATACACCGCCTCTTACCTTATTTATCATGCAGTGGCATACACCGCCTCTTACCTTATTTATCCTGCAGTGGCATACACCGCCTCTTACCTTATTTATCCTGCAGTGGCATACACCGCCTCTTACCTTATTTATCCTGCAGTGGCATACACCGCCTCTTACCTTATTTATCCTGCAGTGGCATACACCGCCTCTTACCTTATTTATCCTGCAGTGGCATACACCGCCTCTTACCTTATTTATCCTGCAGTACACCGCCTCTTACCTTATTTATCCTGCAGTGGCATATAGTGGCATACACCGCCTCTTACCTTATTTATCCTGCAGTGGCATACCTTTTATTTATCCTGCAGTGGCATACATACCTTATTTATCCTGCCTCTTACCTTATTTATCCTGCAGTGGCATACACCGCCTCTCTACCTTGGCATTTACCTCCTGCAGTGGCATACACCCTCTTACCTTATTTATCCTGCAGTGGCATACACCGCCTCTTACCTTATTTATCCTGCAGTGGCATACACCTTATTTATCCTGCAGTGGCATACACCGCCTCTTACCTTATTTATCCTGCAGTGGCATACACCGCCTCTTACCTTATTTATCCTGCAGTGGCATACACCGCCTCTTACCTTATTTATCCTGCAGTGGCATACACCGCCTCTTACCTTATTTATCCTGCAGTGGCATACACCGCCTCTTACCTTATTTATCCTGCAGTGGCATACACAGCCTCTTACCTTATTTATCCTGCAGTGGTATATACCGCCTCTTACCTTATTTATCCTGCAACCTTCCATAGGAAAAAATATATTTTTCCTACGACCTTCCATAGTTTTATTTCACCTAAATTACCTACCCCGTGTGAAATACCTTTGTTTCCCTTAAGTTTAAACACAATAGAATAACCGAAATTTGAAAAGCTCCTCACAAGATAAGGCCACCCTAATGGAACCTGTACTTCCGAAAAAGGGAACTTTCGATGTTAACTAAGAACACTATTGATTTTTTTGTTTTTTTATTGGAACAGGTCTAAGACCTTCAGGTTGAATACACTGATATAACCTAAACTTTTGAGCCAAAATTGCAAATATAAATTATAAAATAAAACTGTAGACCCCTGGAACGAAACCCCGCTAGACTAGAGTTATTTGAGCGTTCGAAAATGGGCCGGTGTCCGTTGACCACAAACATCGGCCACCGAAAAACCCGGTTAGACCGGATTTTCAACAGTGTAAAATAAAAGTTACGATTTTTCTAAATTCTTAACGACAGCGATTTTAAAATGAATGAACAGATCGATCTAAGTAGCTTATTTGTTTACGCTATCAATTTTATGCCAAGTTTGAATTAAATCACACTCACATTGTGAAAACTTGGGTAATAAACACACACAAATAAATTTTCAACGACCCAAAACGTGTCCTAGATTTCTATAGATCGTTTTAGAACTATTTTAACTCATTTCTGGGGTCTCGGGTGTGGGTTTTACAGTGTCCATTTTCTATGATATAATTCTCAGAAGGAAATGTAAGAGGCATTATTTTTTTCAAAATCATCTCTTCAGATTTCGCTCAACGTAAGGGCACGTGCACATTTGACGACCACAACGAAAATCAGTGTACCAAAGTCGAAAGAAAAGAAATTTACAGACCTGACGTAAATAGAGAAAAAACTGAACAGAGCGGCGAAGCTTATTTTGGTTTTGTTAAAACAGCGTTTACGTAATTTTCGTTGTGGCCGCGTTTCTGCAAGAAAAATGTAAACAAATTTTAAAATAATCTGTGAACGAAACTTTTAAAAACATTGTTTCTGCTTAAAAATACAAATTATTCTTGATACAACTTATTTTTCTACATAGTCTCCCGCACTTGTTAGAACATTTTTTTCTGCCGGATTATAAACAAATTTAATTCCATCTTCGTAAAAAGTAAACATCGCAATAATATTGTGCATTTATTGTGCGTCGTTGATGGAGGAAATCGACGTGAAAGGCGCCTTGATTGTCGAAAAATACAGTGGCCATTACCTTCCCGGCCGACGATCGTGATTTGGCCTTCAGAGGCGCCCTCTCTCCCCTCTTCCGCCACTCCATACTTGCCTGTTTCGACTCGGGAGTGTAATGGTGAATCCATGTTTCGTCACAGGTGACAATTTCAGTCGGATTGACCCCCTCCTTGGCCAAAAACTTAATAATAATTCTCTGCTCCACGGAAACGTGCACTTCACTCTCACTAATTGCATAGTTTTATACTGAAGGGTCCGAACGGAAATGTTGCCCGTCTACGCCCGTCCCAAACCTCCCAGGCTACCTGAAACCCCACCCTTTAGAGTTCAATGTCCAACGGAAAAGTTTTTAGAAAGTCAGTCTCGTTTATATTTGATCAACCCTCGTATAAACAAATTTAAAAATAATCTGTGAACGAAACTTGTTAGAACACATTTTAAAAGTTATAAAATAAATTGAAATTCTAATTGTCCAGTAACGCGTTCTTATAACTAACCTAGCTCAACCTTAAAATAACTTCTACAAAACAAATGCATAAATCTGATAATGAAATCGTTAAATATGTGTACATCTCATGAACCATAACCTACAAAAAAGCTTTATCTATTCTGCAGACTACTAGGAAAACAGGGTCTTTCCCTTGACAGCTTTCAAACAATCTCTCAGCTACGGATCAGTGCTCACTAATCGTGATTCAGTAACAATTAATCGATAATGCGTTATTATCATAACTTACTTTTCCTTCAAACAATTTTTCAGGTTGTTAAAATCTTGTTCTTAATAACAATAGCAAATCTGAAACATCTGTGTTAAACATAGCTAATAAGTTATTTAAAATATTTTTTAAATATTATTTGAATTTAGAAATTGTATTTATATAACGTTTTAAAACAGTAGAATTAAAACCCAACAAACAGTAAAAACAGTAAGTCAGCTGTAAGTGTATTAGGCCTACGTTCAACTGAAATCATTTAAAAAACCTTATGAAGTGTTACCTCCTTTTTGTGGAGTTACGACAAAAAAAGGAAATCAGTAATGGGGAAATCGAAAAGAGAACTTGGGGCTCTACATATCTCGCTCATAAATTTATCATTTATAAAAGCAAAATCACAAATAAACCTCTACGAAAGCCGAGAGTGTCAGCAAATTTCTATTGGAAAATGAGCTATTTTAAGTTTGAAGAGTCAAACCTTGTACCTTGAAATAAATAAACGCCGAACTCGACCTCTGGATCTTTTTTTAATGGGAGGTTAAAAATTATTACTATTTTTTGTGTTTGCGCGTGCGCGCGTGAGTGTGGGCACGTATATTGAATAATATGCACCATATTTTATTCACGTACGTGTTAGCATTCTTACATTCGCTGGGTTAAGTCCGATTCAGTTTAAACTTTGCTTTTTTTCCGGCGAAAAACCGTTAAAACGCGACATCGCCAAGACGCGACATTAAGATATTGAAAACGATTAAATAAGAAATAAAATTTAGGAGCATTACAAAAACAAACAATAACAATAATTAAAACAAAATACAATAACAACTATAAATACTTTTCCTAAGACTAGTTAACAATTATATATATATATATATATATATATATATATATATATATATATATATATGTGTGTATATGTATATATATATATATATATATATATATATATATATATATATATATATATATAAATAAATAGGTAAATAAATATATCTACAACTTGTTGCAGGGCTGTAAAGAGGCTCTGCAATATTATTTTTAAATTAAATTTTATAACACAAATCCAGACGATGAAGGAATATCAGGGTCCGGTCAATGGCCGATACACTATCTCCCAACATCGTCTGCACACAATTCCCCAATATACGCCGTATATTTTGGAAACCATCACAGTCTAGCAATAAATGTCTTACTGTGATGGTTTCTCTACGAATTCCACATTGAGGCGGGTCCCCGCGTTCCATGCGTTAACAAGGAGTCACCAATGCGAAGGCGGGTAACCACAACCTCTGTTTAAACTTTGCACAAAAATCGATTGTGGTAACAGTTTTACAAGTTCGATATCCACCAAAATCCGAAAACAATTTAAAATGGCGGCCATTCCAAATCTTAACATTTAAAAAAAAACTTTTTTGAAGTGAATAGCGTAACTTCTTTGCGCTACGGTGCGGCAAATTTTGCGGTGCATTGAAATCTAATTGAGAGTAAATAACGAAATATTAAGAAACGAGGGGGCAAGTAGAAGACATGAGCCATCATAGAAGTTGAGCCTCATTTAAAGTCGGTCTCGGATACCGGCGTGAACAGGGTCATTAAGTAACAGTGTCATTAACAAGTATTCACTTCAAAGGCGCGTAGCCCGTACGCATGCATGACTTACTTTTTTTAAACAAACACTTTTTAAAAATTTCATTTCAAAATTGTAATCAGCGTTAAATTCGGTTTAAATTAACATTTTAATTTTTAAAATTAATTAATTTGACCGCGGTCATGGTTCATTTTTGTATTTGCAATTTAATTTAAAGTTTAAAATACTTATTTATGCAGATTTTTATCTGATTATAAAGGTGAAAACAGGTTTTCAAATGATTGTAAAACAAAACGAATAATGTTAGACATTTGCTTCAGTCACATCAGTGAGACTAATGACTCATGGACTGTAAATGGTTTGTTTTTAAAATTTATAATGTTTTGATAAATTAATTTGAATTGTTTGATCTTTATTTATGACAAAAAGACCAACGATTCAAATTGCACTTGTTACCGATTTTCTAGTTTATCTATGGATAGCTTAATCAGTACTGATTTCTGGCAATAACTCTCCTTACTTTCATTTAAGCGCGACATTATGAAGGTCGATGTCTACAGTTTCATTTGCAACTTCACCTTAGCAATTCTTCTAAATACAACAGGAAATTTCACAAAACACGTTATTTTTAAGGTTAGTCATCGTCGGTAGTAACAGAACCAAAGCATTGTTGCTTACGTAAACACCATCAGCTGCTCCAAGTGCCTTTTTTAGGAAGCTCTAAATAGACTGTTTTGACTAGTGGAGATTTACGAGGCCGTGAAATTTATTTAACATTTTTTCCATGACGACCTTGTACAAAGTTCGATGTACTAGTCATCTGGAAATAGTTCTGTGGCGCCAGGGATAGTAATATTTTCATAAATAAGTATTTTCAGTTTTTACTTGTCATAACTTTATATTTATTTTAAAACTGTGACCAGGAAGTCCTTTGGTAGAAGGGCGGCTTAAGATGTTCCTCTAAGAATTTTATTTTGTATTGATTTGTAGCCAGTCTTTTTTTATAAATTATTAAAATTGTATAACGGTTGAATAAACACTATTAAAATAATGATACTATTATTATTTAAAATTGTGTTATATATTTCATTATTAGCGACTTTCCAAATGATGTATTGACGCACCATCAATGTAAAACCCACACCCGGGATGGTAAAAAAACACCGATTAGGCCTATAGAATGGCACCTAAAACAAGAATTGAAAAGTAATTCAAAATCTTTGTTTGAATATTTGTGAGTACAATTTATATGCACTCTGATTCAATTTATATGAGCCCGATTAGAGTAAAACTTAATAAAATATTGATTCTGTTAGTAAGTACGACAATTTTGTTAAGTAGCATCAGCCTTTTAATACTTCTAATACTTTTTTTTGAAGCGAAGCCTTTTAAATGATAGCTTTGGCGAGAGGAGTGAAGAGAAAAAAGTCTGCCGAACGGAAATATGTAACGAACGAGCAAACGAATTTCGTCTCTATTTCTGTTTCTTTCTTTTCTTCCTCTCTTTGAATAACAGTACTCCGTATTATGAGAAAACTTTGTGTTGCTTTGGTTTCGGTATTTTTCCTTAATTGAAGAACACGTGCACGTTGCAACCGTTTATAATACATTCGAAATTAATATAAACGTTTATAATAATTGTTGTTAATATTGCTGGTTTTTAACAGCATAACCTAAAACTTATTATAGCCTATCAGTTGTTCAATGAAATCAGTTGATCGTTATGAATTAATATAAAACAACTGATCTTTTAATAATAACCTAAGCTAGGTTCATGTATTTATTTATTTAAACAAAACAAGGTATATGTAAACATATCTTCAAACTAATTATATATTCAGCAAAGACATAATGAACAGAATCTTCGTTTCTGTCGGTAACTCTCCGAGTTCCACGCGTGTACTTTTTTTTGAAAACTGTGTTAAATTGTTAGAATTTGAAATTTGCAGTTGTCACTGGAAAAACGGAAATGAACTCGGCAGCGGTCAGAGTTGCAATTTGCGTACGGAAATGTTGGATCGTGTAACGTTATTCAGTGTTTTTAGTTTTTCTTCTATCACGTCAGCGTAACAGATAACATGTTTAAAATTGAAATCTATTTGTTGATGAAGCAGTGTGCCAATTCTGAAATTTTTGTTTACAATGTTGGCGTACTTGTAATAAAAAATGGTGGTAATTTGTCTCGTATCGTTTACTACAATTCAATTTTTTTTGCTATAATATAAATAGATTAAAACAATCCATATTTATAACGGTTATAAGTAAAAAAAGGGGAATCTTTTCTTGTTCGGAATGTTTTCAAAATGTCTTTATTTTGAACCCGCATAAGTTGTTAGTAAATATCGGAATTTTTTTTCTTGTTTTGGTTAAGCATTTATTTATTAGATCACTTAATATTTAAGTTAGAGGGGTTGACGAACCTTTAATGCGCTGTCAAATCCCTCTGACACGTTAAAACAAAATACAGTACTTTGCACTTTTTTCTCGCCCCATTTTGAAAATAAAATTGTGCTTGACATCGTTGACGTTCCTATATTTCTGTTTGTTTACATTTCCCCTCAATATCGTTTAGCCGCTAGAGGTGCACGACATACAGACATGAGGCATTTCTAACAAACGTATGCATCTGTGCTTTCACAAAACTTTGGCTAAACTTAAAATTCGGAAAAATTATAATAAAATAGCAGCCTCTTAAAACGCATTTACAGATTTTGATCAAGTTTCTGACATTCTATGAAGCTCTGTGATTGTATCAAATTTTAAATGCTTAATATGAATTACAGATTGGGTACAAATCTTTGCCTTCGTTACTTTTGGAATTTTAAGACAAAATATTTTTTTAAATATACCGCAGTAAGTAATTTACTAGGTACAAAATGTCAGCATCTTATTGACACGTATGTTGAATATATTGTAAATTTAAATGTAATTATGCATTTATATGGTTAAACGTTAATAAAATTAAGCCCAACCAGATGACCGAAGCTTATAACGAAAAATCTTTGAAGAAATTCCTACAAAAAGTTTTGCGACGAGGATGGGATTCGAACCCACGCGGGCAGAGCCCATTGGATTAGCAGTCCAACGCCTTAACCACTCGGCCACCTCGTCAATTGTAGAACGGCAGACATATGTAACCTGATACACATTAGCTTCATTTATTTTCAATGACCTACTGACCTCTTAATGTCTGTTTTCAATAATGAGTTCCATATGGCATCCTTAATGATTTTCGAAGATTTGTTGTTCGTTTTTAAATATTTTCATTGACGCTAGCTTTTAAGATAAAATAACACTATAAATTTTAGAACTTTACTGATAAAATATAAGTATAATATTGTCTTTAAATTAATAGTACAGTATAGTAGAGAATATGTCTACTAATAAATTGTTTTTGAACTTATTTTAAAAAGTGTCATCTTCATCCTTAAAACTTTAACCATCTTTCAAAAATTCGCTTTTTCTATTATTTGCTATCTATTTGGAGGACAGTATTAAAAATATATATTTTTTTAATTAAAGTTAGGCCTACCATTACTTTCACCAAATAAAAATTAAATTTAGCGTAATTACAGTTAATAGCTTGTGGTACATCATACGATACGCTGTACTACCAAATTTTCAATTAAAATAAATTACTGGATATACACATTTTAGAATGAATTTTGAATTGAAAGTAAAAATTGCAGCCTAAGGCAGAGTGGCCATCGAATTCGGAGGGGAGTGAACTAAGCATTCAAAAACTAAGCTATTGTTTTTAATGTAAGTGCGGCTAGCATGGTTTTGAAGCTGAATCGGCTTCCCCCACCACTCTGACCATGCCTCCAAAATTTATTATTTCTCGTTACCTAGGTTACCGTTGCTTAGATTACTGTTTTTAAACATAGTCGTTTCCTAGGTTCGTTGCAGTAGACCTAAACATTAAATTTAAAAGATACAAACGCGTTCTTTAATTTACTAAACACATTCCGGTTGCCATTCATCTTCATTCCGTTCGGCTTAGCTCAGCTCCGAATTTGTTGGCCAACGGGCCTAAAACGTTTTTGAGCTTCAAGTGACAAATAATTTTCGCTTTAATTAAAAATACTTGCTAAAATTGTAAAGTAGGATTTTTCTATATTTACATTAAAGTAGCCTATACGAAACGACAAAATACTGTTGTACTATGTTACTAGGTTATATTTAAAAAATTCTATTTATATTTCATATTAAATATTTATTTTATTTTCAACAAAGATAAAAATATTACATGGCTTTTTCATATGTACTCTAGTCCTACACGCACATAGTATTGTAGGTGTACTACTACATAGGTTCAATATTTTCAACCCTACACACTAAACTATAATTGCATGGAAGTGTAATGAAATAAATCAATTATTTAAACCTTAGTTAGTTTAAACTATTAAAAACAGTTAATAAACAAAACTATCTATAATTTTTGTTTGTTGACAACACAAAAAATAATAGAAAAAATAAAATAACAACTTTATGCGATAGAATATTATCAGTGGCAACTACGGAAAATTGTTAACAAACAAAAGATTTAATGTAGTCTAATAAATAAATTTGTTTAATTATTTTAAAAAGTTCTTTATACGCTACGTTTAGCTTAAAAGGAAAGGAATGTGACGTATGTTTCGTAAACTGATTCTTCAGGAAATTAATTAATTTTAAAGATAAACTATGGCAGCCTATATCTATATCTAAATTTGTTTAGTTTATTATTGTGTGTTTTATTATTATCTCCTTTTCTGGTTATCTTTAAATTTATTTCAATAATGTATAACTTACAAAACAACAAAGTTAATATTAAAAATAAGTTAATTATTAATATCGTTAACCTAGAAAGATTTTTACTCAAGGTTACTTTAAATTCTTTCTAAAGTTTGATTACATTCTCTGTTGGTCACTAATAGACCCTTGCTGGTTCTTTCTATCAATTAATTAGACTACGATCTCTTAATATGCACAATCAAGGAGGGCGCCTAAACGATTCTCATTAGATAGGCCTAATCGTAGGTTCTCTCAAATTACACGGGATGCTGGAGCTGCACGGTCCACTTAACTGCCTCAAGTAGCCTGCTACAAGAGCAGATCAAAAAGCTTGTTGAGAGCATTCTTATATTTTTACTGTATCGATGAGGTCATGCATACAAGCCCACGTGTCCTAATGGTCATAGTGAGTGGTGAGTTGACCTGACTTCGAACGGCTGTGATTTACTTCTTCATAAAGTTCTCGGGTATAGATAGAGGTGCGATAAGTGGGCATTTGAATGTCGGAAGTCACGATATCGCTTTACGCCTAGGCCTACAAAAGTGACACTTCTATTTATTTCTGAGGTGGCAAGTATTGTTTATGTTACCGCCTTGCAGCTAGAGCGAAGGACAGATGATTCACGATGTCTTTGTTAAACGTAAAAATACCAATGTCGAGTGAAATGTAGGAGAGTGAGCGTGGTTAACTTTTTTCCTGGGCGGTGTAAAAGGAAATTATAAGAGTTTTAGAAAGAAAGTCATAGCAAAAAAATGTTGTAGAACTGTAAATTTTAAAATATAATTAAATCTAATAAATTTGACCAACGATGATTTTCTCCGTTGACAAGAAAATACGAGAAAATACCACGAAAAAATACAATTGAATTAGAAATTTTAATAGTAATAGTCAAATATTTTACCACTTGTAATTATACCATATGCTTGTAGTCAGATATTGTGTAGAATTTCATATTTTTCTGTTAATTGTAATAATAAACATTTAGCCTAATGCAAAGTCCTTTAGTACTTTGTACTTTAACAATGTGCCTATTTTAGTACTTTATTAATATGTTTTATTTTAATATTTTATTTGGTACCAAGTACTTTAGGCTATTAATTATTCTGAATTATTTTTACAATATTAAAATGTCTAATAATATGGTATAGGGAAGACATGATTAAAAATAAACAATGGTCATCACAATACCAGGTTTATTGTAGTACTACGTAATTCAAATTGTAAAAGTAAACATAACCTCAAAGACATCACGACGAGAATAAACAATGGCCCAATTTTTTACTGTTTTTTTCTTTATTTTAAATAACTGGGCTTATTCATCTGTTCCATTAACTACTGGTATTGTTAATGAAACAGATGAATAAGCCCAGTAATTTAAAATAAAGAAAAACAACAGTAAAAAATTGGGCCATTGTTTTCTTCTCGTCGTGCTGTCTTTGAGGTTATGTTTACTTTTATAATTTGAATCACGTAGTACTACAATAAAACGTTATTAGGCTAATTCAAGAAAAGGGAACAGTTCTTATTTTGAATCTAAACTTAAACAAAATTAGTAAAGCCGAACAGATTACTAGATTCTGTAAGTCTAAACAATCATTACTGCTTTCAATATTTAATTTTATCTTGATAGGGCGCCATAGGCTGGAATATTTATTTAACGAACCATAGCAGAGATGCAATTAAAATTAAATAATTACTTTTTTCTTCGTCCTCTTTTAAAAATAAAACCGGAAGGAACTTGAGTACTTACGATTGGTGGACTGACAAATAAAACATTTTACTATCGTCAGTTCCATGAACTAACTGTCAGGGACCACGTGTACTCGGCCTACTGATCCCTGATGTATTTGGGCCACGATGGTAGCGGTAACAGCTAATAAAGTAAATAGAACATATTTATAGTGTGCATGTCTACCAAAATCCTAAATTATGATAACATATTCGCATAAATACTGAAAATTTGCATTTTGATTTCGAAAAAATCGTAAACCCGACAATAAATTATTTAGTTTGTAATTCATATTTCAATTTTAAATGTTTGATTTGTTTATCTGATTTATTACGTAATGAATACTGTAGTTTCAAAATGCAATAGCCTATGTTTATTCGGAAAGCTTTATACTCAGTCGTTGCGGTAGTTGGATATTTACCTGGGACTCGGATCTGTATGCAGTCATTCAATATATATGTATATATATATATATATATATATATATATATATATATATATATATATATATATATATATATATATATATATATATATATATATATATTGTGTTTTTAACGTTTGACTATTGTGCACACTTGGGCTAATGCAGACGATGGGATAATTTATAGCGTATGAAAATGCCAAGCCCTCTTCGGGAATCGAACCCGGGTCCTCGGGGTGAAAGCCTAGTACGCTATCCACTAGGCCACCGAGGCGGCTCTTCATTTAATATAAACGTACTAGAATGATAACCCTTATGAGATATATGTGCTCGTTGCTGCATTTATTTTAACTTGCTTACAGATTATAGATAAAATGCTTCTCTAATAGGCCCTGTAGTGTAAAAACATGTTATTTATAAAACTAGGTAAAAAAATACAAGAATTGTTAGGTTAGGTTAAAAATAATACTGCTTTAAAAACTATAACTTTTTTAATGTCTGCAAATGTAGTTACACGGTTTTATTACTAGTGCATATATACGGCTACACTCTGTATAAGCTTTATGGTTTGTTGAGAAATGTGTTGAAATCGTATTATACAGTGCTATTTTTAAGTAGATTTTCTAATTTTATAAAGTAGTTTCATATTAATCTGGCGTACCTTTCTTTATGTTATTATTAATGTTGTTTCGGATATTTGCCATCATTTGTGTATATAAAAACAACGTATATATACAACGTTTCGAGAGTATATTAAAATACTTCAAAAAGAACAAAACACTCACGGCAGATTCTCAGAGTGGTCAAAACAGATAGAAAACTGATACATGTGATCAGGAAACTATAAGTCACAAATAGAAAACGAAAAAAGCAACACAACAGCTGATAAATACCTTATCAAAACAAAGGTGTACTCAAGACATCAAACAACTTGTTGAGGTTTTTTAAATATTTTTACATAGGCGTAGGCATCTGGGCTTGTGTTCTAGTTGCATAGTTAAGCACTTGAGAACAATAGTTGATCTATACTCTCGATATATAGTGTATTGTTTTTATATGTACAAATGATGTCCCAATAAACAGTATAGCCTATTATTCCAGCACTAAAAAACAATTTTGAAAACAGAATATATTATTTTCATTTGGTATTTCCAATCAGTAAACAACACTATAGTTGATAGATCACGTCAGAATATGCAAAACATTACAGTGGAAGCTACAGTTAGACATATGTCTTGAAATAAAACATCTTTTGAACTTAAAAAAATAATTTTTAATATTATGATACAGTTTTATTTTACTTTTTATCTCGTTAGTGCTTTAAACTTTGTTATCGAAGACAACAAATTAATAAAAATAGTTTCGAGAAACAACGAGTGATTAAAAAAAAATCTTGATTTTCATACGTGGCATTTATTAAGAAGTCATAGATAAACCTTAAGTAAAACTTGTAAACATAGAATTTGCTTTATGCAGTAGAAATTGACTGTTTATGGAGCATTGCGTAATTATCTCAAAGCGTTCATTTGATGATAAGAAATAACGAAAAACGGCAACAAAGAAAGTGAATGAAACTATTTTGGATTTGCTTTGCCGTAATGGATTGTGTTGGATTGGCCATTCACAAAAACTGAAAAAAAAACGGCCTAAAATAAATGGGTAACAGACACGAAGAAGATTACGGGGAAGGGCAAATCAAGTATGGCCTTTCCTTATCTTTAAATAACTCTATTAGGATGTGATGAGACGAAGGAATTTGGCCGAGAGAGGAATTTGGCAATGGAACGGAAGTCATGTAGAAGAGGACTGAACGAAAAGCAATTTTAGTGCTGTGCCTATTTGTTTAGCTTATGTAATCTATCAGTGTTCAAATAAATACTAAAGCCTTCTAGATATAACTGATGTTTTTTTTTACATTGGATTTTAACATTTTTGATATATTTGAGAATGGGCGTATTTCTGTCAAACACAGAAATAGAAATTTTGCAGCTTGCTACTTCAGTAAGTAGGCCTGCAGTAGGGCATACCCTACATTCGGTTGTAAAGCAAATAAATACCGTGCGTTTGTTATGTTTCAATTGTTCTTCCTTCAGACGCTTCTGCTTAAAGCGTTACACAAATGTTCTATTTCGAGCACATCTGTGTTTATTTCGCATGATTTCCTTTTCTTTTCACGACATCGGACAAATGGATCCATCAACACGGTATATAGGTCAACGAGTCCGCGCAAAGATGTGTATTAATAGGCTGTTACTTCATTTAGTTTTCCATCAAAACTGTTACTATTAGCGTAGTGTGGCACGTGTTAGCGAGACAGCTGCGTGCAGCCATTAATTAGGATTCATCAATACTTTAACTCAAACTTTAGCTTAATCTAAGTACGGAAATGGTGGCATACAGAACATTATTTCAGCAAATTTCGTTGTCACGTTTTATAAACAAATTTTCTTCTGAAATTTTTATTCTTACAAAAACAATAATAGTTTTATATTTATTTCATTGAAATCGATTGAATTAAAATGAATGGAAATTAAATTCTAAAAAACACACGCATTTAAAATAACGAAATGTATTTTTATTGCTTAGTAGCTGTTATAAGGTGGCATATTGATATTTTTGGGTCGACAAAAATTTACCTTAACAAAATGTATGATGTTTATATTACTTGTTTTACAACGCAGGGGACATCTTTAGTTTTATTTATTATTAAATAAATGTTTGTATATATATTATTAAAGGTATGTATATATATATATATATATATATATATATATATATATATATATATAAACTTAATAAAAAATATACCCTCAGGGGGGGTGCAGACTAGCTGCACTTATTGAGAGGATTTAGACGTCCCTCGTGGTACCCGAGTCTAACACACACTTACAACTTTAACACTTTACACTCAAACTAGCCGCCTCGGTGGCCTAGTTGATAGCGTACTACGCTTTCATCCCGAGGACCCGGGTTCGATTCCCGGCCAGGGCTTGGCATTTTCATACGCTATAAATCATCCCATCGTCTGCATTAGCCCAAGTGTGCACAATAGGTCGAACGTTAAACACCAAAAAAAAAAAAAAAAAAAAGGGAGGCGATAATAGCCTCAATGTGCTTTTCGCCTTAAATAACAAAAAAAAACTTAAAAAATATATTAAATATAAAAAAGTTAAGTCAGCAACGGGATTTGCCTCACCTCCTTTAGCTTCATAAGCAGAAATCATAGCAATGAGCCAAGAATTCGCATAGAAATAACCAGCTCGGTAATAATTTGTAAGCGTGATACTTTTTTTACATGTTACAATGCACGAATTTCTATTTTTCCCTTATTAAAAAAAAGTGCTAGGCCCGCTTAAAGACGTAAAGGCGTTTTCAGTTCAAATTGCATGAACATGATATGATATAAAACTGCATCTATTTTTTGGTTATATTTTCCAATTCTTTTAGCTTACGAACTTTTCATTTTTGTGTTTGCATGATTTAAAAATATTTTCGACGATGCACCGAAAAGAACTCATCAAAATCTCTCTTTTTATTTGTTTATTTTTAATTCAGAAATGTAGTACATAGGAACGTACACATATTTTTTATGCAAAATTATTAATTTTTTCTGCAATGGTAGTCCTACTTTTTACTTTTTTCGACTGCTTAACGTAGAATACTTTTACTTTTTTTGTAAGTTACAGACTCAATATGAAATGAAATTAAGCTCGCAGTTTTACCGTAGTGTTTTAAAAAAATGAGCTTTAAATAGTTTAACGGAATTCGTAAAATCCCTGAGAAGGTGTAGACCTAGACTTACTGTAGGGGCCGAATGTTTGCAATCATGGAGGCAGTTTCTGTTGATAATAGCAACACAGCCGTGTCTGGATAGCTTTGCTTTTTATTCTTCATGTTTATTCAAGTATTTTATTTTGGAAGAATAACTTTGTTTATTTGACACGAACAACTGGACTCTGGTATAAACACAGACCAATTGAGTAACGTCGACAGCGAATAAAATCGTAGAAACGTGTAAAGTTTATTCAACCAAGAACTGGGCGTGAAGTGTCCAGTATTGGCATCTTAATGGCCTACTCATGCATCTACTAACATGATTTTATTTGTTAATTGTTGAAATGTAATAGTGATGTGGGTTGTACTATAACTTTATATTATTATTATTGTTATTATGTAAACAATAATAGGCTGTAGAACACTGTCATTTTTACATCTTTAGATTTTTTTAAAGGTTAAAGTTTATTCGTATTTGCATAGGCCCAATTCCACAAAGAACTAAACAATAAAGGTTCAAAATAAAAAACCAACTATTTTTAAATGTAGGCTATATTATATATATATATATATATATATATATATATATATATATATATATATATATATATATAGTTCACCCACCCTTAATTAAATATGAGCAAATTTTTATTTCATTCATAATATGAAAAAACTTTGATGAAGCCGCTTTTGAAAAACTAGGCTTCTTTGCCAGTTTCCGAACAATTAAAAAAAAAAGCCTAAATGTGATATAGTTTTTGTATATCTGTAGTTACTGTTAGTTTAGCAATACCAAATAAAGTTCTACCGAGTGATTTAACGTTCCAACTAATTTACATGTAGGTAGATATCGCACCCAAACCAGTTGATCATTGTTAAGCAACCACGAATATTGTTTTTTTAAATTGATGTTTTCGGCCGCCATTAAAATCTGTGACTTGGAATTACTTTTTTCCATATGTAAGTGTGATACTATGATATACCATAGAGTTAATTTTGTACATTGTACACAAGGCGGCAAACCTTTTTCAAAAATCGATGTTAGTCCTCAAGATATCGATAATTTAGAATGTTCGCTTAAACAACTATCGATATCTTCAGAACAAATAATTTTAAATAAAATCAGTTTGTCGATTTGCAGTTTGTGTTCAGCGTAAATAAGTGATGCTGGCAAACACTACACAAACTTCCCCATATAGGCTACAATTTTTTCAAAAAAATCGGCTCATCACGTTATTACATTTTGCTCATTTGTGAAGGTTTATAACTCAAGGTAGTGTATCAATTTTAATTAAATAAGAAAAATAATCGATTCAAGATTTAAAAAACAGCGATTAAGGTATTTTAAAGTTAAAACAATGATTTTAACATTGAATTTCATATGTATTAGAAAAATTAGGCGTATTCGACTTTTTCGACAATATCCGAACTGGAACTTTTGGGCAAAATCTGTACGTTTTGTTTGGGCACTTAAGGACTAAGCTCATGTAAGCAGAAATCGCTAGCAAATCGT
The DNA here is from genome assembly GCA_022606455.1 of Callitettix versicolor. Lineage (NCBI taxonomy): Eukaryota > Metazoa > Arthropoda > Insecta > Hemiptera > Cercopidae > Callitettix > Callitettix versicolor. Next base: position 66,869,332 of record CM040183.1, on the reverse strand, counting down.
AAGAACCAATTTTGAAAAAAAAAATCAATTTTTGTAAATTTTTAATTTTTTTTGACAAAAATGTGTTTAGAAACAAAAAGAAATTTTAAAGTTGGAAAATGTTTTTGGTATGTAGGCAAATTTCTTTTGTACGCCAAATATAGTCGAAATCATAGTTAGTGTTCAGCAGTATTCTCTGACGGGCCAAGAAAAAACACTTTTAGACTCTTTAAATTGGATCTCCAAATAGATTTTTTTCGTGATTTATCTTTGTCAAAATCTCGACAATATAACAATTAATCTCAGGTGTTTCGAGAAAATTATTCTGATAAAATGAAGAACAAAGTTGCCAAGGTGACATTTAAAGCTCACCCGTTGTAATAATTTTCATTTTAATGTAGGCCTATTTTAAAATTTATTTTCACAAACCTTTGATATTGTGGGCATACAAAATAAAATACGTTTTAATATTATTGAATGTCGATTGAAAAATTTAATAAAAATGCTGTTTTAAAATCACATGAGAAAATATATTGTAGTAGAAACAACTTCTGATATTCATGCAAAATTAAATATACTGAATTTCTGTTATTCTTTACCAATATACTGTGCAATAATAATTCCGTTTAAATGGTAACTTATTTGGAAAAAAGTATTTTATTTAACTAAATAAATCCAGTTATGTATTTACTAGAAATTAAAATGGAAGACTGTATAACACAGAGATCTTCTGTGTCCTTATTGCCCAAATAAATTCAGTTCACAAGGTTTCCAATTAGGAAGGCATTTGTGAAAATCGGTCCAACATTTTTATTCAAATTTTGTTCGTGTATGGAAATTCTTAACTGAAATCAGTGTTCCAAATTGAAAAAATAAGAATTATAATGTTCGAGAATAAATCGTAAAAGAAGACAAACGGCGACAGAGGTTAGGGTTTTTTTTTTTTTTTTTGCGAAGATTTTAATGTTAGCGAGAGGAGTGAATAGAAAAAAGTATGCCGAACGAAATAATGTAACGGAAATATGGAACGAACGAGAAAACGAATTTCGTCTCTATTTCTGTCATTTTTTCTCCTCCTTTTCGATGAAAGTACACGAGTATTATATGAAAAGGTTTTGTTGCTTTGATTTCGGTATTTTTCCTTAATTGAAGAACAAGTGCACGTTGTAACCGTTTTATAATACATTCGAAATTAATATAAATTAATAATTTGTTGTTAACTTGTTGTTAACATAACCTAAAAAAATTATAATAGCTTATCATCTGATCTTTACGAATTAATATAAAACAACTGATCTTTTAATAATAACCTACGCTATGCTCACGTATTTATTTATTTAAACAAAACAAGATATTTGTAAACATATCTCCAAAATAATTATATATTCAGCGAAGATATCATTAACAAAAGCTTGCTATTTTCAGTAACTCCCCGAGTTCGACACTTGTATACTTTTCGATTTACTTCTCAATCGTAAATTTCTTTTATTTAAATTTTTCTGCACTGACTTGAGTTATAAATTTTCATACTTGAAACAAATTTGAAGAAATTCTGATGTAGTCTTGAAAAACTAAGCCGGTTTACTTGAATGGAATTTTTGGGGAGATTGGGAGTCACTCATTTTGTCTGGTTACTTCAGTGACTACAGTTAAAGAATATTTAGTGAAATCGATAAAAAAGATTTTTCTTAACTTATAATGGTTTTGATTTTAAAAAGTGCTTAGAAACAAATTGAATATTTTCATATCCAAACTACACTACATGCTAAATTTCACCGAAATCGGTCACTACGTTTAGTAGAGAATCAATGACATGGTAGACACACTGACGGGCATTCAAGAAAAAACGTCTTTAACTTAAAAGACCTGAAAACAGATATACCAGTGTAAATCTCAAAATTGATTTCTTCACCATCAAAATTAATACTTTGGCAAAAGTCTTAAATATGTTTCCAAAATAAAGAAATCTACAAGCATACTGTTGGATGTGTCATTTTTACTTAATCCTTAACGCTTTATAATAAAGTTGGTTAGAAGAAGCCGGAATAAGACTAATAAATTAAATCTGCATACATCGAATACTTTGGCAAAGTTTGGAACATCGTGAAGAAACGCAAGCGTGTTTGATCACAAGCGAGAAGAGACGGTGTAGCCTAGCCACAGCCTTCTAGAAGGCAATAAATCTTCAACAAGTAGTGAATGCAATTGTAAACAAATTAGACGTGTATAAATAAACAGAACAAGCAGGCAGTGCAGAGTTCAATGGACCCTGCCTCAGGCCTGGGAGTTTTCTACGCTACCTGAGATGATATAACCTAATTTTCATTCACCAAAATAACTCCGAGACATAATACAGACACAGAAGGTTCCAATGAAATGTGGCTGTGTTGATATACTCTTTTCGTTTGTCTATTTAAGAAAAAAATAATAATGGGCGACTTGGTAACAGAATGTCTTTCAGTGGTTTAAGGAAAATACGCTTTCAGATCGCTAAATAATTTATTTATAACAAAATAAATGTTTATTTAAAAAAAATATAAAACAGATCATTTTGAGGTCTAAAGATACACACTTATCCTTTTAGCGCTTAAACAGTAAAACGAAAAAAAGAAAAATATCTACAGTTTTTAACAGTCTGATCTCGAATATAGAAACAATTTAACGCAAGCACATTTGCATACTGCCAATATGTGACGAAAAAATCCAAATAATATATTTTCAAAATCTTATGTTCTTTCCGAAAATTTGCCACATACCAAGTAGGCCTACATGAACAATTTTTTGTAGGTTTTTTAATTCATTCAGGTAAGCTATTGCATAAGGATAAAGAATAATATTTTAATGCGAAAATTCACAACCCAATGGTGTACAAAATTAATATTTATCAACAAAATATATTTAAAATGAAGTTGATGATTTTTGCAAATGAAACAAGAAAACTACAAAATATTTACCTTACGGTTAAATTTCCCAAACCATGATTCTATAGCGCGCCTAACCAAATTAATTACCAGATTACTGCATAAATATTATATATATATATATATATATATATATATATATATATATATATATATATATATATATATACAGGTTTTTTAATACATCACCGCGTTAGGCGTAACAACCATGTTAGTTAACTTATGGAGTATTCTTTAAAAAAAATATAAACATTTTTCACGCATCACCATGTTAGGTTTAACAAACGTGTCAGTTAAGGTTTGGAGTACTCTTAAAAAAAAAATAACGGTTTTTTCACGCATCACAATGTTAGACTTAACAACCGTGTCAGTTAAAGTTTGGAGTACTCTTTAAAAAAATAACGGTTTTTTCACACATCGCCATGATAGGCCCAACAACCATGTCAGTTAGGATATGTGGTATTCTTTAAAAAAATATAAGGTTTTTTTACGCACCACCGTGTCAGTTAGGATATGTAGCCTAGTATTCTTTAAAAAAATATAAAGGTTTTTTCACGCATCACTGTGTTAGGCCTAACAACCGTGTCAGTTAGGATATGTAGTATTCTTTAAAAAAATATAAAGGTTTTTTTCACTAATCACCGTGTTAGGCCTAACAACAGTGTCAGTTAGGATATGTAGGATTCTTTAAAAAATATAAAGTTTTTCACGCATCAGTGTGTTAGGCCTAACAACCGTGTTAGTTAAGTTATGGAGTACTCTTTCAAAAAAATATAACAGTTTTTTCATGCGTCACCTTATTAGGCCCAACAACCGTGTCAATTAGGTTATAAGTACTATTTAAAAAAATTAATAAAGGGTTTTTAATGGATGACAGTGTTAGGTATAACAACCATGTTAGTTAGCTTATGGAGTATTCTTTTAAAAAATATAAAGTATTTTTCACGCATTACCATGTTAGACCTATCAACCGTGTCAGTTAAGGTTTTCAGTACTATTTAAAAAAATAAAGTTTTTTTTCACACACTACCGTGATAGGCCCAACAACCGTGTCAGTTAGGATATGTAGTAGTCTTTAAAAAAATATAAAGGTTTTTCACGCATCACCGTGTTAGGCCTAACAACCGTGTCAATTAGGTTATGTAGTATTCTTTAAAAAATTAAAGTTTTTCTTCACACATCACCGTGATAGGCTCAACATCAGTATCAGTTATGTTATGTAGTATTCTTTAAAACAATATATATGTTTTTCACGCATCACTGTGTTAGGCCTAACAACCATGTCAATTAGGATATGTAGTATTCTTTAAAAAAATATAAAGGTTTTTCACGCATCACCGTGTTAGGCCTAAATACCGTGTCAATTAGGTTATGTAGTTTTCTAAAATAAAATAAAGGTTTTTTTCACACATCACCATGATTGGCCCAACAAACGTGTCAGTTGGGATATGTAGTAGTCTTTAAAAAAATATAAAGGTTTTTTCACGTATCACCGTGATAGGCCCAACAACCGTGTCAGGATATATAGTAGGCTATTTTTTAAAAAATGTAAAGGTTTTTTTCACGCATCACCTTGTTAGGCCTATCAACCGTGACAGTTGGTTATGCTGTATTCTTTTAAAAAATTGGTTACTTATCACCCAAAACCCGTGTTAGACGTATTTTTATTATTTTACCGATTTACAACACGTTACTGATTTCGTAAATTTCTTTTATTTAAATTTGTCTGCACTGACTTGAGTTATAAATTTTCATACTTGAAACACATTTGAAGAAATTCTGATGTAGTCTTGAAAAACTAAGCCGGTTTACTTGGATAGAATTTTTGGGGAGATTGGGAGTCACTCATTTAGTCTGGTTATTTCAGTGATTACAGTTAAGAATATTTAGTGAAATCGATAAAAAAGATTTTTCTTAACTTATAATGGTTTTGATTTTAAAAAGAGCTTAGAAACAAATTGAATATTTTCATATCCAAACTACACTACATGCTAAATTTCACCGAAATCGGTCACTACGTTTAGTAGAGAATCAGTGACATGGTAGACACACGGACGGGCATTCAAGAAAAAAACGTCTTTAACTTAAAAGACCTGAAAACAGATATACCTGTGTAAATCTCAAAATTGATTTCTTCAACATCAAAATTAATACTTTGGCAAAAGTCTTAAATATGTTTCCAAAATAAAGAAATCTACAAGCATACTGTTGGATGTGTCATTTTTACTTAATCCTTAACGCTTTATAATAAAGTTGGTTAGAAGAAGCCGGAATAAGACTAATAAATTAAATCTGCATACATCGAATACTTTGGCAAAGTTTGGAACATCGTGAAGAAACGCAAGCGTGTTTGATCACAAGCGAGAAGAGACGGTGTAGCCCAGCCACAGCCTTCTAGAAGGCAATAAATCTTCAACAAGTAGTGAATGCAATTGTAAACAAATTAGACGTGTATAAATAAACAGAACAAGCAGGCAGTGCAGAGTTCAATGGACCCTGCCTCAGGCCTGGGAGTTTTCTACGCTACCTGAGATGATATAACCTAATTTTCATTCACCAAAATAACTCCGAGACATAATACAGACACAGAAGGTTCCAATGAAATGTGGCTGTGTTGATATACTCTTTTCGTTTGTCTATTTAAGAAAAAAATAATAATGGGCGACTTGGTAACAGAATGTCTTTCAGTGGTTTAAGGAAAATACGCTTTCAGATCGCTAAATAATTTATTTATAACAAAATAAATGTTTATTTAAAAAAAATATAAAACAGATCATTTTGAGGTCTAAAGATACACACTTATCCTATTTTTTAGTCTTTCATTAACGCACTTTTAGCGCTTAAACAGTAAAACGAAAAAAAGAAAAATATCTACAGTTTTAAACAGTCTGATTTCGAATGTAGAAACAATTTAACGCAAGCACATTTGCATACTGCCAAAATGTGTCGAGAAAATATAAATAATATATTTTCAAATTCTTATGTTCCTTCCGAAAATTTGCCACATACCAAGTAGGCCTACATGAACAATTTTTTGTAGGTTTTTTAATTCATTCAGGTAAGCTATTGCATAAGGATAAAGAATAATATTTTAATGCGAAAATTCACAACCCAATGGTGTACAAAATTAATATTTATCAACAAAATATATTTAAAATGAAGTTGATGATTTTTGCAAATGAAACAAGAAAACTACAAAATATTTACCTTACGGTTAAATTTCCCAAACCATGATTCTATAACGCGCCTAACCAAATTAATTACCAGATTACTGCATAAATATTATATATATATATATATATATATATATATATATATATATATATATATATATATATATATACTAGTTGTTACCCGTTGCGGCTTTGCCTGCAATTATAATATAGGCAATAAAATTTATAGTCGATTTTCAAAATCAGAATAGGTCATTTCATTTTAATATATGTTACATAAATTAAATGTAAATGTAAATATACTATTTACAATATTATACGATTTATGGTTTTCGGCCAAGAAATATACATTTTTGCTACTCGATACTCTAAAACAGGGTCCTGTCATATTTTAATAAAATACAGTATTATTAAAAAGTCACTATTATTCAATTAAACTGGAATAGTATTGTATTTATCTCAGGTACCTAAACCGTGTTCATACCAAATTTAATCTCAATTGGTCCAGTAGTTAAAGTGTGATTGAATAATAAACAAATAAACAAAAACAAACTTTCAGAAAAATAATATGATTACCTGTTACCCGTCACGGCTTTTCCGGCAATCGTAATATACATTAAAGATCACGCATGACCGTGTTAGGACCAACAACCGTGTCAGTTAGGTTATGGTGTATTTCTTTTTTAAAATAAAGGTTTTTAACACACCACCGTGTTAGTTAAGTTATGGAGTACTCTTTAAAAAAAATTAAGGCTTTTTCCCTGCATCACCGTATTATGCCCAACAACCGTGCCAGTTAGGTTCTGGAGTACTCTTTTTTAAAAAATAAATAAAGGTTTTTTTAATACATCACCGCGTTAGGCGTAACAACCATGTTAGTTAACTTATGGAGTATTCTTTAAAAAAATATAAACATTTTTCACGCATCACCATGTTAGGTTTAACAAACGTGTCAGTTAAGGTTTGGAGTACTCTTAAAAAAAAATAACGGTTTTTTTCACGCATCACAATGTTAGACTTAACAACCGTGTCAGTTAAAGTTTGGAGTACTCTTTAAAAAAATAACGGTTTTTTCACACATCGCCATGATAGGCCCAACAACCATGTCAGTTAGGATATGTGGTATTCTTTAAAAAAATATAAGGTTTTTTACGCACCACCGTGTCAGTTAGGATATGTAGCCTAGTATTCTTTAAAAAAAATATAAAGTTTTTTCACGCATCACTGTGTTAGGCCTAACAACCGTGTCAGTTAGGATATGTAGTATTCTTTAAAAAAATATAAAGGTTTTTCACATATCACCGTGTTAGGCCTAACAACAGTGTCAATTAGGTTATGTAGTATTATTTAAAAAATATAAAGTTTTTTTCACGCATCAGTGTGTTAGGCCTAACAACCGTGTTAGTTAAGTTATGGAGTACTCTTTCAAAAAATATAACAGTTTTTTCATGCGTCACCTTATTAGGCCCAACAACCGTGTCAATTAGGTTATAAGTACTATTTAAAAAAAAAAAAAAATTAATAAAGGTTTTTTTAATGGATGACAGTGTTAGGTATAACAACCATGTTAGTTAGCTTATGGAGTATTCTTTTAAAAAATATAAAGTATTTTTCACGCATTACCATGTTAGACCTATCAACCGTGTCAGTTAAGGTTTTCAGTACTATTTAAAAAAATAAAGTTTTTTTCACACACTACCGTGATAGGCCCAACAACCGTGTCAGTTAGGATATGTAGTAGTCTTTAAAAAATATAAAGGTTTTTCACGCATCACCGTGTTAGGCCTAACAACCGTGTCAATTAGGTTATGTAGTATTCTTTAAAAATTAAAGTTTTTCTTCACACATCACCGTGATAGGCTCAACATCAGTATCAGTTATGTTATGTAGTATTCTTTAAAACAATATATATGTTTTTCACGCATCACTGTGTTAGGCCTAACAACCATGTCAATTAGGATATGTAGTATTCTTTAAAAAATATAAAGGTTTTTCACGCATCACCGTGTTAGGCCTAAATACCGTGTCAATTAGGTTATGTAGTTTTCTAAAATAAAATAAAGGTTTTTTCACACATCACCATGATTGGCCCAACAAACGTGTCAGTTGGGATATGTAGTAGTCTTTAAAAAATATAAAGGTTTTTTCACGTATCACCGTGATAGGCCCAACAACCGTGTCAGGATATATAGTAGGCTATTTTTAAAAAATGTAAAGGTTTTTTCACGCATCACCTTGTTAGGCCTAACAACCGTGACAGTTGGTTATGCTGTATTCTTTTAAAAATTGGTTACTTATCACCCAAAACCCGTGTTAGACGTATTTTTATTATTTTACCGATTTACAACACGTTACTGATTTTCGCCGGGTAGCAATTTTGAGGTTATGTTGGTCACTTTTATTTTCGATTTTATCGTACTTCTCGTGTATTCATATTTTGTATTCTTGTTTTTGGGCACATAATAAAGCATTTTAGTAACAAAAATATCGAAAAATAAGGATATGCTTCACTGCATGTTTTTGGCACTCTGTGTAGGGATTTTTACATTTAATATTGAAAATTCATATACATATAACATTATTATTATTATTATTATTATCTGCGCATAGACCCTGTTGGATCACGCAATTGAATCTATGTTTACTCTGAATTCATGTCTTGTAAATCCTTCTAATCCAAAACAAAAACTCCCTCATCCTGTCCCCATGGATCCTCCTCCGATCATCCGTCCATTTTACCCCTGCTTGGTCTTTGGGATTTCATTCTAAACAAACAAAATAAACAAACAAACAAACAAACCACCCGAGCATGTTTCTCCTGTATGCGTTCCTATCTTCAATATCTATTGAGTCTATTTTTGCGTCATGTAGGTCTATTCTGACTTGTGTGATCCACAACGTTGTTGATTTGACTCTTTCTATATATACTTAAGGATTCTGTTGGCAAGTCTCGTTGTTGGGTAGTCTACTGATGTGTCCATAGAACTTGAAACCTCTTGGCAAGTCTTCTGATATCTGCTGCCATAGAGGTTCGATATCTCCTCTGTGGTCTTCCGGGAGTGCAACCTGTATCCGTCTTCTGTTAATCTTGGGCCAAGGATTTTTCTCAAGATTTTGCGTTCTTCCTTCAAAATGTCTTTCATGGTACCTTTTGTGTGGAGTGCTAGTGTCTCGCTTGCGTATAATTCCTCCGGTTTTATGACTGTGTTGTAATATATATATATATATATATATATATATATATATATATATATATATATACACACACTGACGGACATATGTTCGTAAAAGTACATGAAGTATACAAATACAAAGTTTAGGCACAATTACAAGAAAGTAAAACCAACATCAAATTTAAGTAATCCTGGTATGGACTTTCTCGCGGAAGACGTAATTAAACATATTTATTAAAATAATTAGTAATATACAATAAAAAGAAAAGAACAGTTTTTAATTTTATACTGAAATATACGATTTGACCATGGAAAAGTGAATTACGTCATCTCATTACATGTAATTTCACTATCGTAATCAGCGTTAAAATCTGCTTAAATCAGCTTTTCACATTTTTAAATTTGAATAAAATACGAAAATAATCCGAAAACCGCGGTTAATTTGCTGATCGCAACGGTGAAATTACATTTACGAAAGTGTGGGTTAAGAAAGATATATTTTTTAAATATTTTAAACCGCCATTTTATAAACCATCGGCTTCAATTCCTGAGTAACGAATCCACTGTTACCAAATCAATTTTCGTTTCGTGTTTCAATTAAATGGCGAACGAAAATGCACGTAGACTATACGCTAAATACAGTAAAACCTCTATATTGCGAATCTCTTTATAACGTAAATCTCTCTAAAGGCAAAATCTGTTGGCCCCTTCCCATTCATATAATAAAAATATGCATTGTAGCTTTCTCTACTGAGACCAATAAAATTCCAGGACTCTCTCTATAGCGGCGAAACACGTGCACACTTCCTACTCTTCTACCCTATTTCTGAGTATGCCGACACGTCATTTGAGAGTTAAAAGCAGTGCGTATTGCGTCAACTGAATCGAGTGTTTTGTGATAGTGCATTTTGGTACTGTCGTGTAGAGGTGGGCGTTTCTGCTATTTTTACAAAACGTCAACAAACTGTTTGTTGAGGGAAAAAAATTGCTTTTTAAAACAATCGGAAAAAACAGGTTTAGAAAACTGAAACTCAAAGTTGTATTAGCAGCTAAAACATAAAGCACATACGTTCAGTTTTCTAAGACTACTTTTTCATTCACACTGCCACCATGTCCTTAACTGTTTTTGGGTATAAAGCATTTAGAAAGGATAAAAATAATCCCTACAAGTGTAGTAATAGTTAAATTACATTATCAAAACGTAATAATTATGTATGCCATTTTATGTACAAAATGCAATGAATTTCTAATAGAAGCATTCTTTTTTTACTTAAAAATTAAAGAGTCGTTTGCATATTTACCAAAATGCAAACGATTTAGAATATTTTTTGTTGATTAAAAAGTATTGATGATTGATAATAAATATAAAAAATATGTTTAAATAAAATTAGGCTCTGTATCTACAAAATGTGAGAGGTTGTTACTACAACTCGCAACAAAATAGAGATAAATGTTGACATTGACCAAACAGTTCTTACTTCACTACAAGCAACACGCAACTTTGAAACAAAGCGAAAAAGCATAAAAGCAGGAAAACAGTTTTAGCGCTTGCGGCAACTTTAAGTGTGGTAGTGCGGAAAGAAGTTCCTTGTTTAACAAATCATAAACCAGTCCAAATCCAACTGCTTGTTTCCGTTTGAAAAAAGCAGTTTGTTTGTCGTTTTTTAGAAAAGCAGTATTTTTTAACAGTTTGGTGTTTTCTGCCCCACCACTACAGTGTAGTGCATTATTTTATTATACCTTTACAACATAGCGTTATGGCGTTTAAACGGAAAATTTTTATCGTTACTTGTAAAGGTTACGAGTTTTGCGTAAGTGAGAGATAGGTGTGAAGCAAGAAGATATTTGCCGACGTTTTAATTTGGCTAGTCCTTCTGTTGGTTCGATATTGCAAAATAAAATAATCAAGGCCTATATTGAAGGGAATAGCTTCAAGAACATTAGAAAGTATCTGAAGGGATTGATGGAAGCGGTTCTGCAGTAGTTTCGGCAAAATATCTTTCTCACAATTACAGTACTCTATTTATACAGTATTATTTAATAAATATTGTTTTTAAAGACTGTCTACGTCATATAGGCCTACAGTTTCATTACAATAATCTTTGGACTCAGTACTTCACATTAGACAAAAAAAGATAGTGTATAACAAGTTTTTACAAATAAAAACAAATGTTATTACATGTTTTGTAATAACATGTACAAACATGTGATCTCTCTCTCTCTCTTTCTTTCTCCCTCCCTCTCTCTCTCTCTCCCTCCCTCCCTCTCTCCTCTCTCCATCCCTCCCTCCCTCCCCTCTCTCCTCTCTCCCCTCTCTCCCTCTCTCTCTCCTTCCCTCTCCCTCACTCTCTCCCTCCAATCCTCCCTCCCCCTCTCTCTCCCTACCTCCCTCCCTCCCTCCCTCCCTCCCTTAATGTTCCTTTCAGTGCCGCTATTTAGAGGTTTTTACTGTATATTTGTACTATACACGTGTTCTACTAGGGGCTCGGTCTGATAAATGTCGGTCAGGAAAAATGTTTCAGAACCACCAAATTTTATAAAATCACCAAGTGTGGGATATTTTTTGCAGTCCCTATAACGGCAGATCTAGCTCAGTGCATTGTCTGTAATCAAAATAACATTCCAATTCGGCAAAGTGTAGCAAAAATTTTACAATTAACATCGTGTGAACGCTATCCACTGTTAACCTGCTTTAAAAGTCACATTAAAGGTGTGATATCAATAAGCTCACTCAAGCGTACGAGCACTTTGAACAGTCCCGGCTACGTTAATGCGCCATCTGTTAATGCAGTTCTGTAACATAAAACATAAAACCTATCAACGCGACAGCAATACCGCCGTTACATGAGCTATTACGCTATCCTTACCTTATTATACCGACATAAATGATTGTGGATGGATCGAATAAACACTTATGTTTATACGGTTGCGGGGTGGTCCCGGCAGGAGTTCACACCCTGTATAGTGCGCGTTTTATATGAGGGCTATAATATTCTATGTTTATGACTTGGCGGTTATTTATTGCCCGATCTAACCGATAAGCCCTAGTATTAGGGTGGCATCTGTTGTTGCAACTACCGGGAGTCCATCTGTCGCCGTCTTCCTTGTCTTGCCGTCTTGCAGAAGACAATACGAATACGAATGTAGGCGATGATATGAATATAGGCAATATAAATATCGGCAATGTTTTTTTCGACTATTGTGCACACTTGCGCTAATGCAGACGATGGGATGATTTATAGCGTATGAAAATGCCAAGCCATGGCCAGTAATCGAACCAGGGTCCTCGGGGTGAAAGCCTAGTACGCTATCAACTAGGCCACCGAGGCGGCTATATATATCGGCAATGATGCATATAGGCAATAATGAATATAGGCAATATAAACATAGGCGATGATGAATATCGGCAATGATGAATATAGGCAATAATGAATATACTCAATATGAATATAGGCTATGATAAATATAGGCAATAGTGAATATAGGTAATATGAATATAGGCAATATAAATATAGGCAATATGAATATAGGCAATGATGAATACGAATATGTCAGCAGTGGTTCGGAACTTTCTGTTCCGTATTATTGTTGTGTCAGGACAAACTAAAATTCAAAAAATATTTTAATATGTCCGTCATTTTGGGTGTTATTTCTAAAGTTGAATTTAATCTGAGATTCAAATTAGGTACTCAATTTTTTAGAACGATGCGCAGTAACAATTATTATTAATTTTTATTTAATCGCCTAAAAGTAACGTTTTTTAAAAAATTACTCCACCATTTTGAACATAAAAGTTTGTTTATAACCGTCATGTTATTTTCCCTACTTTGGGCAAACACACCATAAAATTCGAATTAATCGTATCGTAATATACTCGTATAGATTCTGTTGGTTGAGGTTTTTTCTGAGAATTTTGTTTCGAAAATAAACATGGAAGTTAAAGCTTGAAAATATCGGCTTTCGTTCGATATATTTACGTGATAATAAATATTGCAAAATTAATTTATTTTTAGCTGACGTGATGGAAGCGATTTTTCAAAAAAAATATCGATATCAGAATAATTTACACTTTAAAAAAATCACCATCATAAATCACCTTTAAAATCTGCATTAAATAAAATAATTATTTTTTTTTAAGTTACACTACGTTGCACCACGATCCAAAAGTGATCCCTGACCGCAGTGAGATTAATTTATTATTTTCAATGAAAATTAAAAAATTGTAAATGCTAGTGAATTAATTCGGAATGACCGCCATTTTGAAACTGTTGAAGGAATATTGTCAACGAACTTGTCGAAGCTATCGATTTTTGTCGTTTGAAAAGTGCGTATATACACGGTTCAATTTGATTGAACAATGCGAGTGAATCAACGACATTAAATGGAATTTTGTTTGCATGGTTCAGTGTAACTGAACAGTAGTGTAAATTTAAAACATAGAATCAGACATAGTTATTATCACGGTAAATAGAATACAATCCAATTCGATAAATAGGAACCAATTCAACTTGCATTACAAGAACTTGCCTCGGTTAAAAATAAACATGTGTTTTTACAAAGCAATGTTACTAAGTTTAAGAATATTTTTTTCTGATAATCCGACGAAGAGGAGGAGCCTTAAATGATTTGCAAGCTAGTGAAGATGATGTGAAGTGTGATCTACAGGAGAACTGTGATCTACTGAAGATGATGGCTGGCTATATAGCGTATAGAGTCAAGAAAAAAAAATCGTCTCAACTCTTGTATACGGTCATCCAACAAACGAGTGCCATAATAATCAAATGGATTGCCTGTCAACTTTGTTAATGTGCTATTTATTTATTTACTACCAAATTCTTATTATGTATAAAAATATATACAAAAAAGGACCTAAAGGGGGTATAAAAGTATGGTTGATCCTAAGTACGTAGGTTGGTCCTTTGTAATTTAATTTGTTGCTAATTTTTAATTCCAGATGTATGTTTTCACAGTCAACCAAATAATTATCAAGGAACATCCTCAGATACGTAATTCATAGTGTGATGTGCTTTTAACTTTCAAATAAAAAATAAATCTTGAATTTTTCAAGCTATGGACCTATAATTTACTTTAATATTACGTAATATTGTATAAAATAAAAAGTTTCTGTTTTGACAATGAGCGAATTCAGTAAGTAAAGTAATTAATAGCGTTAATAATGTTATACAAAAGGAATTATTATTGTAATTACTATAATATAGTTATTAAAACTAACATTATAAACTGTTTTCTACTAAACACTACGTCTGAGTTTGCCCCGATGACGCGCCATAGCCGGCAAGTGGTGGGGGGACATGCGTGTGGCCTATACCTTGTATTCTATTTACCGTGGTTATTACGAACTTTTTAAAATTCCATTTAAAGTAGAATACTTTTTATTTTTAATTTTACATAATTTTCACGTGATTCCGGCAAATTGATTGTATTGTAAATTTACGTTTGATTTATTTATAATGAACGTTATAAAATTTTTAATCGTACCTGTTACCTTTCCACGGACATTTATGATTTTTATATAAATCTATAAACAGCGGAATGTGATCCTCTCTCCAATAAAATACCATTTGTTATTGTTTATACGTACACAAACGGCAAACCAAAACATATCTTAAAACATAACCTCAATGCGCTTGTTTACAATTTTTAATAAAACCCGGGTCAAATGGACGCCGCCTTTTCAATCTATCATATTGATCAACGGCGTTATACAAAAATAGAAGTCTTGTCTCTTTCAGTGGTTCTATTTCATTGATCATTGTGTTGAAATACAATCCGTACTGTTCAATTTCATTGACATCGCTTCAGTCATATTGTGTCAACCAAATTCAACCTTATACATACGCTTGAATGTATAAGTTTGAAGTTTGAAATATAAAAACTTTGTTGATTGACGTCTGATTTTGTCAACTAATTTGTTGATTTTTGATTGTATTAACTTAAGACTTTAAATATCGAAAAATAAAAAAAAAACATTATTTTAATTTCTTTAATTGTAATACTGTCTTCAACGGGTTTGATTCTATATGTTATAGTATTTTTAATTGAGTGATGATTGATTTTTTCCAACTAATTCGTTGATTGCTTCGTAGTATTAGCTTAGTTTTTTAGATATCGAAAAATAAAATAACGCTGTTGTTCCGGCAAAGATCGTATTTTCACTTTAACGAGTGCCCAGTAGGTAATGTGCAGATTATCTGGGTAATTTGAGAAATGAAACAACTTTCGGCACTTTTAACGGATCACCCTAGTTAATCTGCACATTACCCAGATGATTTGTAGAATAACTGATTTCTGCACTTTCGCAGTAACAAATATACGCTTTAAGACATGTATTAAAATGGTTTTAAAATGAGTGAACTTGGTTTTTTTACACTATTAATAATGAAGAACTAAATATTTTTAAATTATAAAATAAAATATAGCTCATTTTCCATTGAAAATTAATAGATACATTTTACGCAAAAATGTTAGACGATTAATTTTGAAAATACTTGAGTCTAATGAGCAACTGTTTTTCAAAACATTTTTCACTAACGTACCAAGTTTTCGTTATGGAACAACTGATTGTAATCAACTGTTTTTCATTTGCGACCTTTATAATTTTCGTATTGTTATTGGTTACATTTGCAGTGACGGCGTATCCAGCAAAGTCGATTTACAAAACAAATACTGCACATGGAATTTATTTTAGTTTGTCTGGCCGAACTAAGTTTTAATTTACGGCGTTTGTGTTTTTTTTAAAAAATGGGCTGTAAAATAATGTAATTAGGAAGTCATGTTTCTTAGGACGTGAATAAAAACAGTTTATGCCTCATTAAGCACCGTAAAACAAAGCTCTACTTGTAAGACCAGCCATTAGGATATTTCCATTGATACTGTACGCTTCCGACCATTAGGATGGTTTATTCTGGGAGGAACCGTTTACACTGGATCGATGGCGGCTTGTGATATTGACGGTCGGATTAAGATAGGCGCCAGACTTTCGTGTTTGTTGTTGCTAGCTCAAAGGGAGACCACTAATAAATTAAAGGGCACCAAAGAAAACAAGCACCCGGGACAACTGCACCTGCAACTTTAGACTTGTATTTATTACTGCCACACATCAGGCTAAAACATT
This sequence comes from Callitettix versicolor, assembly GCA_022606455.1. Lineage (NCBI taxonomy): Eukaryota > Metazoa > Arthropoda > Insecta > Hemiptera > Cercopidae > Callitettix > Callitettix versicolor. The sequence continues at coordinate 66,852,951 of CM040183.1, read as the reverse complement.
AGAAATATTTTTTTAAAAGGCACTAATAAATAAATTGTTTCTTAGTTTGCTAAGTATGCTTTAAGCAATACAAAGCTTTAATGTTATATTCAATTTAAATCCATATTTGTAACCAATCTGGAAAAACTGTTAGTTTAATTGAATACAAGATTTAAATAATCAGCTGATTTTATTTATTACAGTTTTTTCCTTATCAATCGATCAGCTGTTATTAACCAAATATAGAGAATAATGAAATGAATGTATATCCGACAGATGTCACTGTAGACTATCGTTTAATTACAGAAAAAGATTTAGTAATTATGTTATAAAATAAATCGATTTTGAACACTAGTTCGAATCTATCAATCCCATAATTTATTATCCTTACGAAATCCGTATTTCGAAATTAAATTTTTAAAAATGGCAAAGAATTAGTCAACTGGTTTAATATTAAACCTGTAGGTTTCTCAAAAGGTTATCGTTTGTAACAGTCTTATTTTGTTATTACTTAATAGCCTATAACGTATTGAAGTAGTTTAATTTTCATATTTATTTTTATTTTTCAGGTAAGCGTTCTGTTGCAGTCATATCCAATCTGTGAGTAAAAATCTACAACTTATTGTAGTTCAATAATTCGCTACCGAGCGCTGGTCAGCTGCAATGTTGCCAAGTTGTTCACTACGCTGAGTCCAGCACTGTTCACTATTTAAGAAATGGAGACTCTTCTGTTCTAAATTCAAGTACAGCTGATTAGATAAACCGAGTCTGACCTTCCACTCGGAGGCCTGTAAGAGTACACCTATTAATTGTGGTGAAAATATAAACAAATTTAACTCGCGTAGAATGTAAACACACGCCTGTCTGGCCGGTATGAAGTAAACAAATTGTTTGGACTTTGGTGCATTAAAATTAAATTTACACGGGAGTATATATATAGGCCCAATAGAGATCATTCCGGTTCTGACTTCGACCTTGTTCCGCAATAGTTTAAACAATCTAGTAAGAATATAATTTACCTTCATATATAATTGTTAAAATGTTGTTGCAAGGTTGGATAATTTATTTGATTGTCAAGTAGATTACACCAGATAGCTTACTATTGTACACTCCGCTCTGTTGTTTGTAGAAATACAGTACGCTTAAGTAGGCCTAAATTTTTTTTTAACTTCTGTTTGAGTGCGTAAATAATACTAATTTACGAGCAAACAGTATTATAAATAATGATTTAAAAAAAACTTTATACATTAAACAGAAGTGAATTCTTTTAAGTTCGCTATTGGAGAAGCCACTATTCAGACCGCTGCCACCATGATCTAGCACATACTTTGATAGCTGCAGTATATGTGTACTAAAATGAACCCTTTAAGTAAATGTGATTTGATCTGTAAAATGATTGTGGCACGCAGCTGTCTCGCTGACATGAAGGAGGCAAATTTTGAATCACCTACAATATGAAATAAAATCTCGCACTAATATTTCGTTACGCGACAATTAAATTTAGCCCAGAAATTAATGTTGGTACAAGAGCTGTTGTTATGTACTTTGTCCTTTTCAAAATGGCCGCAACTGACAATTTTAAAAACGCCATAACCTAATTTTTCAAAAATCTCATTTCACCATCGTAATTATCATTTTAAATATACTGAAAGGAAAAAAATAGCATTTTAAGCGAAATTTTAAAATATTAAAACCTACTTTTGTGATTTGTTTAAAGATTTTCATTGATTGAATTTTTGTAATTGCCTTTCTATATAAGTCGATATATACCTAAAAATCTTTCTATTTTAAATATACAGGGTGTTTAAAAAATCCTAAGGATTCTAATACATGACTGTACATGCAAAAAATACGAAATCGTTTATCTCTAAAGTGTCCTAAAATGCTCTGTTTTCCGTGTAACCGCTGTTTTTTTAAGAATTAGGCTAATATTTTAAGAAAACGTGAAGATATTCAAATACAATTTTGTATCAAGTACATCATTGGCTTACACCCGTAAGCCTAATTGTACAAACAATTAAAATTTTCTCTAAAGTTTGAATTGACATTATTTAAATCATTAGATGTAACATTACAATTACCTGCTGCTATTACACAGGTCGATTTTTGTTTGTTTGTTATTTTAAGGGGAAAAACACATTGACGCTATTATCGCCTCCCTAAATGTAAGTGTGTTTGTAAAGTGTTAAAGTAGTAAGTGTAAGTGTTTGTTAGACTCGGGTACCGCGAGGGACGTCCAAATCCTATCAATAGGTGCAACTAGTCTGCATCCCCTGCAGGGTTACACAGGTAGAGTCAGCTGTTACTGAAGTTGCAGAATAATTTGTTCTAATGTATCTGTAACAATGCTTAACGATGTAAAAAATGTACTTTTGTCGGAATAAACCCGTTAATTTTCTTTCCATGTTTTGAAACAGGTAGGCTACCGTTGGATTTATTTAAATTTAAATTTAAAACAATAAACTATTCTTAGTACTGTAATTTTCTGTTAAAGTCAGCCATTTTCTTGTTATTCGAATTATTTAATTTTTTATCAGTTATGTGTGTAATCAACGGTAACATCAGTACAAAATTTTATATCAATACTTTTATCAGTTTTTGAAATATGGATGCTTTTATAAAAAAAAAACGTTTTTCATCACTTTTGCATGTATAGTCTTATCCTAGAATCCTTAAAGTTTTTGTAAAGAACCTCTGTGCCCAACATAACATTGCAAAGATATTTCTCGAAACTCGTTTTTACGATATTGATCAAATTTTGCATAAATGTAGTCTACAACTACGCAAATAAAATGGATAGCTGCATTTAACAAAAACCTATTTAGAAACTATTAAAAACATTTAAACCTCGGTCACACTGTATATGAAAATATATAACTTAAGTCAGTTGTAGAAAAGTTACGGAAATATACTGTAACCGCCCTTCGGTTTACTCTCGATTTGTATTTCTTTATTTCAAATTTGATACACACAATTATAAATCTTCACGTATGACAAAAAAAAAACGAAACATTTGATTACAGATTTTTAAAAGTTGTGCCGACTTTCGGTTTTTGTCCGAACAAAAAGAATGTGGAATAATTGAAAATGAGAAAGTTTCTATAATAATTTGAACAATTTATTTTTCTATGTTTTATTTGTGTGTGTGTGTGTGTGTGTGTGTGTGTGTGTGTGTGTGTGTGTGTGTGTGTGTGTGTGTGTGTACAACAAATTCCTAACATTGTACTATTGTTATGAAATGATTACAGAACGATTAAACCACGGAATTAGTAATTGAAGGCTACAACTTTGGCTGCAGTTGCCAACACAAATAATTATTTCTGTTCCCTGGATAGTTTTATGCACAAATACGTCACAAGTAAGAATTAAAATTAGCCTGATGCCCAGTGTGGCTCTCGCGCCAGTGCGTCCTACCGGTCTGCAGTAGCATATGTAACCTAGAACATATAAACTGAAATTCCCGCGTATACAAACAACTTATGCTTACTTAACCTATTTTTTTAACTAGCAATCTGTTATTACGTAGTCTGCACTTGATTCACCTTGTAATATCTGTGTTTACTGCAATGATCTTTCACCACGTCAGCCTAACTTTTACATTTAACAGCCATTGTTATAATCAACAATGGCTGTTCATAACACTGGAAAGATTTGTTTATTTTAAATTCTATTAAAAAAAACTTGGACCCGTGCTCAGCGTTTATTTGCAGTGTAATATTTTACGTAACCTGCATTCCTGTATATAAATTTGTCTTACGGAAAAATCTGCTTCATTTTAATGGTACAAACATAACGAGTCATTCAGCTGATGGAGGTTATCAAAATAGTTTCTAAACACATTAGGCTAAATAACAAAGACGGATCAAAGAATGGCGAGAGGCAAAAGAAATAAAACAAACATGTAAAAGATCCTATTTGACTTCCTTAAAGTGGAAGTACCGCAGCTTCGAGGAAAAGAATCTAAAGGCCTCTGAGGGTTCCGAAACCCGTCACATTATCCCGATCTCAACTTTGTATGTACATGACGTTTTGACTGTTTGCGCATATGTGCGTTTGTGAATTTTGAAATTTTATTTTTTTAAATTTTTAATATATATAAGATTAAATTACAAAACTACACCAATCCTAATAGGATCGACTAAATATTTACACCTATCATAAATCACAATTGTAGGGTTAACATTAACAAATTGATCCCTTCGCATCGGTCAGTTCATTATTTTTACTGAACCAAATCATGAGGTTTGGTTCTACTGAGGCGGCGAACATCGTACACTTTAAAATGTGCACTGATTATGAAATGTGCGTTTGATTATGACTGAGTTAATCAGTTAGATATTTTATGTTGGTTTCTCTTCCTGCGTTAACCGCCTCGGTGATAGCAGTACTAGGCTTTCACCCCGAGAACCCGGGTTCGATTCCCGGCGAGGGCTTGGCATTTTCATACGCTATAAATCATCCCATCGTCTGCATTAGCCCAAGTGTGCACAATAGTCGGACTTTAAGAAAAAAATCTTCCTGTGTTAACTGCAACAACAGGTAGATCTTTCTCGACTCTAAAATTGATCAAACTTGGTTGAGAAACTGTTGTGGCGCTTAACTGGACTTTAATGAGGACGAGGGATCGGCGTTAACGGTAAGGGTAAAGCAACTGAAGTAATTGCAACTAGCCTATATTTATTTAAATTTTTTTAAAAGTTTTGTTTGTTTTGTTTTTTTGCTGCGAAAACCATTAAGGTTATCATCGCCGTCAGTCAAAATGTAAATATAAACAAATAACAAAAAAAACTTTAATGTTAAAAAAGAAACACACAAAAACTATAATAGTAAAAATAAATAAAACAAAACAAAATTAAATAGCAGGGATGACTATATGACTAAAACTAGTTAACAATAATATAAATCTTAAAAACAACAACATACACACAAAATTATTGTTAGGCTGTAAATTGGCCCAACTATATTTAAAAATTAAAGATAGGTATATTGAGAAGTGGGGAAGTTATGTAAATGGAGCCAGTTTTGCAAAAGTTTTAAAAATTAGGAATCTAAGAAAATTAAGTGATTTTTTTGTCTAAAATGGAGTACATTTTTACACTTATTTTATACGCGTTTTCAGTCTCAAAACGCTTAATAGTGCCCGTTTTTGAAGGTATTATTTCAAAAATTGTCATCCCTTAGGCGGCCCTCTTTTAAATTGAATCAACCCCACCCACAAAGTTGCATTAATCAGTCAGTGCTAAGAAACGATTTCTCAAAAACAGGAATCAACGAAACGAATCTTTGTACTACAGGTTACGATCGGTACTCGTTACATGGTTTGCACAATTCGAAAGTTGAAACACTCTCAGTACTGCCTCTACCGATAAGTATTTTAAGATATTCAGTTTATAGGCTATTTTAACAATACCAGCGCTGACCTTCAACTAAGCTGGGTTAATAGTAAATAAAGTGCATTATGACTCGTTACTCGAATCGTTGTTTTAAAATAAACTGCGCATGCTCCGAGACAATTACTGACAATAAATTGAAATAAACGTTGGGATAACAGACCTTCGCGCGATGATTCATTTTGCTTCGTTGGCAATAAATTGATTTATTTAAGCAGTGCAAATAAATATTTATAACACGGTATGTAACAGCGGTAGGTAGATTTCACTAATGCAGTTTAATGGTATAAACACACCACCATAACACTTACAAGTAATTAGGCCTGCCACGAAGTATACTAATTGAATATTTTAGTTTTAGCCAAAGGGATAAAACAAGTCTGTACGCGTATTAATTTCCATTGATTAACGGTTACGTTTAATTGCAATGGCTCCGCGTTTAGGCGCCGGAAAATCTAGTCCTGAATAAATGAATAATAATTTTGTAATTTATCGTCAAAAAAGGCGGCTTGTGAAAACAAGGCCGTTCAAATTTAGATTGGTGATTCGAGCAATCAATTAATTTTAGATATTTTCGATGCGTCAAAGATCAATCGCCAAGGACGAACCAAGACGTTAGCCTTATAGATCTGCAGTAAATATTTCCAAATTATTTCTTTCTATATAAATAAAACTAACGTTTTTATTTTTGATTTAATAGTTTGTTAGTTGAAATTGCATATATAGGTAATTAAAAGTTGGAATTTAAGACAATAGGCTATGCCATTTTTATTACATTTTAAAAAGTCTATTATAACTGTTGTTTTATTACTGTTTATTCGAATATTTTCAATAATTTGTATTCATCAAATTTTGCTTGTTCAATCTATACAACCAATACGATACAATACGTATGATATCGTATAGGCTATACAAACTCGTCATTATTATTGTTTATTTCGACATTTGTCATCATTTGCGTATATGACGACGTTTCGAGATTATTGACAAACTTTCGTTCTCAAGCGTCTTAACTTTAAACATAAACAATTTCTGTTATTGAACAAAGAATAAAAATTGTGTATCATATTTTCTCTTCCTTTTTTATTTTAATTTCGATAATTTGTTCGAAAACACGACAAATTAACATGGCTAGCTTTCAACATAACCTAAAACTTATAGCTGTTCTTTACGAAATCAGCTGATCATTACGAATTAATATAAAACAACTGATCTTTTTTAATTTAAAATGAGACTTGCGATGCACAAAATATACTGTTATGTATATCAATATAAACATGTTTTGCTTCACGCAAAATCCATCACAACCAGCCTTAAAACATGATACATGTTGATGTTAAAAATGTCTAGGCGTATGTTAAAACAAGAAAAGTAAAAAAAAAACTATGACTTACGACATGTGACAAAGGAAGAACAAGACACCAAGAAAGAAAGAGTTGGATAATAACTGACAAATGCAGTATCTAAAGAGGGAATCTAAACATTTAGGCTTATGAACGAGAATTGATCTATATTTTTAAAACGTCATGTATTGCTTTCTTATACTCAAATATTAACAAATGTTAACAATAAATAAATACTTCATCACTAAGTAACAATTAAAAAAAGAAAAGCAATTATTGTTGATGTTACTGCAAACAAATGTATTTGGCTTCTGAAATTGTTTTGTAAACAATACTTTTTTTTAAACTGAGATGTGTTGTTTAATGAATTGATTTTTAAATTAATTGTGAACCACATATGGATGTATAACTTTTCAACTAATAAAGCAAAAGTTGTTATTATAAATTAATACGATTTAAAGAAGTATATAATTATTATATTTTGTACTGGCAATTAATAATACTGCTTTAATACGGGGCTAACAGTGGCAATAATAACAATTGCCACGCAATTATAAAAATTTATTTTAATTTCGTTGTAAAGTTATGTTATTACTTATCACTTTTAAATCTATTCTGAAGTAGTTTTTTTTGCAAACATGTCCATTGTTATTGTTCTTAAATACTTTGGTATAAACAAATTTTATCACTTGTATCGAAACGTTCATTGTTAACAATAATCTGAGTAATTTAATCTAGTGTAAGTTCTATAATCGATTAGATTTCAAGTTATGAGTGCTAATTATATGAATTTAGAATGACCTGGTTTTTAAAGCAAATTATTTATACAGTCCACCTCCAGTTCTAGGCTTAGGGCCTGCAACTTTCAGTTTTACATAATGATAGTAAAATAACTTACGCATGGGCTAATACATAGTGAAAACAATCCGTAACAGAGCCATGCAAAACGTGTTGACATTCGCTTTCTTTGGAACTTCAAGATCTTCTATAAACGATTGTCTGCAATCGTAAGTTGTGATAAAAAGTGGTTTGCTCACTAGTTTTGATTTATTTGTTGGTCGATGTGGATAAGGCACCGGCCAGTCTGCTGTGTCTCTGAACTACACACCTCAGTGTTATGGGTTCGAGTCGCAGTTACTACCGTTGTTTTATCATTACCGTTAGTGCTAATCCCCATTAGTCTAACTGGAATAAAGTATACGAGGTGTGTTCAGAAAGTAACAAGAATTTTAATTTTTTGAACAAAATATTTATTTATTCTTCTACATTGATGTTGTCACCTTCAAAATAGTCCCCATTGGAGACGCTGGTGCGTCCAGGGCGTTCGTCAACTTTAACGTCTTCACGGTCTTCTTGGAAACGCTTATACCAACTCGTAAACTCTTGCTTTACTCATAGCAGATTCACCATAGGCCTTTGTTAACATTTCACACACTTTGTTACACTTTATTCCATTTTTTACGCAAAATTTGATACAAATTCTTTGATCCATTTTTTTAACAAACGAAAATCGCCGAGCTCATAAAAACACGTCTAACCTTAGTGGCTGTCACAGACAAAGTCAACAATGAAAACAGTTGAAAGTTTTATCATACTTCAAGGGCATGTATACCAACATAATAAAAAAATATTTGACAATCGGACTCTCTAAGCCCGCGAAATTTAAAAATTCTCGTTACTTTCTGAACACACCTCGTATATGTTAAGAAGAAAGAAGAAAAAACAGTTTAAAAGATTTTTTTCAATTTTAGTCACATGAACAGATAAAATAATTAATGTGTAGTAATTTATTGTAACACTAAGCATAGAATAACAACGTGTAATGAACAATTTTTTCCAACCTAGAAGTCATACTTGGAATAAAACTGCTTTTAGTAATAGTTTGAACAAGTTATTAGTGAAAGCCCGGACATCCTTTTCAAAATTGCAGCGTTCAAAATCATACAATGATCAAAACTTTTTTTTGAAAATGTAATTGTGCAAACACAGTTAGCGTTTAAATCTGTATAAGTTACCATTTAAAATTTAATTGAAAAATCCAAAAAAATTGAACACCAACCAGTGTCTGATTCATTTTCGTATTTTCAGTCAAATTTGAAAATTGAAAATCCCAATTTGTTTAGATTTTAACTAGACTTCATTTAGAAGCGAATTGACTGAGTTTGCTGGGTTGTGAATTGTCCAAGCTATTATTGTACTTAGTTTGAATCAAATCGAACCAAAATTGGGAACGTTAACCACTTCTTATGAGGTGTTCTAGACGTCATGATCGATGGTCTCGCGTGTGGGTCTTGCGGTAATGCTGTTAACCACACACTGATTTGTTTTATTTGTTCCTTTTTTTTGTCAACATTTAGTGCACTACGTTTTGAGTCACCCTGTATGTGACTAAAATTTGAATAAAATCTGTTGGATTAAGTTCGAGAGTTTTAATCTTTCTCATTTCTCATTACCAAATATTTGATTTTCGGCACCACTGCAACCGAAAGTTGGGACATAACGAGTCACTGAGGGTCTACTTTGAAAGCAACATTTATTTTTGTTTTGTTGACATTTTCAAATTGCCTTTAGTTATGTGCGCCACAAGTTTCCGAGCAACACTTTCTACGCCTAAGCCTAGCCTTTGTACGCACCCTTATAATTAACGCTCGCCCGAAGCATTTCAATATGCCACAGATACTAGAAAACGACTGAATAGATTCAGTAGTTACGCAATGCGTCAGTTTGTAGTCTATGCCTAGACTGCTTTATATGTCGCACGGACGTTTGTACAATCGTATGTAATACGAACAGGAAACTTATATTTCGTATAATTACACTTTGGATGCGCGCCATCGCGTCCAGTTCTCCATAATATTACAAATTACTAATTTAAAGATTACGCATGCGCCGCGTGTACGCGGGCTGAAGGATTCTTAACAACGGGCGCCAATTGTCCCGCCAAGAATTTTAATTGTTCCGTGTAATAATAGCAATAAATCAGTCTTAAATCAGGTGTATGAAAGTAATTAAAGCTAATAACAATTATAATAATTAATAGTTCCCGAGTGACATTGTGATAAATTGAATTGATTCTAAATGTAGGAGGCTATTGTGGTTGGAGTTATTTATGACGGGTTCGATCTGTGATTGCTCTATTGCATTCGTTCAGTAAAATTTAAGCGTTTTTATTTAATTTAAGAGTTATTGTTTGTACAGACAAACTTGTGTACGCCTACTAAGCTCAGAATGAAGTGTGTTAATTGTTAAATGATTTTAGTGAACTGTGCGCTAATAATTGGGGCAAAACATTCCCCAAAAGAATTCAGTTCGAAGCAATGTACAAGAAACATCGAAAATTTGGCACAATTTTTCAGATTTGACAAAACATTCAAAATAGTTACCAGTTTAAGGTTCGAAAAAGTAAAATATACGATTTAAAAGGTTTTACCGATTTCCTTTATAATTTCTGTTATTTTATTTGGTGCAATGACTTCATTTATGAATCTTCGTATATGGACAAAAATTTTACCAACCGATTTTAATAGATCGGATGTTTTTCTGGGTTTTTGACGATAGCTTTTGAAGTAGATAGTAACCCATACTACATATTTTAAGAAGGGCACTAAAGCAAAATAAAAATTTGTAGAGTCGATTTTGAGAAACTAATTTCTGTTCAATCTTAAGAGCTGCGACAAAAAAGTGTATGCATTTTTTTTGAAAAACTAAAAAGTGGTAACAAGATATGGTTAACCATATCCACATGACAATTACCTTTGATAGCTGTAAATTTATTTAGTTTTCAATAATGTGCGGAACTTTTCACAAGCACGCGCACACATTTTAACTGACCTCCAGACTTTTTGATGTTCATATCTGTGCACATTTCATGGTAACGGGTCGGGGAATGAACAAGCAGATCGGTGTAACAGAATAGAAGCCGACAGTCCTTTCATTGGCCCAGAACCTGTAGGTGGAGTATCTTATACGTAGCACGCAGGTATGTCTCGCAGTTGGTTTCTATGGAACACCAAAGGTCTTGGGAGAGAATGGACGGTCTTGTACAGACAAAAGAATTCTTGCGGGTCCAGCTAGATCCCTCACAGGCGAATAGGACGGATCTGCAGAGTGTCGATGGACATTCCGAAGTCATGTACACAAAATAGGCTTTCATATGACAAATCTTTTGTGTATGTCCAGCTTTGGACAAGAAACGATTTGAATCCCTAGGCAAAACCTCTTTGGAGTGGGTAACAGACGGTGGAACAGGGCAAGATCATCCGAAGCATCTCACGGTTCTGTAAAGAGCTGAGGTTGGATTGGGAAGATTCAACCTATGGACGAGGGTGCACAATAAGCTGCATAGCTGAGTGGCAAAACCAGGACCAGTGGAAGTCTTGGCCCTCTAATAAAAAAAAGTTAGCGTTCTGTTCCTTGCAATGTTCGCTATTCCAATAGCTAATTTCGTAATTAAAATTCACTAGTGATTTTAAAATAGGAGTATCCCGTAGCATAAAATTGCACTGAAAAGTATTTAGACTTAATAACAAAACGATTTGTTTTAAAATTAATATAACTTATGTAACCATTATTTTTAACAAACTATTTAATAAAGTAACAAAATTAAAATTATAACCAATACTATGCTAAGAAAAACAGCTGATCGCGTTTTAGTTTTGTAACAAGCGTAGTTAGCAACGCTGTGTGTTGATTGTTGCACGATGTAGCGTATTCGTTATGCTAATTTTAATTATGTATAAACAACAAAAGAATAACGCTAGTTTCGTACTGTAAGAGTACTTAACTCCCACTGGAAAGTTTGCGAATACTTGTAACTTTGCCAGCAACAATACTTACTTGGAATGTTTGCACAAAAGTGTCGGGCGATTGAACATTAGGCACGTAGTTATTCAGTTCGCAAGTCAACAATCAGCTGTTCGGTTCTGAAAACAGCTGACATATTATGATTAGAGACCATTGTTGCGAATCAGAGAAATAGAACAAATCACGTAAAATCATGATGAGGTTTAGAAAAAAAACATAATTGCAAATATTCATTCATTATCTTGTTTAAACAAAACAGGAGTCTCGATTAACCGTCATTCTCAGGACCGTTGGGGCTACGGATAACGGAATATACGGATAATAGAAATATACCATTAATATTTTCGGCAATCGATAAAAGTAACATATACTCTGTTTATAGCACAGAATAATGATAATTTACGCAGTTTTTAACGCTGATCACGATGGTGAAATCAGATTTTCAAAAATATTTAAGAGGAAAATGCAATGAATTTTTACTGATTAAAAATGGTTGCCATTTTGAAACTGTTGAACAAATATTGATGATTAAAGATATTGTCCAATATATTATCAAAGTTGATTTTTTGCCTAACGTGCTAAAACACACGCGCGCACACACACACACACACACACACAAACACACACACCCAACGTGTTTGTAGCTATATACATGCTAGTATATAGCATGTAAATAAATTTCAACGGCCCCCTCATAAAGTGATCTATAGATGAGGATTGGTGCTCATTTCAAAGTCACGGGTATTAGTCATACCTCATTTTCCAAAGGAAATTTCATAAAATAACCAGTAAAAGCTATATTTTTAAATATTGACCTTTAGTATTTTTATGGTGAAAAAATATATTTTAAAAGCAGTAATTTTGAAAATATTCTTGCAAAAAGTAATAATGAATAGGTTACTCACCATTCATCTACATATTTTGAACTATTCTAATTAAATGTTTTATTAGTTTTTCTTGAAAACTAGTAATTTTGTTTGTTGAAATTCCTAACCTTTGTCTTAACCTTTCATAAAATGTGTACCATTTTAAAAGCAATTCTAGGCGTGCCCTTATCTTTTATCTAAACGTCTTCATAAGCTCTGTGTTGACAACCTAATCGGTAGCCAGGAATTTGTTGACTGAAAATCATTTTTTAACCCATCCTGTAGATTTACGACCCTCGGTTAACGATAGGCCTGCCCGAGTTGTCAGTTATATATTACTTTGTATTTGTACAAGCCAGCTCATAAACAGAACTGGCTCACGACATTTAGAAATTATAAATTAATCAGCTCTCCCTCATTGTTGCTTGATTTTAATCGGGCTAATGCACAAAACAGCTCGTTAATTTCAATAAGCGGAAGTGATTATCGTAAATATGATTTAAAACAATGAAAGGCTTACTTAAGTTGTGCACATAACTTACTTTAAAACGCATTCGACGACTTCCTTTGAATGCCGCTCTGATCTGAAACATTACTGCAACAGATTGTTTGTAACGTTGGAAGGTCTACAGTCAGAACAATATAATATTTACTTATATTGTTAAAAAATATCAGAGATAATATAAAAAAAATATATTTTGGATTTAATGTTTTTAACTTATTTTAATTGTATACTGTGACTGGATAGCTCTTCATGTAGTTCGAACAAATTTGAATTCTTATGTTTTCAGAAATCTAGTCTGAAACAGCTGTCTCGCTGAACTGATGGAAGCAAATTGTCTTACACTTTTTTAGAAAATTAGAGTTGACCATAATAATAACCAACTAAAAAAACCTGCATAAATTGGCATTTTAAGTTATAATAGTTCACTGGAAATACGAAATTGAACTATGACAACAAAAAGCTTAATTATCATAATGGCAGTGGATTTTGAAAAACTTGAAGGGATAACTTACGTAGACTGTGACTTTAATTATGATTGTAATATCAGATTTAGAAAAAAGTGTAAAATACAAAAGTTATGATTTATTCCTTTGCGCTTTGAAATAGCCGCCATTTTTAAACTGGATTTTGCTGGGTAACGAATTAGAAATTAATTTTTGTACCACGTCTGCACCAAATCGGACCAAAACTACGAAAGGTAGTGACATACAAACACACACACGATATATAGGCCTATTATATAAAATATTTATTTTAACGATCCTTTGGCGTTCCCTTCTGGGCCCTGAGACTAGATTTTGAATTAATGGCCGCTCCAAAAGTTGATTTTCCAATGGAAATTCGCTAGTAGTAAAAAAAGGTCTACGAAAACAACAGCTGTTAATTACTCCAGCTGTTTTACCTTGGCATAGGTCCTCGCCGATCTATTGTTTATACAGAAACCTACCACAGATTTGACGTGTGTTTATTTAAGTTGTCTCCAATGCAAACATCGGATAGGCCTACCACTCAGCTGGTCAAATATCGGTCAGGGTCCCCTACGCCGGGGCGTACAATGGTTCCTTGTTTGGGAAAATTGGGCCACGCCACACTGCGGTCGGACCGATATTGACCTGTCAGTGAACCGAACCAATTTGTTTAGGGAAATTTTACGTCGCGTGCTAAGCCTAAACTTGGGCGCGCCGCTGCGCCGGTCTGTGAAATCGGCTTCGACACTAATTTAGCCGGCCGGGAATTGTTTGCGAGAAAATATCCGCCTTGAAGAAACGATTTGCCAGCTGTTCAGCTGAACTCTGTTCTGTTTTAGGCCATGATTGTATTTACTGTTTGTTTGTTGGTGAAAATTCATAAACACGCTTTTGGAATTGTTGTACACTTTTGACAGTTAATTGTGTAGACTTTGGAAATGTGTTTGGAGTATAACAAAATTTTTAATCCTGTACTTGTATTAACTTTATTTATTAAAACTTACTGTTTCATAAAATTCAGGAGCTTGTTTAGTTCACGGGGTAATTTTATGTACTGTGCACAAGAAAAAAAAACACAAAAAAATCGAGGAACCCTCAAAAATTAAATAAATTTATTTTCATAGTTTATTTTCGTTTCTAAATTTTACCCTGTCTTACCGTAAATATCTTTTGAAATCAAATTTGGATTATGATTGCTTAGACTATATGGCTAACTTTAAAATGTTAACAAAACTGATTAACCAATTTTGAGAAATTATCCAGATTTTTCGACTTTTTCAATACGTCACTAAATTCGCTAATAACATAAGTAGCTCTTTAAATTAATAAGTGGGTCTCTTGTTAAATAGGATCGTAGGACGTTGTACAGTCTCTCTGATCATTAAAACCGACTTCGTTAAATTAGACGTTTTTCGCGTGCAGGAAAGGTAATTTCCGATGCAGATATTTTGGGGAAATACCAAACTGTTGAATATAAACGGACTTGAAGTACAGCCACCGTTATAAAAAGCGTGCTCCCTATCAGAGGCTGAAGTTCAAGTAATTAGACTATTGCAAGCTGCAAGGACAGGGAGGAAGACGTTTGAGAAAATAGCCAGTACTATCTGTTTAACTGTAGCTGAACACATTGCCGCAAGATGCCAACAGCGGCGAGTGCTCCATATCTCTCATTAGGGTTATCATTCTAGTACGTTTATATTCAACGGCCAAAACGTATGTTCGCTAGTCTAAAAGCTTTTCATTATATGGGCTACTAAAAGTCACTGCTGACTGTATCTAGTTTGTTACCTAGACTACTTGATTATAAAGAAGCTATGTACTAGCAGTGGTACTTATTCTTCTTTCACTGCGTTGGATACAAAGTTTATGACTGCAACAACATAATACAAATATGAGTTACGTTGTTCAGCTAATGAAGACAACGTGTAGCTAGGGGCTCAATACACAATAGGCCTACCACAGTACGTTGAACTAACGTAGTATTGAGTTTTTAATTGCAATCAGATTTCTTTCCTTCCATAAATCGATAAATATAAGGATCTGTTACGTATTGTTACGTAAAAATATATCTCCGCATTATTAACAAATAGGCCTACATACACTGCCTGGATATTCACAGCCTTAAAAATATCAGAAAATAGATAAATACACAGAGTAAATAATTTTATCTCTTTTTACAAATATCCTTCTGGGCAAAACCACTCTAATTACACAGGAATAATTAAAAACAGTTATACGAACGTGATGTTGGTAGGCTGAGGATGTAGCATCCTGCCGCAGGTTCGAAGAAACTTGTCAAGTAGATCCTGATCATCAGCTGTTCAGAATGTTAATGGCACCAATTACGGCTGAGTTATGCCAGGTAGGCAAACAATGCTGCCTAGACGCGTTGCTATAATGTTGTATAGACTTCGCTGCTTATTTCGTGGATATTTCGTCAGGTTTTCAAATTTAATTGTAGCGTGAACATATGGTGACAAGACCGTTATGCCGATAATTGATCCAAGCAAAAAAGTATTGATTCTGCGGCAGAGACAGAATTCGAGTCTTTTCTGATTGGAGCTTAAAGCCAACAATCTTGTACTAACGCCCTATGTTTAGTTTTATTTAGTTCAAAACCGACTGAACGTGTTGGCGGTACATTGTAACATATGGGACAACATTTGTTTCTGTTACCTAAAATACTCGACGAGGAAGAGAAAAAACTGGTCAAAAAGATTATAGTTTAAAACTTGAATAAAATATTAATTTTTTTTTTTTTAATGACTGACTTTTTGTCGTTAGCTGTCGATTCGGAAGATTTAATGTAATTTTTACAGTGTTGTTTCTCCAAAATAGATTTGAAAACTAAAGTTTTCGAAAAATTAAAAAATATCGAAGAAGTAGTCTTGTGATACGAGCAAACCTACAAGCCAAAGTTCATAGAAACCGGTCATTTTATTTATACTTCAGCGATGCTCGTGCGATTAAAGATTTATTTTAACGTAGTATTATTTGTCGAATAATACATTGTCTGAAAGATGAATCTAATATTGTGACCTTGAAACTAACACAATGTTTAGTTTCAAAGGGATACGTCGGTATTAAGTACTTAGAGGATTAATTATGTTTGCATTGTTCATTGGGATAATGGGGGATGACTAGCGATATTATACATTCTTCTATGACGCTGTGCAAATATTTTAAGCGTTGCGTGTGTTTTAGTAGAATTTGTCTGTAATAATCAATTAGTTTAAGAATAATCATACACTATTATTATTATTAGCACATTAAGGCTATTATCGCCTCCCTAAATGTAACTGTGAGTGAAAAGTGTTAAAGTCGTAAATGCAGTCTTGCAAGTGTGTGTGTGTTAGACTCGGGTACCGCGAAGGACGTCTAAATCCTCTCAATAGGTGCAGCTAGCCTGCACCCCCTGCGGGGTCGTTTCTAGTGTGTATTTCAAACTCGCATTCTTAAGCGCCTCACTTAAAACATTAACTAAACAATATAAATGCAACTAGAACAAGATTTTAACGTAGATTTGAAATCAACCGTTATTGTGTTCATTAACGTTTTGTAATTAGCAAATTTTCGTGAGGTATTGAAAAAATTCGAAAAATCTGGGTAATTTCGCAAAACGTAATCATATTTTGTAAACATTTTAGACTTAGGCATATAGTGAAAGCAATCATAATTCAAATTTGATTTAAATTGATATTCGTGGTAAGAGGATAAAATTTATAAAGCAAAAAATACACAATGTAAATAAATTTATTTGATTTTTAATAGTTTGAGGAAGCCTCGATGTTTTTCTGTTGTTGTTTTGTACAGAAAACATAAAATTAACCAGTGCACTAGTGCACTAAACAAGCTATTGCATTTTAAGAAAGTAAAAGTTTTAATGAATAAAAATAACACACGTACAAAACTGAAAATTTTGGTGTAGCCTAAACACATTTCCAAAGTCCGTACAATTAATTATCCAGTGACCAACAAAACCGTGTTTATAAATATTTATCAGCACACAATAAATATAACCATTAGAGTTAATATTACAAAATTGTGTTGCCCTAAAAAAGGTGTTTTTGGTTCAAATATATTTAAAAAATAATCAAAAACACCTGTACTCGGTACAGTTTATTGATCCAATTAAATATTTAAACAGCTTACCATTTCCGCTGTAATAAATGTTAATAAAATTTCAAATGAGAAACAAACTATTTCGAACTGAAAAAACGCCACCAAAAATTTTCTGTCGTGGCATTTTTCCTTAATGTAATTTCACATATGTAATCGTTCACCAGTAATTCAATACCACTTTAATTTATGATAATGGAGATCAAATTAAGCTCTGATCTTCTGTAATCAATTTTAATTAATGAATTAATACGTCATCGATCGCACCAATCGAACACTCGACGATATGTACTAGTTGCTGAAACAATTAGCCACTTTTACAGACCTTGCTGAGGGTTTGACCAAAGTTAACAGCTCCTTTTGTCGCTATGTGCGCCAACGTTTCCGTAAGACAGGAATGCAGGAAGACAGCCATGACAGTAGCGGTGTTGTTACCGGGTGTACGTCATGCCGCCCGGCAGAGGCAGACACGGTGACCGGTAAACTTAGCCTACATCAGAGCGTCTGAACCACAAATAGACTGAATATAGGTTATGCACACAGTTCCTTCCTGAACACTATTTTTCACCTTAATTTTACTTATTATTGTTCAGGTTTAGTGAATTTAAAAAATTTGTAATGCAAATTTACTAAGTGTGTAATGCTGATTACGATAGTGAAATAAGATTTTAAAAAAAGAGTATATCATAAAAAATTTTGAATTCTATAGGATTCGAAATGGTCGCCATTTTGAAACTGTTCAATGGATTTTATTTGGTAATGAATTTCTTTAAGATGTTATCAAAATCGATTTTGTTTTGTCAAATTTGGAGCAAACAGGTCAAAATTGCGAACATGGGAATGCTAAAAACACACACATTACACACTAGGCATTTTTTCTGATAAACGTCCATACTTTATTCCAGTTAGACTAATGAGGACGAGAGATCAGTGTTACTGTAAGGGAAAACCAACAACGGGAGTAACTACGGCTAGAACTAAAAACCTTTAGGTGCGCGGTTCAGAGACGCAGCAGACGCGGTTCTTTAGCCACATCGACCACCGAGTCCCCGGACAGATTAAACAATAACTCTCTGAACTGGTGTAGATAATAAAGTTAACTGCAATTGTTTAATACATTTTTAAAAGTCATTTACGAATTCCCATTAAAAAATGAGCTATGGGTGCGGCTATCGTGGTAAGACCCAGATCCCGGGTCCTTGAAATGAATCACCGGACTACTATATCACTTTTTTAGAGGTTCTTTAAACGTTATTTCTTATTACATACTAGGCAAATAACTTTTAACGAACCTTAAAAAACTGATATAGAAGTCAGACGATTCATTTCAAGATCCGGAACCTCGGTCTTACCATGATGACCGCACCATTAGCTTATTCTCTAAGGGAAATTCGCCTTAAATTTTGATGTTGTAAAATGCATGACAACAATGGCAATTAAATTTTTTTATCTACACCAGCTCAGAGAGAGAAAACAGATAAGAAAAAACCAGAGAACGATAAAAAATCTTTTATCCGTCAAAATTTTACGATATATCGTACTTTTTTTGTAAATTAATATAGTGAGAAGTATGCCAGTTGTGAACCAACATTTTCGTTTATCACAAGAAGTGATTAGTATAAATATTTACAATATATGAAAAAAACAAATGAACAATTTTCAATTTTTAAAACACGTACTATTATTTCCGTCGGGTGTATTAAGTAGGGCTCGCGTTTATTACTTAATTGGAAAAATTTAGCGAATATTCTTGGAAATTCAACGCAGTCGTTGACCGTGTTACTGGACCAATCAGACAGCACGAGATGGCCTACATTAGACGAGTAGTTCGGTGTTCGAAAGCGTCAGCTGACACACGTATATCGTGATGTAGATTTTTGTTATTTTTCATTGATTTTTGTTTATTTATTGATTATTTACATAAATCAGTGATGTGGACATAAAGATTATGATCCAGCTGTTTTTTTATCTACTGTAATTATGGTTGTAGAAAACAAACACATAACGACCATTAAATATCCACTTTAAACAGTGAGTTGTCTTCTCCCAGCTGTTTGAGAGTGACTCAGGGAACTACTAATTCTGTTCCTTACCACATACGATGTAGAAAATGACGAACCGACAAAACTGCCTCTTTGATCCGCTGAAAATTTTAAATGGTTGCAGAATGTCCATAGGCCTACACTGTTTATCAAAGATAAAATGGGTTAACCATCTTGAGTGCAACCATTCATCTTATGGTTATGTTAGATTGGTCACTTAATTTTGTTTATAAAACCATCGATTTTCATTCTGCCAGTTTATTACTAGAGATTTTTCTCTAGCCTAAATTTACTCGTACAGCCCTTTTTGGTTTTTGCACTAGTTGAACCAATGAAAACGACGGTTCGTAAATAGAGTCGAATCTGTGTACAGTTTCGATATTGAACCTACTTATCTGTGGTGTTCACACAATTAGTGCTTACAAACATGTCCAGATTCGTGTAAGATTTCAGCGTCACTGAACACAATACGACCTACAAAGAGATCATCATTTTCAACTACATCCCAACACGTTAATTGTACGATGATGTCAGTAAATTTGCAGTAGCTTATCGTTGTCCTTTTTAATTTTCCGTATTTACAAACTGATTTTTGTAGCCATACTTAAGAAATATGTTGTAATACTGTCAACATATTCACAGCAAATAGAGACCTAGCCAAGTATTTACTGAAAACATTGTGATCGCGCGCGCGCGCGCGTGCGTGCGTGTGTGTGTGTGTGTGTGTGTGTGTGTGTGCGTGTGTGTGTGTGTGTGTGTGTGTGTGTGTGTGTGTGTGTGTGTGTGTGTGTGTGTGTGTGTGTGTGTGTGTGTGTGTGTGTGTGTGTGTGTGTGTGTGTGTGTGTGTGTGTGTGTGTGTGTTTCAGCATCTCATGCCTCCATTTTTCTTCCGATTTGATTCAAACTTCGCACAAAAATTGATTTAGTAATAGCTTGACAAGTTCGTTGCCCAGCAAAATCAGTTCAAAGTTTTTAAATGGCGATGATTTTTAAAATTCATAAATTCCTAGTTTTTCTGCTTGTTGCCAGAAAAAACGGTTTTACGGTTTCATCGCCGTTAAATCAGCGTTAAAAACGGCATAAAATTGTACTTTGAGTTTTTAAAATGTGTTCATAATCGAATTTGATAATGATTCATTTTCGTTCTCTTAATATAAAATGCTAACATATGCAGATTTTTATGCTGATTATAATGGTGAAATCAGAATTTAGAAAAACATTTTCTTGTAAATAAAATGTTAAAAATCTGATTTTGTTAAAATCGTTTCTAACGATTTCGCTCAGTCGTAGTCGATAAATTCGTGTCTGGAGTTATTAAAAAAAAAAACGGGAAAATAGGCTTAATTTCTCAAAATAGGTTCATTAGATTTCACTCAAATTCTTATGAATTCAGTAAATCGAAAAATTACAAAAAATAAACGCTGAATTTTTCAAATGTCTTTAATTTTAAATTTGGACAGATTGAGTTATGTTGTGTATCATGATTTTAAGAAACCAAATTTCTTTTCCGTTTTTCGTTTGTGTTTTTCTTCCGAATCGAATTTTATGTGAGAAATTATTGAACTAGAAAGTTTGCGTGATTTTTGTTTGTATCATTTACTTACATTCTGGTTAATGTTAATTGGCAACTGATTGTGTTTATTTTAAACTTCAACAAATTATTTACTATCTGTTGATGTTTTAAGTAACCTGCAGGCCTGTAACAAAGAAACCAGTGGCATGGCTTTCAGTACATCCTGTATTATAAGTTATTTGTACGCGTTGAGTAACCTTAATTATTGCAATGATTCAACAATCAAGAGAATTATTCCAACAACGAGCGCAAATTTCACAATATCCAGCGGCAACAAGTTCCTGGTAGACGTGAAGAGTCGCTGTCACTGTGTCAACGCCGAGGTGATTTACTGTTGGCGTGTGATGCGCCAGGAGCAAAGGAAGAATAGTGATGAAACCTGGTGGCTGCTGGAAAAACTGTGACGAAGGGCACACCTGCAGAATGAAAATATACTTCAATCAATATATTACAATAAATACAGGAAACCATACTGCATACCTATGATATGAGTACAGAGTAATTGTTCTTTTTGTAAAGTCATGAGTCAAATGTTAAGAGCAACTATGGTGTGTTCCTGGAAGAAAATTAATCACACCATGTGATTATAGTATTGATTAATTGTTAAATATAAAAAGTTAATCCTTTGAGAAATTACTACAAAGTTTAAGAAGTAAATGTTTATTATTTTTTGTGCAAATCAATTACGATGCACAATTAACCGTGTGTTTAAACATTTCGAGTTTAAATTTGATAAATAAAACCTGTAAGGCAACAACATAAATGACATCCAGTAATGATTTCGACCAATTTCTGCGTGGTAAATCATCAGCCAATCATATAAGTTAGTTCTATTCTTTGTTTTACTGAAATATGTAAAATTTTAATGAAATATTTATACAGATTTTTAATAAATTTTAAAGTTAAAAATAAACGAAATTATATTTCCACTTTTCATTGGGTACATTTCCGTCCACATGGACATCGAAGAATTTATTGTTCAGAATGCTTCCTTTATTTATGTTTCATTAAAACACGCAGAGTGCCTTACATCCCGCGGTCATGTCATCCAAATGTCGGCACGCGGCCAATAGATTACAATAACTTCTTTCTGTCACATTTAGCTTGTAAAATTATTTGGCTCAAAACTCGAGATCTTATCTGCAGTAACTGTGTATCAACTATGACAGTTTGAATATACGTTGATAAACATTGGTTTCACACCTGGGTCGACATGTTCTACATTGTATATTATATTGGCAACAATGGTATTTAGGCGTGCCTTATTTCTTCTATCGTATCAGCTGTTGCTAGTTCAATAGGTATTTTATAAAATGTTATGTCCCTTTCCTTATTGGCTGGTTCAGTCCTCTCTTATAACCTTCATGGAGCTGTAATTCTCACTTTTTGTCTTTTTAATATTTATTTTTCTTGGTTTTGTAATCATTTTTAATTTTTGATCTATTTACTCCTTTAAGTTTATTGTTTCTCTTATTTTTTTCTTGTTTTGAATTTTCCGTGTTTTATCTTCATTACTCTTATCTGGACATTTCTCATTTCCATTTAAAATGATTGTTTATCTCTCTTCTACTTCTTTGTTCAGTGTATTGTCTTTTAATGGCGTATTGAATACTGAATTGCCTTTCTCATCGTAATAATTACATTTATTGTGTTTGTTAGTGTTTTGACATTGACTTCATCACGCTTGCCCTTTTCTATATATAGTATTTCATTTCTTATCGTGTTACTTTATTTTTTCCACTGACTATCAATGTTATGCATTTTCCATTACCATTTATTTATCTTTCATGACACTTCGGCCTTGCTGATGTTCTTGTTATTTTAATATTTTATGAAAAATTTCGATTAATGATTCTTAACATATCGAGATCACTGGACTCGAATTCGTTTCACCGTGTTGTGTCAAAGCTTTGTTGTACGTTGCCAACTGGAAAGCCATCAGTTTATAGACGTGAACAAGAACTCATTTGCATATCGTTCTAAAAATCAACAGCAAACACACCTGAACGAAATCACTTTAAATTAAAAATACGGATTGTTTAAAGAAAATCGAATTTATAGCGTGTATATACTGGCAAGCGGAGTATTTTTAGACATGTAGACATAACAAAGCTGTTTGGCAGAGTTCCCGATAGGTGTACCTATTGTAGGTAGCCATCGCCGGTCCTGCAACATGTAACCGATATCTTGTACAATGGAGTTGTATTGCAACTGGTTTCGGCAACTGGTTTCTTTCATTAGGAGAAATAATTATACTGCTAAAACTTTTAACAATGATCTAAATACACAATGCTGATAATAGTTTGTCTTTAATTGTTGGTTCTTAAATAAAGTAACTCGGTGGTTGAAAAAATAAGATAGAGCGTTGATACGGCATCTTTCTTATCTCTTAATCATAGCCGCCTCGGTGGCCTAGTGGATAGCGTACTAGGCTTTTACCCCGAGGACCCGGGTTCGATTCCCGGCGAAGGCTAAATCACCCCATCGTCTGCATTAGCCCAAGTGTGCACAATAGTCGGACGTTAAAAAAATCTCTTAATCATATTAATATCTTTAATTGTGGGTTTTATAATATAATACAAAATCTAAATTTTATATCAAACACTTGAAAATGAAAAAGATCTTATGGAATGTACGACATTTTACTCTTCTCTTCACTCGCTTATCACGGTTGTAGGTATTCCTTGAATTTTCTTTATTTTCTACCTTTAAAAAACGGTTTTTGGTTTCTCCTAATCCAAAAATTAACACGAAATTACTTTAATTACGTTTAAACTAATCACATGTTGTAGAGTTTATTTACATTATGATGCAATTTAAAATGGGAATACAGTATTAGCGTTTCACGAAAAGAAGTAATATTAAAATAGACACGTTTGAGTTATAGAAACACTATTTTGAGTTCTTTCAATAACTACGTCAAAGCTGTCAGCAAGCCACGTTTAAACATCTGAAAGATTAATATTCTTAAAAATACTTTTCTCTCATTCCATCGCATCACCCATACGTCACACTTTTCAATCTGTGATTTCCGTTAATTACGTAAACAAATCACAGATACAAAGATACATTCGCTGTAGGTCTTTCGTTATGTAAAACAGTTGCAATAAAGTTCCCGTGCTAGTTATTAGTGTTACGGCCAGGAAGCTATCCCCAATAATACGATCGCCCGGCGAGAGCAATGGTAATGGTTGCGCCTACGTAAAGGAGTGGATAACGATTGAGGCATTCATCATTTTGGAAATCTCTTTGTTTGGTAAGACTTGAACACGATGACTAATGCGCCACCTGGAGGAGATAGTCTGCTTTCCAATGATAATAAACTATTCAGTTTATTAAACAATTTAGGAAAAATATGTTTTGTCTATCTACATATATAATGCAGCAAAGCCATATTTGAAAATATCTGAGAGACTGGTAAGTTGTAGGAAGATGGTCGAGTGTTTATTTTAAAGGTCTCGGTCTCGAATTTGAAGGAAACTATAAATTTATCTTAATTAAGCTACTAGGAAGACTATAAATGCAAATTTTGTCCATGAGAAATGAACGATAATGATCAGCTGTGTTCAATATACAATTAATATTTTGAATGACACTTATTATAACATCAGTATTTTTAATAGCAGCTGTTTTATGTTAACAGCTGTTAAATACACAATAACAAAATTACAGTATAAGTAATTATGTTCTAATATTGGTCTCTATGAACAGTTTTAAAAGTTAAATTTAAGCAGTTATTTCATGGGGTTGGCCCATGAGGTGGGCATGGGTTTCCTGTAGGTTTATTGCAACGCTATATGCTTACATTTCACTAAATCAATGTAAGGAATGTAGTGTGTAGAAACCAGAAGAAATCCAGTTCTGTAGAGCTACGGAAAGGCAGAATTTTGAAATGAAGTAGTTGATTGTTTCTTGAGATATTTTTATTTCTTGGAATAGGGCTAGATATAGAATGTAGCCTAGTTTTTGATGTTTTTGGTAATACGGCCTAAGTGCCTAATGTACAAAACTGAAAACAGTCTGCTCTATTATATTAGTAATGAATTGTACAATTTTGGTTCTGTTTTCATTTTTAAGTTTTTTTTTTAATATCGTTTATTAGCCGCCTCAGTGGCCTAGTTGATAGCTTACTGGGCTTTCACCCCGAGGACCCGGGTTCGATTCCCGGCCAGGGCTTGGAATTTTCATACGCTATAAATCATCCCATCGTCTGCATTAGCCCAAGTGTGCACAATAGTCGAATGTTAAAAAAAAAAAAAAAAAAAAAAATGGAAAATGTAAGACATTTTGTAAATATTTTTGGAGGAAACCATAGATTTATCTGTTACGATCATATGATTACAACGAAAATATTATAATATTTTAGTAGGGACTCTCCGTTTAACTTTTTTCAATTTAAAAAGATTTAATTAATTAAAAATCAAATTAAGACAACATATTGAGAGTAGAATTGAATAATTAACAATTAGAAAGTCTCTTTTATTCATGCTACAGCCGACAATAATCTGTCATCTGTTTGTTTATAAGTTTTTGTAATTATAATTTTTGTTTTGTTTATTAAATTCTCCTGTACCAAATAGAATACATTACGGTCAGTTAAAAAGTACGGGCGCCTAAAAAATTATAATAAAAATCTACTAAATTCAACATAAATTAATAAGACGAAACAGTTTTTCAAATATTTTACATATAAGTGAATATTTGTACTTGTGGGGGCATTATTTTTACGAAACTTTACGAAAATATTTTCTCTTAAAGTCCAAATATTTTTGAAAAACAAGTTAAACCACAGTCATATATTTCAAGCTGACAAATAATCTAACAGTTTTAAGAAAACAATGTGCCTTGTATTGCCACTACTACTACTGTATTTTGAAGTGGTTTTCAATTAAGCATTTTAAAGTTTCCAAATTCGCAAACAAAATCGAACGTAAGCGAATAAAAATTATTTTTATGGGTAAATTCCTTATTTAACGTCCCAAAATTTATAAAGATTAATATTAAAGATGAATAGTTGAAATTTTAACTGATACCGTTTCGAAATCAGCGGCTGGTTCAAGTGAAGAAACAAGTGAATAAACAAGCGAAGAAAAATAAAGAGGCTAATAATCAATACATTATTCGGGAAGAATTTAAAATGCTAATTTATGCAGTTTTTAACGCTGATTGCGATGTTAGAATCGAATGTTCCGAAGAAATATTAAGGCACGAAAGTTATACATTTAAAACAATGTAAAATGTCCGCCATTTTGAAACTGTTGAACTAATTTTGCTGGATGATGAACTTGACCAAGCTATTATCATAATCGATTTTTGTGCCAAGTTTGAATGAAATCGGACACACACACACTCAAAAGTGATCTAGAGCTGGCCTCTAGATCAGGGTGTGCACCAACCCTGAGGTTGGTATTCATTTCAAGGTCTTAGGTCGGGTCTTGCCATGATGATCACTTCAAAAGCTCATTTTCCATAGGTATTTCACTAAAAATATGCGCCAAATTAATTACTGTCATTTAATAAACGTAGTATTGTTAAGAACAGTTTTCTTTCCTATACTGTAATTATAACCAGCCTAATGAATATTAATTTCTCAGTACAAACACTGCACCTAATGTACAACAAGCCCCATTATACACTGTCTAGACAAAATAGCAACACTTTGCCCATATTAAAAGGCCTATGATTAATTCATCACTTTTACTCGAAGCCATAAACATTGTGCAAATTACATTGCCATAAAGTATACAATAACACGTGGCCAGCCGAACGCGCTCGTTTCCAGACGCGATAAAGTAAATACAATTTATACCGCATTCCAGGGCTGCCAACTATTGTATCCACAAAGTGCTACAGCTGTTTGGTTACAACAGCTGATTGAAAAGCTTCATTTATCCGTAGCGTTTTTAAGGTGCGATTGTAAAATATACAATTTAATTTAGAGTGATTTAGATGAATCTGAGTGTTCGTGTGTAACGAGACAATTCAAAAATATAAAAAAATAATAGACAACTGTATAATAAAAGTTAATGAAGATCAACACTGCAGAGTATCCTTTTAAAAACAAACTTATTTTTTCTGCGGTTTCTAGCATTGATGTATTTTGCCGATGCGTATCAAAGTATCTTCTAAACCAGTGTTTTCCAACCTTCTTTTGTACTGTGCCTAAACTATACCTTTCTAAAATTCTTATGCCTCCCCTAAAATATACACACAATTTTGAATATTCAAAAACTGAAACAGCTGTTATGAAACCAAATTTTAAGTATTCCTCAAAATATCGGGGAATGTTTTCGTGCTTGCACCACGCATTTACTTATGTGCTAGAAAAATAAATATAAAATTAATTACAAACTAAAAAAGAAAAAAATATTTATGAATTGGAGTAAACGTGGACTAAATATGTATGGCACATTTACCCTACCACAAAAAAAAAACATGCTTTTACATTTGACAAAATTTTCTGGAAAATGATGCTTCTAAAATGAAATTAATAAAAATTACCAATTGAATTTACATTCCACTTATATATCAATTGCATTTATACAATTTAGCCTGTATACGTTTTTAATCAGCGAGAATTTTACAAAAATTTAATGGACGCTTATTTCAAATTTACACCAACGGTGAATACCGAGCGTCTCCCTGCTGCCAACATGGCGGACACAAGTTACACTAAATATTTACCCAGCTCGGTTAACTTAAACTCTGGACGAGTCCATTTTCGAATTGCCCCGCTGTAGAACGTAGGACCCACGATTGAAAACTCAACAGAGCTACGAAAGAAGCCCTCGAATTAAACGAAGAAAGATTAAAATACAATACTGTAAATACTATATTTGATCTGACAAATTTACAAATAATATAAGTTTCTTAATCAATTTGTGTTAGAAATTTTCGGTTTATGATGAAATCTATATTTTATGCAAAATATACAAAAAGAAATTCTTGAAACACAGTCATTGGATACAATAAAACAAACTAAAGAAATCGGTTATAAACAATATTATATACAGTAACTTTAAGGTTCATTCTACAAAGACAAAACATTTTTTGTTTTATTTTGTTTGAGTGTAAAGTGTTAAAGTCGTAAGTGTAGTATTGTATGTGTAAGTGTGTGTTAGACTCGGGTACTGTGAGGGACGTCTAAATCCTCTCAATAGGTCCAGCTAGTCTAGGCAAAGACAAAACAAAGGCATAGTTACCGATAAAGGTAATTAAAAGGTTCATTTCACTCGGAAGTATTTAAGAAATAGTTTTTAAGTATAGCCTGAAAATCTTCAGACATACTGTGTATTTGATATAAAGATCGACTGTAAAATTAAATTTAGCTAAACAGAATAGTACAGACGTAATTGTTTGACTGATTATTCGTACCAAAATAATACGTGGCGCTAAATAAACTTACTTGTTGCACTATGTCAGTGATGATTGTTACTTTTTAACGTATGCAAAGGTTCAACAATCCTTTCGTCGTAGAAAACATCTGATATTCACAAAATTTGTTAATTTAACACCATTATAATTTTTGTATAAGTCGTGCAAAACTCTTGAATAGCCCATCGTTTCGGAAGATCAAGTTGTAAGGCTAAACAAACAATTATGAATGCTGTTTGCTGTGGTTATATAGCAGGTGTTTATCAATTTGTGATGGAGCCACACAAAGCACTGCATGTATAGGGTCACCTGATTGGTCCACGGCAAGCACGCAGGTTATTGTCCGCCATTACAAAGGAACCCCTTCCTTGTCTAGACTTTAACAATATTATTAAACACATTCAACCACTTTCTTTACGACATTTAATTTAAATCTATTGTCATCTGACGTGATTCGGTCCAGCCGAGCGTTAAAGTTTCCTGCCACGGAGCTGTGCGTGCGTACATTGTGCTTGTAATGTTCGTTTATTTCCGATCTTTCATTTTATTCGAAATGTAAATACAAAATCTTTTTTGAGATTTATTTCTGCATGATGTATTTATTGTTATATGGTGCTATGTAACATTTTTAACAATTTAACAATTAAAACAAAATCTTAAATTTTGCGCATCGCTTGATGCGAGTGTACAAATTTATACTGTATTGGTAGTTATAGTTAAAGATCAGTTGTTTAATATTAATTCTTAACGATCAGCTGATTTCATCGAACAGCTGATAGGCTATAAATACGTTTTAGGTTATATTGTTAAAAACTAGCTATGTTATAGTAAAATATCAGTTTTATATGAATTCGTAACCATCAGCTGATTCCATTGAACAGCTGATACGTTTTAGGTTATGTTGTTAAAAACTGGCTATGTTAATTTGACGTGTTTTTGAACAAATATATCGTAATATAAAATAAAAAGGAAGTGAAAACATGATTTTTATTTTTGTTTCAATAACAGAAATTAGTTTTTTTGTTAGTCTAATATAAACAAATTTTAGATCATATGTTCTACCTTTAGTGAAAGTGATAAATAAAATATTTGATGCTACAGTACTTATATAATAATATATGAATGTATAAACATATATAAATTTTATAAATATTCCTTGCTATTTTACAATGTTTTGTTGATATATTTGTTTGTATATGCAAGTGTAACCATTGGTAAACAAATAAAATAGATTTTATAAATATTATGTTTTGGAAATTATAGAAATATTTGGTTTGTATGTATCTGACGAAATATTTATTCATTGCAAAATGAACTATTTGAGGTAATTCAAGAATAAAACATATCATTAAGTAAGCAGATAAAGACACTTAGAACTCGCTTGTGAAAAAAACCCACTTTTTGTGAACTCAGACGAAAAAAGAGTAAGACGTACAGCTACCGGTATAAAGTGCGTGCTCGATATTAGCGGCTAAAGTCCAAGTAACTGAGCTAGCTGCCGTTAAAAACGCTGGAATCTGCAAGGATAGTGGGTGGAGACGATTGAGAAAATAGACACTACTACTGTATGTCTAACTACTACTGTATCTTGAGCACTCTGCTGCAAGATGTCGTCAACAGCGAGCGCTCGCATATCTCTCATACGGGTTATCATTGTAGTGCGTTTATACTCAAAAGTTTAAGTGAGAATTGCAAATTAATCTTCTCTTGAGTTTTATTTATTATAACGTCAAAGTGTTTTTTGTAAATATTCAGAAGTTTTAAAAAAAAAAAGATTCGGTACATTTTAAGTTGATTAAGTCGTACGACTCTGTAGTGAGCACAACATAAAGCACTTGTAATACCATCTGACGCTGTCTGCAGACCAAGTAAAAGTAAACGTCAAAGTTAAATCAATATTCTTCCTTGCTTCGGGCGTACATCATCTCGGCCTTTATCTGCCCATAACATCGGG
This sequence comes from Callitettix versicolor, assembly GCA_022606455.1. Taxonomy (NCBI): domain Eukaryota; kingdom Metazoa; phylum Arthropoda; class Insecta; order Hemiptera; family Cercopidae; genus Callitettix; species Callitettix versicolor. The sequence goes on along the minus strand of CM040183.1, from coordinate 66,822,536 downwards.
CCTTGTTACCGGCTATCTATTGATTAGCATTTGACAACATGTCCTAAGCTTATTTCGTATGCTAATAGATCAACGTTCTGAAAGATGTGTCTTGCAAATTGAAAAGTCTAGTCGAACGCTATCGCACTCGAACATCGCTGAACATAATGCGATTAATCGATTTTGTCGATGAATGTAAAATATTAATAAGAAAGCATTTCGCAAAACCATCGTCAAGAAGACCTTCGTCATTTGTCTAAATCGTAGTTTAAAATGTTTCGCTTAGCGCTGTACTGGAACTTTTGGCTATGATATTCAAGTCAAGATGAATTTTTAAATGTTTTAACTTCTAAATTTTCTATGATCATTTAATGATTTTTCTTAAGATTTCTTTTTTGAATAAGAATTTTGTTTGAACATTTATAAAAGGTGAATATATTTTGTAAATAAAAGTAAAAAAGTATTATAATTTTTCCTCTAAGTAATAATTAAAAGTCATCTATACTTTCCATAACAGCAAAACACACACACACACACACACACACACACATATATATATATATATATATATATATATATATATATATATATATAAAAAGAAAAAAAAGCAAAAAAGCAGCATGAATATAGAAAAAACCATTATAAATGATTATTTTTCTAAACGTCCATACTTTATGCCACTTAGGATAATGACGACGAGGAATCAGTGTACAGGAGCAACTGCGGCTCGAACTAAGAATCTTTACGTGCTCAGTTGAGTGACGCAATAGACTGACCGATGCTTTAGTCACTTCGACCACCGAGCCCCACAATTACTATATACTGTATTACGGTTAGATCTTCCTTAATCTGTTAAACTATTTTCTCCACTGTTAATTATAAATAGCATTCAAAGTACAACTGTATGTTCCAACAATCGATTTTCATTTAGACCTGGACATCGATTTTCCTCGTAGGTTAAAGAAGAGTTTTAATTAGACATTTGATTTCAGTGTGAAGTTAATGATAAACCAAAACACTTTTTTCGTAATAAAAAAATGTATGCACACTTTAGGTTTAGCTGAGTGATAAGAAATGGACTATAGATATGAAATATATTTATTTTTTTTTATAATTTTAAGGCGAAAAGCACATTGAGGCTATTATCACCTCCCTAAATGTAAGTGTGAGTGTAAAGTGTTAAAGTCGTAAGTCGTAGTGTTGTAAGTGTAAGTGTGTGTTAGACTCGGGTACCGCGAGGGACGTCTAAATCCTCTCAATAGACTAATCTGCACCCCCCTGCGGGGGATATGAAATATAAACAGCCATCTTTTTAAAAGTGTGCTCGATGTTAGCGGCTAAAGCGCAAGTAATTGGACTATCTGCCGCTACGAACGCTGAATGTTGCAGTAAAGTAGGCAGTACTATTATTTATTTAACAATAGTTAAACACTTTACCGCAAGATGCCACCAACAGCGAGCGCACATATCTCTCATAAGGGTTATCATTCTAGTACGTTTATATTCAATGCTGTAGAGTACAAATTTCCTGCCTGTAAATTTGTTGTATTGCAGTTGGGTATTTTACTTGCTTAAGGATAAATAAATCATTTTCAATATTCTCTACGCTATACAATATTTATTTGACTGAAGGAAATGCGTTGTATATATACAATAGTTTAAACTGCATATCTCACACATCCGGCTGCTGGTTGTAAAATGCAAAGTTCTTTGGACGCAAAACAATTTTCATATTTATGTGCGAAAAGCGTATTTAGGCCTATGTTGACAAGTAGCAGGGCCAAGGTTGTCAAGCCTGAAATAGCACGCGCAGGCGCACTGTGCCAATTCCTCTTCTCGCATCCGTGATTTATTTGCAGAACGGAGCTTTAGGTCAGTGCATTACTCGAACATTATCTTCGGCGGTATCTGTGCTCTGGCAGGCATTTCTGTACTAAATAAATAGTGCACTTACTCTCTGACTTTACATTTAAATGGGCTCCACATTAGGTGCTTAGGTTAAACCTCAAACGAAACGCAGTTGCTACCGACATTACGGTCCAAGATCTATCGATGGTAAACCAGCAATGCGAATTTGTTTAAGGGCATCGTTTTTCAAAATCACTTAAATAGATTCGGTCTTCTACTCATAACTTGAGACAATGTACCAAAAGTTTTGAGCTCTTAATGAAATTGAAACCCCAATTAAAACCTCAAGAGCATTTAGGTATTTTTTCGATTTAATTCTAAACTCTGCCTTGCGTTATGTAGTCTTAAAGGACAAAGTTTTTGAGTAAAATATGTTTTTGAAAAACCCATACTTCTGAGCCGTTAATTTTGAAAGGTATATATGTTTTATGTTATTAAGGTCTAAATTAAAATTAAATTGTTAAGATCTAAAATGAAATTGTAGGCCTACATGCCTGTCAGTTTCGACCTTATGTAATGATGTAATAAAGTAAATAAAATATTTCCCATTTAGTTTAAGACGCATTGTTAAACTCTTTCTATGAACTATCAATCTGTGAGCAACCACACATTGTAAATACATCAACTTGTGCTTATGAAACAACAAATAGTGATTGTTTGAGCTATATACAGTATTATGTATCGTATATCTAGAGTAGTGCATCTAACAAAAGGCACAGATGAAGTTACGACCAGCCACACAAGCTGCACGCAGGCAACAATAAAGCTTTGTCCATTTATTTCTGTAGACTTCCACATTTGGGTTAATGTGAATCTATTTGTAGTTTTCATTTTGACAACAGAAGTAGTGTGGTGTCAGAACTGATACGTTGGAGATGCAATCGCGATGATTTACAGACCTGTGTAAGTTGGCGGGGGGCTTATGCACGCCGCCGCTCCCACAATGTTCGTCAAAACCGCTTTACTTTCACACAGTTATTTATTCGAGTTATTGTTGTTAAGTAATTCATTTACACAATTATATATTTTCAAATTGCTAAATTGATTTGAAAGGAAACGAAGAATTACAATTAACGGGACTAAAAATGGACGTAAAACTGTAAGGAAGGGATTATCAAAAGATTTTAAAAAATATTACTTTGAATACTTACTAATGTTTTTCTTTTTTCTTGTGTTTTTTACGTTGGCTGCTGTAGTGATTGCGAAAAATCGATATCGATATTTTTATATATATATCGGTTAACAACCTGATTCCAAAAAAGTAGTTTCAGTTTGCATGTCTGTTAGTCTGTGTCTGTACAATTCGTTAAAGGTTAAACGAATTAACCGATTTTTATGAAATTTTTGACAAGCGTAGGTTTGGTCCCTGAATTGGAATTATTCTTCTACTTTTTGGAAAAAACTTAAACACCGGAAATGATTTTGGATCAAGTATTGCAAAATGGATCCAGTCCATAAGATCCTAAATAAGAATTTCCAACGTATGGGATCCCCGAAAATACTGTCCGGCGGCTGAAGTCATTTCATATATTTTTAGTTTTAATAAAATACTGTATATTTAGCTCCAACCGTTAGGAGTTTTTATTTGTTTATAATATTAAACTACGACTTATTATTTTGATGTCAACTAATTCTTTTTTAACTTAAATTATTTCAAACATTTTAAATATTTCATAAATTTAGAGATAACATTGTCGTTACAATTATGTTTCATGTTTTTGATAAGTTATCATGACCTGAATTTTATCACTGGTTTATAATAACAACCGAAACAGTTTTAATTATTTTTTGGGAAAAAATAAAACTGAATTTAAAATAATAAAATATTAAAAAAATTATTTACTGAATTTCATTGTGAAAAGATATTTTTGTAATAACTAATTTGTAATTTTGTTTTCAGGTAAGATTGCGAATATGTTTTGGACTGGAAATTTAATTGTAAGTTAGAAAATACTTTTTTTTAAAAACTAAGTTTAAGTGTTTTTTTGTAGGACTGTAGCCATAATATAAAAAAATGTATTTTCCGTCGTTAGTTTACGAACACTGTTACAAATGTTTTAATCTCAGTTACAAATTACCTTTGCTCTCTCACATTTTTAATCGTCTTGCAAAGTTTTCTTTTCAAACATACGAAAAACGTATTACGAAAGTAATAAAAACGATTCTGAAGCATTAGAAAACAACTATGGTGGTGCTAAGTAGTATTTTTGCGGTACTTTTAATTTAGTATTTCAAAAGTCATTAAATTGTTGTGATTTTTACATAAATAATCTTTACTGTGGGCTAATAATTCAGTAATTAAGGCGTAGGTTTTCATTTGTTTGCATTTTCGAAACCAAATTTTTAAATCGACCGGGTTCCGGTTCTTACGGGCGAGTATGTATTTTGAAATTATTTATGTTGTTTAAGTAGTTTTTTTTTAAAAGTATAAAAATATAAATGTCTTTATTTTTAAGTGAGATTAACTTTACACCTTTTTTTAAATCAGCTGGTTTTGTTATTAATATTTATTATTTGAATATTTACCTGTCAGCTGTTTACATTTTGTTATTAACAAAAACAAATAGTGCTAAAACATAACACAAACTTTTTCATTCAATTAAAAAAAAACATTTGTTCCGAAGATAACAATAAAAATCCGGAAAATCGGCCTGTTATAAAAGAAAAATCGATTCATGAAATTCCACTAAACTTTTGCTTGTTTAAGAAAATTCATAATTCGAATCAGTGTATTAATTTTAAATAAAAATTCATGGTTCTAAAATGCAACAGGACAAAGTCGAAGAAGGTCACTTCCGGTTTTTTCAACTTACTCTCAAGCCGCATTTTTCGTTACGGTTTAAGTAGCTTCCGGACTGCACTTGAGGAAAATTTTATCAAAATTATTAGAGCTGATTTTGAGAGAGAAAAAACGGACAGACGTTAAACCACTTTTTGGATGTAGGGAACGTGAAAACGTAAAGATCCATAAAAAATTCTTTAGGCCTATACTTCTCAGATTATTACAGTAAATGGAGATTTTGAACTCCAGTCTGAAAACGGTAGAAGGAATTTTCAAATGTTTTTTTACATTGTGATGTTTCAGGATCTATAATGTCCCATTTCCTGATTTTTTTATATAGGGGTGTTTCTCCACACTTTTTTAAGGGTTATCGCTAAAACAGTAATGTATTCGAAGAAAAAAAAAGATAATTCACACTTTTTTCTGAAAGTGCATATTTGTGCGTTATTGCCAATTTAAAATGTAAATTTTCACCTCCTTAAAGTCGAATTCTTATACATTTTTTAAAATTACCCGGAAAGTACAAAATTAAAGCTTTTACAAAAACAAATAGAATGTGTTTTTTAATTTACTTCCCTCCAATGTTCAAAAAATATATACAACGTTTAAGTATAAAATTACTCAAAAATTGCAACTTGGAGAAAAAAGTGTTTATGTAGTCTATACATATAAGATAAATTTCCTTTCGAATAATGAAAATTAAAACTTTTTATTACGAAAACCTACAAAATTACAAACAAAAATTAGAGTATTTAAAAATTTATAAAACTGTTTTCGTTTTTTTGCTATAATGTTTTATTAATTAAAAAATTTTTAAAAATCTATTAAATCATATTACTACTAAAATTGTCAAATTAAAAAAAATTAAATTCAAATAATTAATTTTAATGTTAGCGTTTTTAATAACGTAAATAACGTGCTTACATTTTGAGTTATTTCCGCATAATAACAGCAAAAAGGCCTGATAAATGCGATCGAGTAGAGTAACTGGGAGGAAAATTAAGTTTTAGAATAGCCGATCATATTTTACGTGGCGTAGATAATTTATAAAAATAAAATAGATGAGTACCCGGACGTAACGTCGGCAGTACGCCAAGCGTCTTCCTCTGCTTCACCTTGAAGACACCAATTTAAAGAAGTTAGTTGCAGTATTCAACCGATCAATTGAACAGGCGGAGTCCGCCATTGTTCCGCCGTTTATGGCTTCGTGTATGACGTTTTTAATTATTACCAACAATACATTTTTAATCTGCTTACATAGTTTGCCCGTCTATGGCGAAAAGTAGCAAGAGATGTGTTGGTGGTTATTCAAGTGTGTTTTAGAAGTGTTTGAGTGATTAATTGATTTGGATTATGTATTGAAGCCCAACGAAGGACATCAAACAATTACAGACGCTGATTTATATATTGTCAATAGTTAACAAAAAAAGTCACGTTTATTGGTCACCAGTTAAAACCAAAAAGTGATTGAACTTACAAATGTGTATAATAAAAATAGCTTAAATTCTATATATTTATTTAAAAATTGATAAAACCTAACACAAGTCAGTCCGATCATTCTATCCGACCCATTTTCCAAATTTCTTTTATAAATAATAGTTGTTTACGCCCAGAAATGTCGTCAGGTATTTAAACTATCATTTTCCCTTTAGGTCTTTCACTGGTTTTCAAAATTCCCATGTTGATCTTATGGAGAAGAGTATATTTGTCAGATAATACTTAAACATACGAGTACTTATATTAACCAAGAGAGTTCATTAGGTTCACCCCAGAATGCAGCACATAGGCCAACAGCTGTTTCATTCCCGGCTGTTTACATTTATGTCAACACAGATTTTCTGTGAGGGATACTCTCGTTGATATTAAAAGAGATTGGTGCAAAACGCTTTATTACATGCGCAAAAGCAATAATCCAAAATATAAAAGCACGGAAAACACGGGAAGTACGTAAAAATCGAAAATAAAAGTGACACGAACAAATCTCAAAATTGCCACCGCGTGAAAGTAGGTATCGTGTTTTAATCGTTAACACGATAAAAAACTTTTTACTTTTTTTAAAAAAGTACTCAAAACCTAACTGACACGGTTGTTGTGTGATGAAAACAATTTTATTGAAAAAATAATAATACTCGATAATCTAACTGTCATGGTCTTGGGTGAAAAAGCTATTTTTCGTCGGTAACGTGTCTTTGATCGCTAAAACGATAAAAAAAACCTTAATTTTTTACACAAAAATACTACTGACACAATTTGCAGGGGGCGAATCTAACACAAAAAGAGATAAATCGCGAAATTCACACATAACGGACTCCATCTTAACAATGTTTTCATTACGAGAACGAACCAACGAAAAAAGGAATAAACATTTATTTAGGAATGGACATTTAGTAATGGCTGTCAGAATGTGTAACGCGTATGAGCAGTAAGTAGCCTACATGTAGTTAATAATAATGCCTACCACCGGTAAATCCGAGTATAAAATTTAATTTATTTAATGCATGTAAACAGCAATGACACCACAATATAGTTGCGTAGAAAACGGCCTAAAATCGTAAGTAATCTTAAAAAAAAATATTTTTCTCGGGTGACTATGTCATAATTATATTTCTTTGTTCCCAGTAGCTCTTCATTCTTCCGATCTTCTCTTCTCTCCTCTTCCGAAATGACAAGGTATAAAAAAAGCTATTCAAAAATCACTATTTGAAAAAAAAAACTTTGAATAGTTTTTCTTTTATTACATACCTTATTATCTAATTTACACATATCCACCTGCAGAATTTTTTTTTTTGAAGATTACTTATAATTTTAGGCATTTTTTTACAGAACATATTAGTGACGTCATTGCTGTTTACACTGCATGAAACATACTAGATTACCTACATCGACTTACTGCTCACACGCTATCACATTCTCGTAGGCATTACTTTGTTCCTTGTTGGTAAAATGGATTTAATTTAGTTACATAGGTTTTTCACCTAATAACCGTGTCAGTTAGGTATTCGAGTAATTTTTAAGGCTTTTAATCGTTTTAGCAAACATGTTATCTGCTATCACGCTGTAGTAATTTTGAGTTTATGCGGGTACTTTTAGTTTCGATTTTCATCGTATTTCGCTACTTTCCGCGCTTTTATATTTTGGATTATTTCTTTTGGACGTGTAATAAAACGTTTTAGCGAAAAAAAATTACCAAGAAATTGAAAACAATCTATACAGCATAAATATTATACGGGAAAGGAAATGTACGTTTTAACCAGGAATTGAACATTTTTTAATATTTGCTTATAGCCTAAGGTTTCAGTCCATTTTTGTTCGCACACACAATTTGAAAATTTATTTCAGTTGGAGGTACCGAGAATGTAGTGTTTTCTTTCATTATTGTGGACATAATTGTTTCAGTTAGGCGCTGTATTTGATCAGTAGATGAGTGGACTATTATGCAGTTATTTAAATCAATCCTAAATCCATTGTAATGACTTATTTGCGCTAGAAAGTGATACGAAATGGAAATGTTATCACAGCGTCTTCAGCTTTGTGTGCAACAGTTCCCATGGACTGACAGAGTTTAAATGCGTGCCAAGAAACACCTGAGAACACGCGTGCATGACACGACTACCCAAGTACATATACATGTACTCGTAAAAGATAAAACACAAAATTAAAATTGTGTATGAGAATATAACATTCATATACTGTAGGCTATTTACTTTATCAAAATGACCTTGTTTAAAAATAAGTCAAACAATAGGCCTATTATTAATCTTATATCCTCGAAAACGTTTTGTGTAATCGCTTGAATCTAACGTTATTTTAATAAAAATATGTGGTGTGTGTGTGTTTCGGTGCTAAATCTGTGATACACAGAACTCTGAAATGTTTAACATTGGTACACAGAAAACGGTCGGACAACACCACGAAGCCAGATTAAAAATTTTTAATTAGATTTATTGAAATTAAATATTTAGCTGAAATTACACCTGCCGTTATCTAGCGTCTTTTTTTCAACTATTTCAATTTAGAAATAAAAAGAGAACCATTGTAATTCATTGGCCTGTCTTATGCTCTCAGATGTTAATTACTTTTTTTACAAGGTGCACTCCTATAGTAACGTGTAAACTGAATATTTTAATATTAATGAATAAAAGTCTATTACGAAGGTCACGTGATGGAAAAGACTCTCCCAAAAGTAACCAAATTTAATACAATAATGTAAACAAACATTTTGATAAGCGATAATCATTTAACACAAAAATTGATTTTGTTAAATCATTATTTAGCAAATATTGTGCTTGAAAATGGTGAATTTTGAAAGTCTTACAAAAACTCATTAAATTATTAGCTTTAACAAAAATCTGACGTGTAGGCCTACATAAATTTGGATTTTAAACTTCCATATTTGATTGAAAACACCTATATTTAACCGAAATTCCAGTTTATTATTTTTGATTTTCAATCAGATTTTAAATTACAAAATGTAAATTTATACAGATTTTATAGCTGAGTATGATGGTGAATTCGAATTTTCGAAAAAGTGTAAGATAAAACGGTTTGATTTTAAAAATGTTGAACGGACGCCATATTGAAACGGAAGAACGGATTTTTCTGCGTCACGAACGAGTCCAAGCCATTACCAAAATAAAATTTCGTACGCTAGAGTATAAAAACACTAGCGCGCGTGCAATCAGATCATGCAAATATATATAAATATTTAATAACTCCTAAAATTGTATTTATTTCTTGGTACAACAGTGATGATGACAGCTTCAAAACCTAATTTTCCAATAAATATTCGCTAAAAACTTTGCACATTACATAGGTTCGATTCTCGTTATTGCCTTGTTTTTTTACGTCGACCCACTGACTTAATTAGTATAACTGGGATAAATTTAAACGTAATTATTGCCAACATTTTCGTAGAGCTAGATTACATCTTTGTCTAGACTGGTAGACTTTGCAGACACGTCTAAAGTATATTTTATTGATTGTATTCTTATTATTACGATTATGTGTGCAGATATTTGAGTTATAGGCTATAGTAGTTACAAGCGTAGAAATGTATTTTTATTACTAGCCTATTTTTATGTTTATTTTATTGGGCTATAAATTATTAAGCGTATTCAGAGGACAGCTGTCACGTTTTCCTCTCAAGTGTACAGTTTTGTTTTAGTGTTTCTTCACGTTTTATTTTGTCCTTACAACGGATTCCTTTCGATTTTCTGTAATATATTCTCGCTTGTAAGGATCGATGTGTCGCGCCTAAACAAAAATAACTGTTTACGAACGGTGCAAGACATATCGATTGTTTCAAAGACATTATGTTCTTACATATTCTGAAGCACATCTTAGGTTTTTAATACGACACTTCACACCTTTTGAAATGCAAAACAAAAGGCACTATTATTTTTTTACCTTTAGAGAACGAGTCAGAACGAGTCGGAACGAGGGTTGTTGAGAACAATAGGACATTGTTGACTTTCTCTGCTCTATTCTTCAACTGCAATGGTGACAAATAGGTCCTCATAAATAAGAAAATATGAGAGGTAAAACTGTTTCGATTTGTATTTTTAAATTACGCAGTATGTTTCGTTTGGATTATGTCACATTACATGAGGGAGAATGATTTAAGTTGGAATCCATCATTAGATTAAGCTCAGACGTTAAGAACTTATCAATAAAGTTAATCTGTCACAACTGCAAGGCCTACTTAATTTGTTGGTTTACTGTATTGAAATACTACATGTTTATCACGTTTTGCTGACGTAGTAAAGAGAAATATGAAAATTCATTATATATAATAATTTAGGTGTGTAGTATTACCCTACGTTTCTACTGATAACAGTAATATTGTTCAATGATTTTTCGTTTACTAATTTGTCAAAATAGTACCATAAAGTTTTACTCAAATTTTAAGGCCGAGAGTATATAGAAAAAAAAAAACAAACTACAGGACTGGCAGGGTTTATTCTTTTCATTTCTGGAACCACAAATTTTTCTATTTGATTAGTGTACAACGACTTAAAATACGAATTTTCATAATATGTTACCAAATTTTAGTGTAATCTGATTAACCGTTTTTGAGCAATTAGACCGATTTTACGCTATTTTTGATGACATATTTTGAATTTCTAGCGATCTTTTTAGTCATTTTATCATACGTAGTTACTGTACGGACTACATTTAAGCAAAATTTAATGAAAATAGTTCGTGAAAAATTAGATTTTACACATTAAAAACAATAGTACGAGGGTTGTCCGTAAAATAAGGTTCCCAATAATTTTTCACAATGAAAAACATGTTTATTTGCATTGAATAATACATTTTTGGAAAGCTTACACTTTTTTCTATTTTTCGACATAATCGCCTTTGAGATCGATGCATTTTTGCATACGGTGAACCATCTTTTGTATGCCTGAGTCGGAAAACTCTCCCGCCGCGCCGCGAAGGTAGCTTAAAACTTTTTCTTTCAGCTCCTCTCTGGTACTGAAATGCGTCCCACCTACTTGTTTCTTCAAATTAGGGAAGAGATGGTAGTCACTTGGGGCTAAGTCCGGGCTGTAGGATGGATGTGTGACAGTATCCCATCCAAATTGGTTGATGAGACCGTTTGTTATCGGGCGGTGTGCGGACGAGCGTTGTCTTGATGGAAACAAACTCTATTCGTGAGCATGCTTCTCCTCTTGTTTTGAATCGCGCCGCGAAGGTTCCTTAACGTCTCACAGTAACGATCAGCATTGATTGTTGTGCCGGTATCCATGAATTTGCACAACAATAACCCCTTCCTGTCCCAAAACACACTCGCATGACTTTGCCGGCAGACAGTTTTTGTTTGAACTTCCGCGGCTTCGGCGACTCTGGATGTTTTCACTGACTTCATTATTCTTTCGTTTCCGGTGTCGTATAGTGTACCCAAGTCTCGTCCCCAGTGACAATAGAGTTCATGAATTTCTTGCCATCGGTTTCGTAGGCCTGAAGAAATTCGCGGGCCGCATCAATCCGTTGCCGTTTGTGGTCTGTTGTAAGCTGTCTTGGAACCTACTTTGCACACAAATTTTGCTATACCCTAAATGCTCTGTCAAAATGTTATCACTGCAAGTCTTTCTGACATCAGCGATCATTTCGGAGGGCTCCCAAACAGTCACCCTTGCTTCTTCCACTTACGCAATCATTTCGTCCGAAACAGATAGACGTCCGGAACGCTGTTCGGTCCGTCTTTGAATTCTCTGCACCATTCGCGCACGTGTTGTATGCTCATACATTTTTCTCCGTAGACTTCACATAGTTGGATATGAATGTCCACCGGCGCAGTGCTTTTTCCACACAAAAAACGAATCACAGAGCGTAATTCGCACTTGGCGGGAGACAGAAGAGGCAATTCCGTTATTAACGGCTACCAAGCCAAGACTGAGCGTCGCAAAGCGCTCGCGGAGTGGGGATTGGGAGCGGAGGAACCAAGCTGCAAGCCAAGGTCACCGAATTCCGCGTAACAACGTTCGCAGCGACTATAGCGTCTTGGGAACCTTACTTTACGGACAACCCTAGTATTTTACAAAGAAAAATAATTAATAAAAAAAATTAAAAATCTTCACGAGATAACCGTGAGTTTTATCTACGTGCCAACATATCCCACTGACTGAAGTTATCCAAGTAAAAACGTACTCAGATGAACTGGATACGGTGACCCATCCTATAAAAATATTAAACTATTTTTTTTCACAATCACCATACTTTCTGTAAACGCACTTCTTAAAACGTGAAAGTGAAAAGTCACGAAGTTACGCGTACGAGTCTGTAACTAAGGATATTCTTACGGAAGAGTAACTAAAAACTGATGGAAAATAAATATTGAAATCGAAAATTAAAATTTGTTCGAAAATTGATTAAAGACGTTCGAGTCTGTGATTAGAAATATGAACCACTAAGAAGTGTTTGAAGTCAGATAGTAAGTTTTAAATTCTTAGAATTCCTTTGAATAATAGGAAAGATACAAGCTTCATCAGGTGAGGAAGGTTGGGCAAACCTTGAACATCACGATCGGATGTTGGGAAATTGACGCCTAACGTCTCTTTAAAGTAGGATCAGTGCCCTTCAGGCAGCATCTCCAAGTTCGTTAAGCGTTTCATGAAGAAAGAGCTACTAGGAAGTAAGATGGAGCACCAGTACTTTGATGGACACAGCTCTGTGGCCACCCGCACGTTTAACAACAGATTCATTATATCGTATTTTGCTCGCTTCATAAGGGAAAAAGAACTTTTCTTTTTAAATAGTGAACCCATGAAGAAGTAAGATTGTTACAAAATATATTTTTTTTAATTAGGCTCTAAATTTTTGCTTTTAACTTGAACAAGTAGAAACTAAACAAAAGTAAATATTTCTAAAGGAGATATTTTGCCAGTTCTGCATGTATAAATACCATGTTTAGTTTAAAATTAATAAAACCGTTAGCTTCATTACTAGCTTCGAGGCACTCAGCTGTCTATCTAACGTGATTGAAGCGAATTTCTTACAATTTATCACACTTTTTTAAAATTTAAATTCACCTTCATAATCGGCTGCAGAATTTGCGTACATTAACATTTTAAAATTTCAAATTACACTGAAAATACGACAGTGACTTCTGACAGCCGTTTATGCAGGTTTTAACACCGAAACTTAAAAAAAAAATATGATAAAAACTACACTAGTTGAAGATTTGAAATGACTGCCATTTTGAAAATGTTGAACGAGTATTGTCGGGTAACTGACTTATATATTAAAATCGATTTTCGTGTTTGAATCAAATCGGATCGAGCGAACGCTAGAGTGCTAACACACACGCACGCGCGCGCGCGCGCACGAGCATGGAATGTGAAACATCTAAAATTAGCAATGGTCTGCAATTTCATTTTACTAGTCAACTTGTTTGAAGTAAGGCCATAGTGCAAAGATTTTATCTGCAATAAGTTTATTATTGAACGTTTGTTGTTGTCAGGCGGTGCGGAAAACTGTATCCAGTATGTTGTGGGGGGTAAGGTATCCACTTCGTTTTAAAACGATAAGAACTTTGCAGACAGATTCAATGGTCGGCTAAATGAGCAACTGTTTTCATTACAAATTAATAAGTTTTTTTTCAAAAGAACTTGGAAGCGTGAATTATTGGTTGTTTATAAATTGTCTTTGTGGTTTCGAAACGCTTATTTCACACACATGTAAAAAGTAATGGATACCTTTACTTTATAGCTTTACACATGCTTTACGATATAACCCACTTATTTACTCTTACTTCTACTATAATTCAACACTTTTAGCTTGAAGGCCATTTCCGTACTAAAGAACCTATTTACGTAAAACATTATTTTTGTTATTGAACCACAAATAAAAATCATGTATCATTCTTTTTTATTTTAATTGCGGTAATTTATTCGAAAACACAACAAATTAGATAGTTTTTAACAACTTATTATAACCTATCAGCTGTTCAATAAAATCAGCTGATTCTTATAATTTAATATAAACAATTGATGTTTTAATATAACTAAAGAATTAAATTAACAATTCATTTTCTATATTTTCATCGGTCAAACTTCATTTTTTAATGAATTTTTAATTATAATTAATTTAAGATGAACACAAGATATGCTATTATGTATCAATACACATGTTCCTCGCATCACGCTATGCGCAAAATCATAACCAGGCCTAAAACATGTCACATGTTGAAAGGCAAAACGGTTTTTTCAAGAAGCTCCCTAGTACTTAAAACTTTCCTTCCACGTTTTTCTTAGTTATTTTTTAAGTAATTTCTATAGGACAATTAGCTGCAGGAGCACACGGCAAGGCCTAGATACGGGGCTTTGAAATTATCGCCGATCCTGACTTCTAGACCTTTTGATAGCCATCTAAAATACAGGCTACATGCGTCAGAACTCTAGAGACCTCAATTTTGGCGAAATTTGATACAAACGTTTTACAAAATTTGATTTTGGTAATGCTTGCTCAGACAGATTCGTCATCTTGTATTACCCGTTTCAAAATGAAAAAAATCGTAACGTTTTCATTTTACACTTTTTTTTGAAAATCTTAAAGTTAAAATTTGCATTTTAAATGTTCAAAATTAAAAAATACTGTAATAACTCGATGGAGATCTCAGTTTGTGATAATATTTTTACCAACTTTGAAAATTTGCGTTGCTAATTTATTCACGAATGTTAAATCCGATTTTTAAAATAATATAACATAAATAGTTGTGATTTTCAAAGAGTTTGCTGGGCAAAATTTTTGTCTAACTACTTTGAAATGAATTTTTGTAGTAATTTTCATTTTTTTATATCGAAAGATTTGTTCTTACATGATGTTAATCAATGTTTTTTTTTTTGAAATTCGCTTCCATCATACATTATTACGTGATTATTGAGTAGTTTAAACCAGTGTCAAAAGTTCATTGACCCGAAACTTAAACCGACACCAAAGTTTGATAGAATGAACTGTGCAAAGTGATCTGCATTGAGAACATCAAAGTGTTGATGCAATGCACTCAGTTCATTCTAACAGTATTAGTTCTTTACAATAAACGCTATTCAGGTGGGTACCACGTGTAGGGAGTTCTTTGAAGTGCACTCGCAGAGTTCACCACTCGCCACCTGTTCCCACAGTGGTACAAGAGCTCTTGTATCCCTACTCGCACACCTGACTCTATGACTCTTCACTCTATCTCTTAGAAATCAATGAAACCAAATTGATTAATTGAAAACCTATTCGATGCCTCTCTAATTATACAGTATGACTTAATAGCCATGTGTTAAACTATAACCATATAGAATTATCTCGTAAACATGTTTAGAAATTAGGAATTCGTGACCGCTGACTGACATACGACCAATTAGGGAACCTCGTGACCTTGGGTTCGCTATTTATAGGAATCAGGATGAGATAGGGGTTTTGCGAGTTATTTCAAGCGTTTGTTATTGTTGTAAAGAAAGGGGATGGACGAGCAAAAGTTACGGTCGCAGAAAAATTGTTCAACATTAATTTGACTTTATTTTCGTTTCGGTAATTTATAACATTTGTTTATTTAATAATAGATTTTATAATAAAAAAATGAAGGGAAATTTGAATTGTGTTTTGCATACATCATTGTTAAATTGCCTTACCTGCAGATTTCTATATATGATTAATATATGATGACAAAAACGTCCTGAACCGAATTTCAAACCAATACATGTATAAACAACTTTTGTTTCTTCGCAAAAAATGGTTTCACATTTAATTAATTTTACAAATAAAAATATCAATTCTGAATCAATAAAAGTAAAAAAAAAATATATAAACGGAAAATATATATTTGTAAATATATTTTTCAAGTATAAAAGTACCGGCGTATTGTAATTTGAAGATCATTTCGGTTTTAGTGATACTGTATTTAAACTATATACATATACCCATTTATTGAATTTCACGAAACAAAACGACTTTACGTGAAATAAATGCTTTTGTTTATTTCATGTTGTTTATGTTTATGAATTTGTTTATGTTGAATTTCTTACAAAAAAGTGATTGTAAAATACACACATACCCATTTCTTAAAATTTACAAAACAAAACAACTTTATTTTAAATAAATGAATTCGTTACTTGAATTACAAAAAAAACTGATTGTAAAATCACTTCAATACGATAAGTCCATTGACCAATGTCTTATTTCGGACAAAATTAACTTTCCCGAGAAATAATTTTATGTTTTTCATTTTATCCAAAACGGCTGTAGGGATTTTCTTGATATTTTCGTTGAGGGTTCTCAAATACTTCAAGTCCATTGACCAATGTCTTATTTCGGACAAAATTAACTTTCCCGAGAAATAATTGTGTTTTTCGTTTTATTCAAAACGGTCTAGGGATTTTCTTGATACTTTGTCGTTGAGGGTTCTCCAATACTTCAAGTTCATTGACCAAGGTCTTATTTCGGACAAAATTAACTTTCCCGAGAAATAATTGTCTGTTTTTTTGTTTAATCCAAAACGGCTGTAGGGATTTTCTTGATATTTTGTCGTTGAGGGTTCTCAAATAATTCAAGTCCATTGACCAAGGTCTTATTTCGGACAAAATTAACTTTCCCGAGAAATAATTGTCTGTTTTTAATTTTATCCAAAATGGTTGTAGGGATTTTCTTGATATTTTGTCGTTGAGGGTTCTCAAATAATTCAAGTCCATTGACCAAGGTCTTATTTCGGACAAAATTAACTTTCCCGAGAAATACGCATAATTGTGTTTTTAATTTTATCCAAAACGGCTCTAGGGATTTTCTTGATACTTTGTCGTTGAGGGTTCTCCAATACTTCAAGTTCATTGACCAAGGTCTTATTTCGGACAAAATTAACTTTCCCGAGAAATACGCATAATTGTGTTTTTAATTTTATCCAAAACGGCTCTAGGGATTTTCTTGATACTTTGTCGTTGAGGGTTCTCCAATACTTCAAGTTCATTGACCAATGTCTTATTTCGGACAAAATTAACTTTCCCGAGAAATAATTGTGTTTTTCGTTTTATTCAAAACGGTCTAGGGATTTTCTTGATACTTTGTCGTTGAGGGTTCTCCAATACTTCAAGTTCATTGACCAAGGTCTTATTTCGGACAAAATTAACTTTCCCGAGAAATAATTGTCTGTTTTTTTGTTTAATCCAAAACGGCTGTAGGGATTTTCTTGATATTTTGTCGTTGAGGGTTCTCAAATACTTCAAGTTCATTGACCAAGGTCTTATTTCGGACAAAATTAACTTTCCCGAGAAATAATTGTCTGTTTTTAATTTTATCCAAAATGGATGTAGGGATTTTCTTGATATTTTGTCGTTGAGGGTTCTCAAATAATTCAAGTCCATTGACCAAGGTCTTATTTCGGACAAAATTAACTTTCCCGAGAAATAATTGTCTGTTTTTAATTTTATCCAAAACGGTTCTAGGGATTTTCTTGATATTTTGTCGTTGAGGGTTCTAAAATACTTCAAGTCCATTGACCAATGTCTTATTTCGGACAAAATTAACTTTCCCGAGAAATAATTGTGTTTTTCGTTTTATTCAAAACGGTCTAGGGATTTTCTTGATACTTTGTCGTTGAGGGTTCTCCAATACTTCAAGTTCATTGACCAAGGTCTTATTTCGGACAAAATTAACTTTCCCGAGAAATAATTGTCTGTTTTTTTGTTTAATCCAAAACGGCTGTAGGGATTTTCTTGATATTTTGTCGTTGAGGGTTCTCAAATACTTCAAGTTCATTGACCAAGGTCTTATTTCGGACAAAATTAACTTTCCCGAGAAATAATTGTCTGTTTTTAATTTTATCCAAAATGGTTGTAGGGATTTTCTTGATATTTTGTCGTTGAGGGTTCTCAAATACTTCAAGTCCATTGACCAAGGTCTTATTTCGGACAAAATTAACTTTCCCGAGAAATACGCATAATTGTGTTTTTAATTTTATCCAAAACGGCTCTAGGGATTTTCTTGATACTTTGTCGTTGAGGGTTCTCCAATACTTCAAGTTCATTGACCAAGGTCTTATTTCGGACAAAATTAACTTTCCTGAGAAATAATTGTCTGTTTTTTATTTTATCCAAAACGGCTGTAGGGATTTTCTTGATACTTTGTCGTTGAGGGTTCTCCAATAATTCAAGTCCATTGACCAAGGTCTTATTTCGGACAAAATTAACTTTCCCGAGAAATACGCATAATTGTGTTTTTAATTTTATCCAAAACGGCTCTAGGGATTTTCTTGATACCTTGTCTTTGAAGGTTCTCCAATACTTCAAGTTCATTGACCAAGGTCTTATTTCGGACAAAATTAATTTTCCCACTTTTCTGAGAAATAATTGCTTATCGATCGTTTGAAACGTCGCGAGATTTTCTTGAGGTTTTCCGATACATTTGGGGTCGAGGTCTTATTTTCCAGAAAATCCAATTTTTCATTTGTGTTATTGAGAAAATTTTCCTAATTTTTTCTATCTACAATTGTCATTTTTAAAAACATTTACAAGACTTGTCTCGTCTTAATATTTATTGAAACGATAAAACCGAGCGAAGCTTTGTATCTCGGTACTAATAAGTATTTAAATATCTCACGTTCCTTCATTAATTTACATACTATAATAGTATTACTAATGTATTATCTTCACGTTTACACAACGCTAAAGGTTATTTATAATGGACTAAACGTACATGGAAAAATCACATTCCTAACATTCATTTAAACGTTGCACGTTAACAGTCAACGTAATTATATTTATCCAACGTAATGTAAAACATCCATTATAATATTCCATTATCTTGTTTGTTTGCTTTATTAATATTTGTTCCGTAATTACGATTCGTTTTCAAGAAATCTGTCTCCTGTAACAGTAATATCCTTTCAGTATTTACGTAATACAGTTTGTGTCTGCCTAGGTTACGCCATTGACAAGACATATTCCCCAGAACATAATTCCAGTATTGTTACCAGTAGGTGACAAAACAATAAACCTAACCTTACAGAACAAAAGTAGGGCTACCGTGCTGATGGATGTATGCAGAGCAAAGATCAGCTGACCCACGCCTTAGCACAGAGAAAGCACCGGTGGCTGATACAGTTACTTAATGTTAATAATTTGGTCTGCATACATTATCTACCGAATTGCGATAGGTTGCTTAAGCGGCGCGGAGGAATTTAGAGCCGTAATTACGCACTTCAAAGGCATTTTGAGGTTAGCACATAGTATTAGAGCGGCTGTTGATCGGGAAAAATAAAATATAGCTCATAGGAAAATGTAAACACAAATGGAACTTGTATCTTTAGATTCTTGAACATTTGTTTTGTGGAATATTGTTCTTAATATTTATGTTTCAAGGTTATATTTCAAAACGTGAAGCGAAGTAGTTTAATAAATCAAGTTCTTATGCATACATTAAATAAGTAAATGACGCAAAAACTTTACACAAAATTAAACTTAAATTATTAATTCTCTGACAAATCCGTTAAAAAAGAACTTAACTGACAAAAAAACAAAACAAATGACAATCCAATTTCACGGCAGTCAGGGTTTATTATTTTTTTATTTAAACAAAAACATTTTAGCTAAGCAGAACAATTTAAAATATGCTACGCAGTCTTGTTTCACACCTGGCCGAAATTTCAGAAAAATGTGATGAACCTGTTTTGAGAGAATTGACCGAGTGTCAGAATTTTCAAAAACGCCCGACTCGGATTTTTCGGGGACTATGCCTTGGATACTTATGGACTACATTCTAGCGAAATTTGATCGAAATAGTTAGAACCGATTTTTAAAAAAATCTATTTTAAACAGTTTTTTCATTAAAAATGGTTTGAAAAACTTTTCTTTGAAATAAAAGAAGTTAGGTATGGGTAAACAACGCCTACATGCACAATTTCATTAACTCAGTCAATTAGTTTAGTACTCAAACGGAATGAGCGCGCACGTACAACCACTTTTTTGGTCTCAAGAGATCACATAAGATAAATATAATAGTTGTATTAGCAATAGTAGTGCATTTCCCTTAATTTCATTCATTCTTTCTTGACAGATAACTTTCGGAAAAATCAGATCACAATATAACGTCAAGAACATACAGACAAACCCTTTACGCTATACATTGGTTTAAATGTTCTGACTTTATTAAGTTGTTTTTATTTGAGTGTGTCTAAAGGATGTTTGAATGTTTTATGAGTCCAGTAGGCGACCCATATTTTGAATGAAATAAACATTAGATTTCTGGTGATTAATTGCTTACTTCTAAAGTTTAATCGGACAAATTAGTTTCGTGCTACATACTAGATTGAAACTGCCTACTTTTCATCTATGAGCACAAAAAGCTGTTTAAAGTTTATTTGAATTTCACGTATCGATTTAATTAATTATTGAAGTAAAGCTTTTGCGAGAGGAGTGAATAGAAAAAAAAGTCTGCCGAACGGAAGAATGTAACGGAAATATAGAACGAACGAGCAAACGAATTTCGTCTCTCTATTTCTGTCTATTTTTATTTTCTTTCTCGTTTTCGATAATATTACAAGCGTAATTATATGAAAACGTGTGGCTTTGGTTTCGGTATTTTTCTTAATAAAAACACGTGCACGTTGTAACCGTTTATAATACATTCAAAATTAATATAAACGCTTATAATAATTGTTGTTCATAATGCTAGTTTTTAACAACATAACCTGAAACTTGTTATAGCCTATCAGCTGTTCAATGAAATCAGCTGATCGTTACAAATTAAATATAAAACAACTGATCTTTTACTATAACTACAGTAAATAATATCTAAGCTAGGTTCACGTATTTATTTAAACAAAACAAGATATTTGTAAACATATCTTTAAACTAATTATATATTCAGCAGAGATATCATTAACATGCTTCTTTCGGTAACTCCCCGAGTTCAACACGTGTAATTTTATTTTTATTTTGTCCCTATCTCGTCTCGCAATACGTATATAGTTTAACAAATATCGCAGTTTCTAAGGACAAACGGTCTCAAAACAACAAGCAAATTGTTGGTTCATCCGCAACGCTCACATCCTGTATTAATATATTTAATCAGAATATACTTTTCCTTGTCTTACACTGTTGGCGCCAATATGAATAACAATCACTGAGTAAAGTGATTATTTCGAAATAAAATTTTGTACCTTGAGTTATGCAACGAAAAATTGCGAAGAAAACATAATAAATACAATTAAAAAAGAAATCTGACGTGTAATTTACACACGCTAAAAACACTGCAGTTATTTCTTGACTGGATAAATACATTAATAGCTTGTTAGAAAGAATGAATGATAATTGCTGGGGAAGATCGATTTACACGTGAGTCGTAGATGGCGTGAATGTCAGGTGGACGCGGATGTAAGGTGACCTGTGTCATTCATTCCTGTATAATCAGGAAACGCGGGAGAGGGCGTCTTACAATTACGAAACAGTTGTGTGGAAATACTCATTTAGTCGCCTGGTGAAGATTGGAAGTGGAAAGTGCTGGTTTTCATACATTCACAGCTCGAAACAATAAATAAATGAAAAAAATCCAAGAAGAAAAGCAATTTAGTATATTTTAATTTTCCTCTCCTTTCTTTTTTTTAACGTTGATGGTGTTAAAGAGTTACAGCTTAAATTACCGGACCAATTTTTATTTGAGAAAAGTTATAATTTTTTAAACTTTTAAGATATATGTAAACATAGTATAAATCTTATCAGTACTGCTGGACGATTTCCAACCAATAAAGTCGCATTTCGTATAGATAATATTTTAAAAAAATAGTCCTACAGTGTAAAAAACAAAATTTAACCCTAAATGGACCAAGGGAGGGTCAAGAAAATATCCACACTTTTAAAAAAAACTTCCTGAAAATAAAAAAAAATATTGTAAAGAAATTTGAAAAACATACTTTGTATCAAAAATCGTTTGCTTTGCATACGCTATCAGTTTTAAACGTCCTAGCACATTTTTTGTTGTTTTTTATGCAGCAAAAAGTAAGACGTGGACATTTTTCATCCTCCCTTAGTCCAACATGTAACCCAAAAGTAACAGTTTTGAAAATAACTAGTTAATGAACTTCTATTACTTGTAATATTTTTATAAATTTTCTATATAACTATAGTAGTATATGCATTACCAATTTTTTCGCTGTCACTGTTGGTACACCTGATATCTTTGACCTGTATGTCACATGTGTTGTGCTGCCGCTCCATCTGTAAAGGAAGTGGTAAATAAAACAACTATTGTTTGTTCGTGTGACAAGTATGTTTGTGGGATTTGTTACAATTGTAAAACAGATACAAAATGATCAGATTAGAGATATTTAAAACTGATAAACTCTTCCAGCTATAAGTTATTTGTAAAACGTAAATCATATTTTTGGTAAACCTTAATCAATGTATTTCTTATAGTACATAACATATTTTCTACAATTAATGTTAGTTTTATAAAGAAAACTTCTCAAAACTCAGATCTGCTGGGACATTTTTTAACTCTCCCATGGTTCTGAATGTTACCGAAAATATCCTAGTCCATTTAGGGTTAAAATTGAAATAAAACCGCTGAAACCTGTGAACTCCTGAAAAATATGTCCTTTGTGGTAATTGTAAATAAAGTATTAAGAAAAATCGTTAAAATAAAAGCAAGTCTTGTACACAGACAGACCAAATTCAGCGAATACCTGCTCATTTTGTTAATTGTGGCATCCCCAGCTCGGGTTTCAGCTTATACGATAATAGAATAATGCAGTGTTTGTATTAATGGTTTACTCATTTGTTTATCCTGTGTAAACATAACGCACACGGCTTGAAACAATATTGCTGTCAGTTGAAGAGACCAGAAGCAAGGTCAAGCCGGGTACTTGGTAGCCTACAAGGACCACTCTATGAAAGGCTTTACACAAACACAAACAAACTCTCAACACTTGATGGTCACTTCTGTTTGAGAATTCGCCAATATTTTTAAATGTCGGCGCCACTTTGTTCTTCAATAATCATCAACTATTTTTAAAACGGCTCATGACTCATTTTCCGATGTGTCCATGGAACTATTGGAAGCTATCAAGCAGATAAAGGATTGATGTTATTGGCACAACTTGCAACAGTAGGCTAAACGTTCGTGGAAGCAATGGTTTCGTTTAGTGAAGCACTGTCACGTCACATTTGGGATTATTAAACTGTACTTGCAGATTTTGTTCCATTTGTACTTTTATAAAGCATTAAGGTTCGTTACACTTTTGGCCATATCATGCTCAATATCTTCTAATTCACTTTCTACAAACTAGCGAATAGAAAATTTAAAAAAATTCCTAAGAATATAATTTTTAGATAAAACAAAGTATAATAAAGTTTTCTTATGGTTGAGTGTAAGTTCGAAGTGTTTATTTAGTACAGGACTGTATTTACTTACTGGACGCTGAAGCTTGACCTTCTATCTTTGACCTTCTCAGCCAAGCTTATTAACTTCTCATCTCTGTTTAGTCTATACTTTGCATCAGTAATGGTTTTTTTATTGTGATCATTAAAAATTTCGATCTTGAGATTTATGAATATATCTCATTTACATGTCACCTGAACATTTTTTTTTAGTTGTATGTCTGTACATCGCTGGAGAGTAATCGAACTGACAGATTATACTTTTGGCATGTAGACTGTATTTGCTTATATCTCGGGATTTAAAAAAAAAAAAATTTGATCTTTTTGATGAATTTTTGCTCAAAAGTACTTCTGAAGCAACTCAAGTACATTTTTCAAAGTTTGCCTCATAATCCTTCCTCTAGAACGGCTTGCTCGTTGTATTGTACTTTCTGTGGCTGCTAAAAATATATACATTTTCGTCTCACAATAATATTTCTACTATACATCCACACACATTTTTTACTAACCTCTGATAGGTACAATCTCTGGTTGCTGTTACCTACAGTGATTAGATGTATTTTTGTGATCCTGTTATTGATAATCAGAGATTTTCTACAGACAAACTTTAATTTTCCTTCGTGGAAATCGAAAATTTAAAAGTTTTGTACTCTTGACGTTTTTGCAATTGTTATAGCCTACACCTGCCGGATTCAGAAATTCGTCAGGAAAGAATGTTAACCACTGCCATCCAAAGTAAACCATTTTGTATCATTATGATCTCTCCACTGATTTTATTCCAAAAATGAGAAAAATCCTAGATGAATAACACTAGACCTTCTTTAAAACGGTTTTGTGTACAATGACGTTAATGTAAATCTTTTAAGTTTAATTTTTACAACAATTAATTTGTAAAACTGACAAAGTTTTCCTGGTAGCAGTTTGCTTAGTCTATTGAATAGGATAAATTTGAATTACAGTAATTAAACATTAATTTGTCAAAACTATTAAATTTGTCGATGCCTTACGAATTTGATCTCTTTAAAGAACTCCAAACTAACAATAAACTTTGACATGAAAATCATTTACATCTATTTTCCTAAGGTTGTTATTGTTAACGTACCTCTTTGTTTACCAAGAAGTAATTTTCGATAACATCGATCTTCAGTAAATTTTCTCTAGTCAGACTATTTCAGTCTCAATCTGCGCATTATTTTGATGCAATGCCGATTATATTTGATTACGATAATTTATTGTATAATTTAATTTAAAACAAATCGGTTGATAAGGTTAGGTTCAGAAACACTGACAAAGAGAAGACATTCTGGCAGGTAATACCCGAACTGGATAACAATTCAACGTCTCCAGAAACTTGATAACAGGGCATTGGCGATGTCGTGACTGTAGAAGAGACATTAGTGAAGTCGGTCCATTACGAGTTGACATGCGTGACATGTGCGATAACCTTGACTGCGTGACGCATGACAGAATCTTCCGTGAACCGATTAGCAGTGGATTTTATATCGCACAGAAACGTACCTTATTCAAAAGCATTAGCCCAGAAGGAAGTCTTAAGGGCTGACTGCCACATTGTCTTTAAAGGACTTTTGGCTAAGAATTTTATCGTCTTTTATTGGCTAACATTTATTTGTTTGTCATTTATTAAGATAAAATAATACATTTTCTCATTACGTAGCGTGAACAATGAGCTCGATAAATCTTTTCTTTTCAAGGCCATTTGCTTCCAAAACTGTGGTTGTTACATTCCCGCATATTAAATCAACTGACAGATTTTGACGAAATTTCGCATATAAGTTTCGTTTCTTTATAACTTTAATTTGGAATATTTTTAATTTTTCAAAAAATATTTCTTGAAACTCTTTTTTAGAAACGTTAAAATACCTATTTGTTCAAATCTGATTTAAAAATTTGATCAAATTTTGCTCATATGTAATGTATAAATATTAAAATAAATGTGTGGTCGCTATGGCCGCTGAAAAATCTGCATAGTTTTTCAAAATCGGATCGTCTGTAACTCAAGTCGTTGACTTCAGTAGCAGGCCTAGGTCCAAGTCAACAAAGAGAATCGAACTCAAAGACTAGAATAGCCTTAAAAATTGAAATGTTTAAAAAAACTTGTATAAACAAACATTCTGACCTTTTATGTAGACCTAATTCTATTATTTTCTTTTACAAAATGTACAACCATTATTCTGTCAGTAAGATCACCCCGGCCCGAGATAAAAGAGGTTATGTTATAATAAAAATAATTAAATTTAAATGTTATTTTTTTAATAATCTTTGTAAATTAATAAAACAGGTGTTCAAATTATTGAACACTTCAAAGGTTAGAAATGAATTATCTGGAGAACATTTTTAAGTTACAACTCAAAAAAAGCCGAGAAATATTCAGCTAGTATTATACAACTTGCAAAATTCAGTCGAACACTGTTGTCGTGAAGCAAATAAAAACGTATCTGTGGTTTTACACATCTGGTACATGTTTACATTAAGACACGGTCTAATTCAGAGTCGTGTGCGACGAAATATGACTCACAGATGCACCTAGTCGCAGACTTTGAGAAATAGCCAGGGCGTACCAGTGATACGAAGTCGAGTGCCAAACCATAATAAGCGTGTGATAAGGAAAACACGCTTGTGCCAAGTGTGGGAGCCAAAACACACACATGTAGTCTTTGTAGTGTGCGGTCGCAAAGAAAGCTTTGTGCATAAGGAGTAAATAGAGTACAGTTTGACAAGGTACAACCTCTACGCCTAACCAGCTGACTGGTCAACAATAGTGGTCTCGTTACGAGACATAAAGCGAATTAACATGTATCATATGTTAGGGCTGGTTGTGATGTTGGATTTTGCATGTTGCGTTATGCGAGGAACATGTATATTGACATATAATAGTATATTTTGCGCGTCACAGTCTCATATAAAACTATAATTATAATTAAAACTTCCTGTATTTTTGCCCGGGATCGAACCGGGGATCTTGCGCATGTGAGGCCACGTCATAACTACTACACTGCAGAAACTTCGAAGAATGTAAATTTATGAAATGAAACGATAATGTAATTTTGGTATTGATATTCAAAGATAAGTTATTTTATATTAATTTGTAACGATCAGCAGATTTCATTGAACAGCTGATAGGTTATAATAAGTTTTAGATTATATTGTTAAAAACTAGCTATGTTAATTTGTCGTTTATATTAATTCGTAAAGATCAGCTGATTTCATTGCTCAGCTGATAGGCTATAATAAGTTTCAGATAATGTCGTTAATTTATGTTAATTTATCGTGTTTTCGAAAAAGATCGTAATTAAAATAACAACATAATAAATACAAGATTATTTAATAAAATACATGTAATTATAATTTTTAAGAAAAAAAGGAAAAATTCTGTTATTGAACCAAAAATAAAAATTATGTGTCGTGTTTTCGAACAAATTATCCTCATTAAAATAAAAAGAAGAAGAAAACATGACATATGATTTTTACTTTTCGTTCAATAACGGAATTTTTATGTTCTAAGATCCTTTTCAGTGCATTTCAGATTTACATTTCAATAAATCTGGTGAAGATTTAGATCAATAAAATTTCTTTTTTTTTAATTAGGCCTATTTACCGAAAACAGAACGTGAAGAACAGCTGATAGTTCGAATACACAAAGAATCGATCGTAATAATAAAATCAGCTGATTACTGCTTTTTAATTACATGACTTTCTTATCTCTTAGTTGCCTAATGTTATAGGAAACAAGTAATATATATATATATATATATATATATATATATATATATATATATATATATATATATATATAATTAAGTCAATTCCTACTATATATATATAAAAATTAGTTACTTTTTATTAAATAATTACAATTAGTATAAATATGTATACGCATATGACAGAATCACAATATTATGTGGCAAAATAGAAGGCGAATTTCCTTGCAATTTTCCATTTTCCTTTCTATAGGCTATATGGTGTTGTACACACCATATATTTATATATATATATTTTTTAACGTCCGATTTTTTGCACACTTGGGCTAATGCAGACGATGGGATGATTTATAACGTATGAAAATGCCAAGTCCTGGCCGGGAATCGAACCCGGGTCCTCGGGGTGAAAGCCTAATACGCTATCAACTAGGCCACCGAGGCGGCTATATATATATATATATATATATATATATATATATATAACTGAAATTAATTATGTAAATTTAATTAATGCTTTAATATTTGAAAAAAACTGTATTAACATCGTGTCATCCACTACAAGTTAAAAAAATGTATTTGAACTTGAGTGGATGAATAAAAAGTATTTTATTAACGATTGAAAATTTGAACAAGATGTATAGGCCTAAATATAGCCTATATATAGGGAGAGCGTGAACTAATAGTAGGATTTGGAAAAGAAATTTAATGTTAACTTTGTAATCATAACATTATAGAATAGGTTACATATTTTCGATTTTTACTGATAAATTAACGTGATCAATTAGTTGAATATATCGCACATAAAAGTATGTAGAGCTTATTCATAGATACTATACAATTCACTTGTTTAATAGCGTGTTTGGGTAAATTTTGACTTCTATAAAAAAAAACTTTAATCTGATAAGACGAAAATTCACAATCCCAAACTACTTGAGATTAAAAATGTTTTAAACCGTTATTAGATTTTTATGTACGTTCAGTATTTTTGATCAGTCCTTTCTTAAATTATCAGTTGAAGAAAATAAATACTGTATTAACATTCTCCGAACTTTGTTGTCGCCATATCTAAGTCGCTATTACTTATTTTTTGCAAAATTATAGTTTTAAACACCGTTTTTTGGTGTTTAAAGTATAACACACAGTGGCCTACTTTATGTATGAACGGGAAACAATACGCGGAAGTACTGTTTTGGAAATTAGGGTTGCTTTATTACAAATATAATTCTAGCTGTAGCCGTATAACTTGTACTTTAACACATAGTAGGCTATTTAAGGTATTATTCTACAACATTGATAAATAAAACCAACCCAATGGGTGGTCAAATGTTCCATTGGTTCCCAGCCAATTTGATCGAGTTTAAGCCTCGTAGCATTCGCCGAATGTGGTCGGGCATTATCGTGAAGAAGAATGACGTTTCTCGCCGGTTTAGATTTCCTTTTCCTACGAAAACACTGTTTTGCGGCCTCTAAAACATCGCAATAATATTGTGCATTTATTGTGCGTCGTTGATGGAGGAAATCGACGGGGAAGTCGATGTGAAATTCGACTTGATTGTCGAAAAATACAGTGGCCATTACCTTCCCGGCCGACGATCGTGATTTGGCCTTCAGAGGCGCCCTCTCTCCCCTCTTCCGCCACTCCATACTTGCCTGTTTCGACTCGGGAGTGTAATGGTGAACCCATGTTTCGTCACAGGTGACAATCCGGTTTAATAATGCCTCACCATCTCGTTCAAATTGGGTCAATAGTCGCTGGCAAATCTCCAAACGATTCCGTTTGTGAACGTCGGTCAAAATTCGTGGAACCCACTTTGCAGACACTTTGCTGAGTTCCAGGTTTGATGTAACGATTTTTTGAACGCTACCATAGCTCAACTGGAGTTCATCTGCAATAAATCGCAGCGATATACGTCTGTCTTCGTTCAGGAGCTTCCGAACAGCATCAATGTTTTCGTCCGTGACGGAAGTGGTCGGGCGACGATCATGGCTGAGGTTTTCTACTGCTTCCCGTCCTTCGGCGAATTCCTTGTGCCAAGCAAAAACGCGAGCTCTTGACAGGGTCCTGTCCCCGTATTGAGCCGTCAATCTACGAAAGATTTCAGTCGGATTGACCCCCTCCTGGCCAAAAACTACAACTTACTAGATTTATTATATGTAGGCTACTCTGAAACACTAAGTTTTCGTATTTTTTCAAATTTGGTATATTATACTTATTCAAGTTGTAAATATTTAAATATAAGCAAAATATGAAGAAATTATTACTACTTGCTTTTCAGAAATTAGTAAATTTTCTGGTTTTTCAGTAAATAGGCCTAGCTATATTAATCAGATACTTAGCAACATAAAATTGTATATTGCGCAACACACACACACACACACACACACACACACACACACACACAAACAAGAATGGCCTATTTAGGCCTACTTCCAGCCCGCAATTGCAGAGAGCGTACACTAATCCCATTTTAACTCTCCATTTTGAAAATAAACGTATATTCTTGATCACTATATTATTTTGGGTTAGCCCGGATATTTAACAAAACTGCCAGGTTTCATAATTATTTTAGTTTCGGGTGAAACATTTCTAAAAACATATATACAGTATTTGCAACTATTTTGTAAACACACTGTTGATGGCAAGTTCACTTAAATATAGTAATTTAATTATCATCGGAAAAACTTATTTTGCTTTCTATTCTTACTATGAAAAGTGCATAATTTTAATATAAAACAAACATACAAATCAATATCGAAGGTCAACTGTTAGCAATTTAAATAATTACAAGTTGTAGGCTTACATTATTTACAAATTACGAAGTAAAAATACAGTAATGCAGTATGTGTAATAAGATCTGTGCAGGATGTGTAGTCGGCTGAAACTTTGTTTAAAGTCACGAGCTGACTGCGCGTGCGCAGTTCGTGCCGAATCTGAACACGTGAGTAAAACCACTGTAATCTCGTGTTTCTCCATCGGTATTGATGCTGACTTGCTGCACAAATTAGGAAGAGATGGATGAGTCGATGGACACAAATCTACGTTATACTCACGTCCTTTCATTTCTTTGAAAGGAAAGGAGCAACAAATTGTTCTGGTTTTCTGGGAATTGTTAATTCCTTGTTTAGCATTGTTTTTTCCATTTATTAAAATTATTTTGTGTAGCCTTTAAATTCAAAATAGTTTATATTTATCAACCAAAAATAACCTATTTATAATCATTTCACATCTGTCTGGCCATATTTATAAACACAAAAACCATATTTTCAAAGCATTTTTGGCTTAAAACGCAATCTTGAAATATTAAATAGAACTAAACAATGTTCATGTAGTAATTTACTCACAAAGATTTACAGCACTTATTACAATATGAGTGTCTGCTTCTTGGATTACACATTACGTTATTTTCAACAATTATTAATCAATTATTTCCGGTAGCTTATTCATAGTAATTAATTCGTCCATCTCCATTACTTTGAGCCAATCCAATTCGCTACGCACGCAGCTGTGAATTTCCACCGCTAACGACCAACAAAGAATTAAAAAAACATAACCTCGAAGTTTTTAAATTCCAACTACCCAAATTATCGTTTTAACAAAATTAGTTACCATAGCAACTAAATAACACAGGCTTTTTTAAAAGTCTTGTTAAGATGTTTGCACATCCACGCGAGCTCTTTTAAGTAAATTATTTTATAAAAGCAAAAATATTTTTTTTAAACCTTCCTTTGTGTCTACAATAAAACTAATAGGAATATGAGTATAAGCATATTTTAGATGAAATAATTAATCGGACACATTACATGTACTGTATGATTTTTTAAGTGACAACTTCTTTAGCCTAGCACTTTTTTTATGAAGGGAAAAATAAAAACAATCGATAGCACGAATAACATGTAAAAAAGCGTTACGTTTGTCGTATACAAATTATTACTATTCTTCAAGTAAATTTAAGTCTACCAGTGAGCATTCCTAACTTAAAGCTACGAGCTGGATCGTGAGTTCAAAACTCTTTACTGATTAATTGGTTTTATAGTTTAGTGATAAATATTTAAATTACAATTATCGCCATTATACTACGTATAATCTGACTATAAGTAGCACAAAATTGTTTAAAGTGTTCACAGTTAAATGTATTTTGGAAAATTATTAATTTTTGTTTCACATTTCTGCTTATTTTTTTGCTTATTCTTATATTTTTACGTAAATAAGTAGTCATTGTATTAAAAGGCGTAACAATCAGCTGTAGTTACAGAGAGACACACTTTCTTTGGGCTACTACAACTATTCATTAGGTAGTTAATAAATATTAAAATTATTAGCAAACGCCGTTGTACTACATGGCCTTCTCAACCATAATAGTTTTTAGTGCATTAAAAGTTGGTATATATTGTAAAAGTTTGATGTTTTATGTTTTTATAATTATTGATGTAGATAAGCGTCCATTTTCTTTAATATCATTTGTGTATAATTTCAATTTAGTAATAAGATCAGTAATATAATTAGGCTATTAAAAAACAACAATATCCGTACGTAATTTGTTTAAGTTTTCACTTCTGTCGACAGTGATATATTTTTGAAGGAATGTATGTCTTAATAGGTTCTTTTTTAATGTGTAGAAGCAGACTAACATATTTAGTTAACTTGAACTTGCTTTTCACTTATATTTTATTTATCTTGAAGGTATAAATCAAGTAGGCTATTTACAAACAAATGTTTACTATCGATAATGTTCATAATTATGGATTCTTTAAGAACGTAGTAAGGCCAACCTCCCCACCCACTTCGTAAGCCGTCCCGATCGAATTAAAACTTTAAAATCAATCTTTATAAAGAAAACGAAAAATTTTCAACACAATCACAGCTGAGTTTCACTTTATTATATTGAGAGCAAACGTTTGTCTTATAATCTTCTTCAAACGAGCCAATTTTAACTTGTGTTTAGTATGTTTTGATATGTAAAAAAATTTACACCCAAGATCGACTTTTTCCCACATATAAGCTGTGATATTCAGCGATTATATGAATCGCAATTCAGTGCTTTCCAGATTGTATGCAAGTACCTTTACACAGACGTAAAAGATTTCTTCATCTGTTCTCCAATGGACCTTGGTTAGTTGTACTGCAATACTCATGCACTTACAAAACGGATATGACTGCTTACTTAATTCCGGGAAAACTTGTCAGTGAAGGTGTCATTGGTAATTTTTTAGCATCGTTTTGATTTCTGTTATGTTCGTGTCAACAATAATAATATAATATAGCTGAGTCATATCCGATCAGTTGTGTGTGCCTACATTCCTTGTATTTATGCTAATAATTTATACAATTAAGTGCATAATAATTATTTTTTGTTAAATATTTTGTTTAAAATGGCCGAAATTTAAGTAATCTTATTACTTATGATTTACTACTAGCCTTTGAAATAAATAAATACGCATCGTAACAAAAGGCGTTAAATGACTTGTAGTTATAGAGAGACACAATATCTGTAGGCTACCAAAACTACTTTCAATATCAAATAATTTGTTTAGAAAATCAAATGATCAAAACACAAATTAATGTTGCAACGTTATACAGTGCAGTAAAAAAATTAATCAAAAGAAAATGCAAATTAGGTAAATAATTGTTAATAAGATTATATCTAAGGAAACAGAGGTTTCGTTTTAAACAAGAACTTAAACCAACATTTCTTTAAGTTTTACTAACATAATTTTTAAGATTTTTAAATCATTACAGTACAGTCATACTTTTCCTTTCTTAGAAAAAATATAACTGAAAAACTGAAAATCACATTTTTGGAATGTTTCATTTTTCCAGTTAAAAAGTTTTAAAAAATCTGGATTGTAATTTTTTATTAAAAGAGTGTTGAAGGTAGTTTTCATTTGCATGAAAGAAAAAATAAATAAATTCCTGTCTCATAGTGCGAACAAGTTATTACAAATATATATATATATATATATATATATATATATATATATATATATATATATATATATATATATATATATATATATATATATATATATATATACATTACCAAGTTCTTTGCCAAGTCCTCGTTATTGAGAAATTCTTGACGTAAGTAATACTGTACTTTGTTAATAAATTCAGCGAAAACAAAGTTAGATCAGAAAACAACAACTAATTACATGTTACTAATTATTTTAATAGTTTTAACATAAGTTTGTTAAAAAATATTTTAATTAGTTTTATTAGGTCACTTTACTAAATATATTTGAATTGGTCCTACGTATTAAGACTGAAGATTATTCTGTTGCCATATCTTGAATATTAAAATAACAGCACGCATGCGTCATGTTTTCTTTTTCTCTTCTGAAATCAGCTGATTTTTATTATAACTTTTGTAACAAAAACGTAATAAACATTTGTTCTAATTGTCAGTACGTTTTTGAAGCGAAGCTTTCAATGTTAACTTTGGCGAGTGAATAAAAGAGTCTACCGTAAGGAAATATGGAACGAACGAGCAAACGTCTCTCTGTTTAAGTCTTTTTCTTTTTCTTCCTCCTTTTCTACAACAGTACACGCGTAGGCCTATAATATGAAAATGTTGTGTTGGTTTGGTTTCGGTATTTTTCTTTAATTAAAGAAGAAGTGCACGTTGTAACAGCTTATAATACATTCGAAATTAATATAAACGTTTATAATAAATGTTGTTAATATTGTTAGTTTTTAACAAGAAAATCTGAAACTTATTGTAGCCTGTCAGCTGTTCAATTAAATCAGCTGATCGTTACGAATTAATACAAAACAACTGATCTTTTACTATAACTACAGTAAATAACATCTAAGCTAGGTTTACGTATTCAAACAAAACAAGATATTTGTTAACACATCTTCAAACTAATTATACATTCAGCAAAGATAACATTAACAAAAGCTTCGCTTCTGTCGGTAACTCCTCGAGTTCCACATGTGTACTCTTTTCGTTTATATACTAGAAGTACATTTTTCGTTTAACAGCCTTAGACTAAAAAGTAAAAATTAAATAATAATTAAGCTTCCAATTTAAAAAAAATGGAACTAAGGCTTTTTTAAATTGCATTTTTGTATATATTCTAAAACGGTTTAACGAAACATATCACACTGTGAACTCTGTTTAATATTGAACGTAATAGAAAGTTTTTATTTCAAATAGTATATAGTTTTTATTCAAAACCATTTGAAGATACAGAAAATGTTAAGTATAAATGAAACTACGTAACTTTAAAGTAAACAATATAATTCAACAATGTAAAAAAGAGAATTCAAACAAGAAAAAAGGAATGTTTTTAACTTAATTTTAGTCAACCGATGTTTTTTTTCAAGATCGTATTTGATTGCTTGGTATCTAAACCAATCAACTAAGAGTACCTCTACATTTATTTCCCCATACGCGCATCAAACATTTTTTCACATATCATCTGTAGCCTAATCTTCTCTGTCATCAACATTTGCATTCCTTCCATGAATTCCGGATCCAGTTGGACATAAAAAAGTGAATTGAATGCAAATAATTAGTTTAATATATATAAAAAAAATAATTACTAATATTAATTAAAACAAGAATAAAGTAAATTTCACAAAAAACATGCCTTTGTGAGCCAAGAGACTTAATTAGACGATAATGTTGCCGCTAATGTCAGAGGCAGTGGCTGCACGTCCAACCCATTAACTTTGCCATTCGAAATTGCTACTGGAGTATAACTTCATTCATAAATACACAGCCTAGGGCATGGACCAACAACGGCATCTTTGTTTGTCGTCGCCACTGCAATTCTGCATTGAGAGCTTAAATCTGGGAAATTCTGCCGCTATATATACATTGAGAGCTTAACTGCGATTAATTAGTAATTTTTGGTTTTTATAAATGAACGAGTCGTTCTCACCTTAAAAAAAAATCTGGTTCAATGACTTCAAGTTACGCGTATTCACATAGGAAAAAATTGAATAAAATCTTATTTTTGAGAAATAGTGTTGTTTTCCTGATTTTTACATTTTTTTAAGAATTGATTTAATGTGAACAGTTTTTGCATTTTTTAATTTAGTTATTGTTTAGAAACACCATCTATAATTAGTTTGAAAACATAATTTAGGAGAAATAACTGTTACAGACACAGTTACTTTAAGAATTTCTATAAAATGTCAGTCCAAGTGAATTAGTGTGTAACTCCGTACAATCCACCAGCTACAACGCACTGAAAATACTGGCTAATGAACCTATTCTAATAGGATGCGTACCGTTTTACACCTTTGAAACCAAACCTCTGATTACTATATTTTGTAATTGAGATTATGCAGTAGTTTCCCTACTGGGAATTATTGTGACGAGTAGTCCCTCAAGGCGAAACAACTTACAAGAACAACAATTAAACGAACTGTTATAACTCACCTGATATTTTTTCCTTTAACAAATAACTCGTTTTTAAACAGCTGTTTCTTCGTAATACAATCCTAACCCTACAGGGTTATGTTTCTTGTCATTCCTTTAATTTGCAGTTGCAATTGAGCAAACAGGCAGGGGTGGTCACTAATATTTAGTCTATATTATTTAAAATGACTCGTGTTTTAAAAATAGTTAATTTGTCTGTTATAGGTTATGTCAGAAGTAAACCAAATCAGTTATTATCTAGGCCTACATTTGTTATTCCTGGGTTTGTTTCTATTGTCGTTTATGACGTTGTTTTACAATATATTGTTGACTTACCGTTCAGTAAATCATACTTTGTACAGATTAATTGTTTTCAAAAATAGAACCCAAATGTTTTTAAATCGAATTACTGCATTATAAACGACCATTTAATTTCCTCCTGACAACGTTTTCAGTACTTGCGTTACAACATTGTACTGAACAAAACATAATTAACACGTTTATCTCTAAATCAGCTGAGGACATCTTCATTGTAAACAATACATTTATTATCATAGAGCTTGGAGCACATGGAAGTACGGGGAACTGCAAATCAATTTCCATGAATCGTGAGATCGCCGAAGAGATTGTATCTTTGTATAACACGCATTATTCTGTTCTGCAGCTTTGTTGCTCACTATACTGAACTTCCATACAATAAATATAGCGCCTAGATCGCATCTAGCCAGACTACGACTACTTGTAGAGAGACTTACTGGGCCGAGCCTTTCCGAGAGAATCTCTTATAAATAAAGTGATCCTCTTTTATAGTCTAAGACATCTGCATAATAATAAAATAACTTATAGACCTTGTACTCGCAATCTAAGCAAAATATAACATTTACGACTACATATTTTATATAAACGTAATACGATAATTTGAAGTCGAGAAATAAATGATCGTTACTCGAAAGGTTAGTAAATTCTTCTCATCGAGTTGTTAACACATGTTATAAATTGTTCAAAGTTAACAACACGATTACAGCTGTTGTCCTGGCAACTTTTTATGCATTTTGGTATGATTGTAGCGTAGTACTGGGGAGTTGTTCAAAGTTAGTACAAAAAAAAAAAAAAACAATCAGATATTAAAACAACATTTAAGCACTGTTCGATTCAATATGGGTTTCACACAACCATATTCTGATACACTTTGGCCATTCAATTCAACTCATGGTCTACACAACCTTGCAGTATTGTAACACTGTCGCTTCAACTGTATGTGTACATAACCTAGTTGCATTCTCGTACACTTAGGCTCAATTCAACTGGGAACATTTTGAGACACTGGACAATCCACTGACATAACTCTGATTTAATCTCAGAGACTTATCTTTAATTCAACTCAGGGTTTGGATAAACTTGCAACATTTTCAGATCCTTGTTTGGATTCAGTTCAATGCGGTGTCAATACAAACCTGCTGTTCACAAACAATTATTCGATTCAACTGAACTCAAGTTCTAAATAACGAAGTATTTGTTCGATTTATACACTTTTTATTTAAAAATTTACAGCACTCTCAAACATATGTACGATTTATTTAAGCGAAGCTTTCAATGTTAGCCTTGGCGAGAAGTGAACAGGAAAAAGTCTGTCGAACGGAATAATGTAACGGGAATATGAAACGAACGAGCAAATAAATTTCGTCTATTTTTGTCTTTCTTTTTCTTCCTACTTTTCGATAACAGAACACGCGTATTATATGAAAACGTTGTGTTGCTTTGGTTTAGGTATTTTTCTTAGTTGAAGAACACGTTCACGTTATAAACGTTTATATTGATAGTATTAATACTGATAGTTGTTAACAGCATAACCTGAAACTTATTGTAGCTTATCAGCTGTTCGTTATGAATTAATATAAACGTTTATATTGATAGTATTAATACTGATAGTTGTTAACAGCATAACCTGAAACTTATTGTAGCTTATCAGCTGTTCGTTATGAATTAATATAAACGTTTATATTGATAGTATTAATACTGATAGTTGTTAACAGCATAACCTGAAACTTATTGTAGCTTATCAGCTGTTCGTTAAATTAATATAAACGTTTATATTGATAGTATTAATACTGATAGTTGTTAACAGCATAACCTGAAACTTATTGTAGCTTATCAGCTGTTCGTTATGAATTAATATAAACGTTTATATTGATAGTATTAATACTGATAGTTGTTAACAGCATAACCTGAAACTTATTGTAGCTTATCAGCTGTTCGTTATGAATTAATATAAACGTTTATATTGATAGTATTAATACTGATAGTTGTTAACAGTATAACCTGAAACTTATTGTAGCTTATCAGCTGTTCGTTATGAATTAATATAAAACAACTGATCTTTTACTATAACTACAGTAAATAATATCTAAGCTAGGTTCACGTATTTATTTATTTAAACAAAACAATATATTTGTAAACATATCTTCAAAGTAATTATTTATTCAGAAAATATGTCGTTAACAAAAGCTGCGCTTCTGTCGGTAATTCCTCAAGTTCTATATGTGTACTTTTTTTCTCAAAACTTGTTGTTTCATAATCTCTGTATATTTAAAAAAAAAC
Source organism: Callitettix versicolor (assembly GCA_022606455.1). Classification (NCBI taxonomy): domain Eukaryota; kingdom Metazoa; phylum Arthropoda; class Insecta; order Hemiptera; family Cercopidae; genus Callitettix; species Callitettix versicolor. Next base: position 66,784,327 of record CM040183.1, on the reverse strand, counting down.
AACATATTTTAAGGTAGATCACTAAATGTGCTGTTTACATTAGTAGTTTATTAATTTAAGGCATAAAATTCAATGTCTCCATGTTTTTGTGTGTTAGAATTTGTTCATTTTAAATACAAATCAAAGCATTTATTGAGGAGATTATAGTCAGTTACGAAGACAGTCCCCAATTGTTCAGGTGATCAAACAGTCGGTGATGGGCGAGCCGGGGGGTTGTACAAGTTTGCAATTTGTTGAGAGAAGCAACGCGAGTCATGTACACAGTATAATGCACAATAGAATACTTGTCCCCAAGCTTGGATTTACGACCCGGACCGTCCTACACAGGCGCCCATCCGCGACAAGCCATTCATACGTCATTCACTACCACGGGACATCCTGGGGCGGCACGGGCAACAATCATAACAAATAGTGAATACAAGCCGAGAAATTTTTGCAAACATCTACCGGCCTTTGTACGAACCTTCACCTTAACAAGGATTTTGTTCAATTTGCATTCATTACTTAAAGAAACTGTTTCGAACAAATTGAATGCAACATATCTGACCCGTCTAAACGTCGTCTTGAATAAAATGTTGAATTGAAGCTGGTATTAGAAAATCTTTTAACTAGATAACTATTATGTCCTCATCAACCTAACCTATCTGTACATCTAAAGTAAAAACTTAGTTTTTTTTCAGTTAATATATTCTCACTGAATTTCTTAGTTGAACAACACAATCTACAAACTGTAGCTAAGTTATTTGATACAATAGGCACTGCTGGACAATGCGGAAGGATTTCACAATTTGACGGATTACTAGTAAAGCATTTGGTAACATATCGTGATTTATTACGAAACAGATAACAGAAGAGAGTGACTTTAAGCATTCATCACAGTCACAGTTAGTCGTCTGAGATATTAATCTTAATTAAGACTAAAATGCATTATAATGATACGCATTCGTATTAATTGCCCATTTACAAACGATTATAATTGTTTTTTGTTTCTGTGATTGTGGCTGTCTGGATTTTAACGCATAATTCTTTAATCGTAGACTTCTAAGCGTAATACGTGGAAGTAATTGTTTTATCGTGAACAAAGATTTAATACGAGATAACGTTCAGTTTCAGTGTGTATTTAAGTTAGTCAAGCCTGAGTAATGACGGTGAAAAAATTTATTTCTCAGGTCCTTCGAGTTAAGAAAAATGTCTTTTTCTATAATTTGTGTGTGTGTGTGTGTGTGTGTGTGTGTGTGTGTGTGTGTGTGTGTGTGTGTGTGTGTGTGTGTGTGTGTGTGTGTGTGTTTTATGCACATCGTTAAAAACAGAAAAAAACAGATGCTATTTCGTATCGAGTGTAATAAAGTGTGCTTAGTTCTATGTTTTAACCTCTTTTTATGTCAAAAACGTTTAAAAATTAACTTTTACTGTTTCTGTTTACAGCTTTTTTGTAGAAGGTTTGCTCGTATGTAATCATTAAGTACTTGAACAACCAAAACGTATTGGTTACTACCTTCCGGAAAAAAATGTTTCCCCAGCTACCGATAGAAACCGAAAATGGAACTAATCTTTCAAAACCATAAAGAAAAACAAAATAAACAGTGATTACCGATAGGATTTTTTTTGTTTTTAATCAGGTTAATAAAAATTAATAAAAGCTCAATTTGTATTATATTAATAAGGTTTGGTATACAACTAGTATTATTTTTTGTTTGATTAGATTTGCTAAACGTAATACTTCAAGGCGCGGTGACGCAAACGAATCATAATCAACCTCAACCCTCACTTCCAAGAAGTGCTGCCACGCATTGCTTTCACTTTATGTAGTCTGGGTTAAGTTCACCATACGTTGTCAATGAAAACGTGATTTCTACGATAAGAATCTACGAGTAAAAGATCTTTTGTTAATTTTAAGATATGTAGATATGCCACTTAAAAGATAAATCTTTCAATATTCTATCGGTTAAAGTAGCCTGTTGTTACGTAGAGCTTCGAAAACATTTACAGCAATATTTATGTTTTTATTTTACTTGTTTTTAGGACAATATTAACCAGATATAGAAAGAATATTTGCATTAATTATTTATTTTTAAACATTTTCGTGTACGTCTATTGTAAGACAAACACACATTCCAGCTCTGATTGATTAGAGCAGTTACAAACCAGAAAGTTAGTGCATCAACATAACGACCCATTATATGCTAATCCTCTATGTACTGTTGCTTCTTCTTTCTGGCCTACTTTTCTTAGTTCTGTGCTGACTAAATCGTTGTTTTCACATTACAATGTTGGTAGCCTTGATGTATCTACATTGTCACAACTGAACACAACGTTCAACAATCGTTATTTATAGGTTATGTTTGTTATGCGCGTGTTATTTATTCAATACTTTATACAGAATGTTTTAATTATCACTTAAAGGTAATGCAGGATTTCAATCTTACGTGTCACATTCAGTGTGCGATAATTTGTTCTGCAGGTTTTTGTTCTTAGAAATTATTACATTTATAACACGCCTTGTATAGAAACAGTAAATTTAAATAAACTACCGTCAATGATGTCTGATAACAGGCAATAATTTTGTTGATTTTAAAATTGAAATTTTGTAGTCGTATTGGTAAGTACAAACCGAATGCCCAGCGTTGCGTTATGATTGCGATAGAATTCATTGATTCTCTCAGAGCATTTTTGCGGCGGTCCTGGAGTAAAAATTTTCCATTTTTTGGACGACTATGAAAGTCTTACTGTTGATCACATGTCCTGAACAATAGTCAACTATCCTAATACTTACTTCACTATGAAATCACTTTTGTATTTCACAGTTTGTATCTTCTGTTTCGAGCTACTTATACTTCAGGATCGGACCTATTTATCTCCCTTTTATTTATCTATCTCAGGACAGTCCTCTCCCAATTTATCTTCTACTCTATCGTGTAATTAACACGTCCGATGAAATCCTCTACTTTTCCTTCTATAACCCACCAACTTCAATGACGACAGCGGACAGTAAGGGAGGGTTAGAGGCACGGAATATAGGAATATAACTCAAAAAACATTTATTTGTCAAATTCTCCATGCCCAGATGTATTGGGATTCAATCTAGCTCTTCATACTTCCGGCACAGTAATGTTCAGAAGTCCGTATTAGCCTAATTTGTAGTTCATTTTTTGTCACAATATTAAAATCTCTTCAGTCGCTTTTCTTTATCTTCAAAAGCAAAAGACTCTATAATTAGGATGAAAAGCATAGGAAAAGTAGGTTTATCGATTACAAATCAGTTTCTTTCTTGCTGATTCTTTCAATATATCACACACTTTAAATAAATACTTTTTTTAAATTTTGTCTTATTTCCCCTGAACATACAATTTAACAAATGAGTTATACGTGTCCAAGTAACACGCTTCGATCGTTAGCGGCTTCGAGTTATGCCCACTTTTGTAAATTAGAGGCCTGTAAAAAGCAGGTGCAATAATACCAGACAGGCATAATAACTATATACGTCATTTAAGCGTCACTTTATATAAAAACTGAACCTGTAATTACGCGTCTATAAAAATCTGACGTTTAATTTGTAAAAGCTTCCAACACAACTGTGTGCGCGGAGATTGTTTTATATTCCTGCAAGGCATTTGGCCGGCGCGTAGCGGGACTGCTAATTGTTTTACTTGGATGTGTGTTATGGCTCGGCTAATGGTGTGCATTGCCGGTAAGTTGTGACGTCACTCGCTGAAGTACAGATGCGCAACTTTGTGTTGCTTTGTCGTTTGGTGCGGCACAATTTTTATCGGTATAGTTTTTTTCTTGGGGAATGCTACTGAGGCCCCGCTGACCCCATAAAAGCTTATTGTGTTCCCCTTAAACCGACTCCAGTTGTGAAACTCCTCGTCTGGTTACTGAAGCGCGCGCGCGCGCGCGCGCGTGTGTGTGTGTGTGTGTGTTTGAGAATGTCTACATAGAAATTTTATCATATTTCGATCTTTGGTTGTAACATTACGAATTGTCCCCAAGTTTGTTAAATTTTTAAATCTGTATTCAAATATAATACATCGAAATATTTTGTTGCATACCAAACCAAAATATTAACTACGTAACAGGCGCAAATTCAGCATCTTGATTTAAGGGGAGGCGACAAGGATAACAGCAATATTTTCAAGCTGATTTGTTTTTAATACAAGTTAAAAACCATCATAAATTCACGATGCGCACTGACGTCACAATATAGTTCCGTAAAAACAGCGCAAAATCGTAAGTAATCTTTAAAAAATATTTTCTGCCGGTGAATATATGTTGATTGGTTAATAAGATATGTAATAAAAGAAAAAGTACTCAAGAATCACTGTTTGAAAAAACAACCTACACTGCAAAAATACTTTAAGTAATATATTTATAAACTAAAGGATGCATTGTTGTTTTACAATAGACATAACCTCAAAGCCAGCAATCAAGAAATAACTACAAATTTAGAGTAAAAATGATTTAAAATTACTCTCACCAGTCATAGCGTTAACAATGTTATATAAAGTCTCTCGATTTAGTTCCAAATTTAAAAGAATAAGTAGAAACTTTCATTTGGTTACCATTTTTCTTCTTAATTTCTATTAGAAAATATAATTGCAACCTTTCTTTCTAATGTCTGGCTGCAACAGACGTTACAAAAAGCCAACACGATTATGCATAATAAAACATTGCTTTGCAATCGATACGCGCAATAAACATGCACATCGTGAATGTACAGTAATTGATTTGTTTTAGCACTGTTCACATTTATTAGAGTCGGTGTTCGCAGTGTGCAGTATAACTGCGTTATGTGGGCGTGGATCGAAGAGCACAGATACAACGCGACAGTTTTAGCATGGCATGACCACACATGCACAAGAAGAAGATTAGGATCCAAGGAGCATCGGAAACAACGAGACCATAAAACAAGACTTGCACGGCGCTATCTTCATCTTTGTCTGCTCATTGTTTTACCTGTAAGATCCATTGCTTGCAATGAGAGCGTATACTTTGACAATATTCCAATATGCACATGCACCTGAAGGCAGTACTGCTTATTAGGCTTACTGAGTAAATTTGTAAATTATTGAAATATGTTGATTCAATTTTGTGGAGTAATGCACACAATGAGAGTGCTTAACTTGTATTGTTTACTGTCAGTGTTTTCTTTGATTTTCTACAGTTTATCTGTGTTTAGTGATCCATTTAACTATTTTTAAATTAAATTTTTCGCTATCGTGAAGGCAGTTGGTTTTCATAAACCAAGAACATTAAGAAATCATGTAAACAAATAGGTTTATTTCAATTCGAAAACATAGGCTCTTCGTATTTTGAGATTAATTTACGAAAATAAACTTCAAAAATCACTTCATCTTTGAATTAGGTTTTTAAACATTTAAAAAATAGATATTTTTACATTAAAAATAGTTAAATTAAATCTGACTCAGTTTCATATGCAGATTTTAATTTTGGGTAAAACTGAGTTTTCGGGACTTTCGTCAATTTGGATAATTTTTGCACCGAAACGCTTTATTATATGCTTAATATTAATAATCAAAAATATAAAAGTCGGAAACAACGGAAGTTACAAAAAAAAAAAAATAAAGTGACAAACATAACCTCAAAATGACTACCGCGCGAAAGTAGAAAACGTGTTTTTCATCTCGAAAACGATTAATATAAATAATATTTGTTTTATTTTAAGAAATGAACTTCATATCTAACTCTCCTCGGTTGTTGGTTATATAATTAGTATTCCGTAAAAGCTAACTTTTTGTAACCAGTGTTTTTGCTGTCAATATAAAGTTCTTTGTAAAAATGGACGTCAGAAAATAGTTCCGTTATAAATGGCTGAAAATCGTAATTTATCTTAATAAATTTAATCTTCCGCGGTTTAATAATAATATAGCACATAATAAAAAAATGTTAAAACTATTATTTTTGTAAAAGTCCCGAAAGGTCAGATATACCTTATTCTGGTTATGATGGTAAAATGAGAGTTTAATAAAAAAAACTTTTTCAAAAATGTTTCCATCAAGTCAGCGAGACAGCTGCGTGACGCTATTACGTCACTGTATGTTTTTATTCGTTCACTGTACAATCACTGAAATACTTCTCAAGTAACTCGTTACAAAGAGAATGTTCACAGTTTGTTTTATTGTGTGAATATCGCGCGGCACTGAAACCTACACGCGAAATTACAAACAGGCCTTGAAATAAATTTGTTCTATGAATAACCGCAATAAACTAGTGATCCGCCTCTCTCGTTGTTATGGAAACGAAGGCCTTTATTTTTTCAGTGTAAATATTTAAATTTAATAGGCATTTTTAGTGTTTGAAGTGCAATTGCCTTTTAAAATATCACCTATATTGCAGAAATTTAAATCACACACCTACACACTTATAAAATCCAAATCTTTGCTATTTGACTAGTATAAAAAAATTGTTATTTCATAATAAAATCTAAGACGTAATTTAGAACAGAATTATTTACTTGAGTTGAATAGAAGTTATACTGTTTTATAAGAATTATTTTTCGATTTGGCGAGAATTTTGAAATGTGATAATTATTCATCAGAAGATTACTATCTTAGAAGATAGTAATATTTTGTACGTTTGTTTCTATGTTGTTACTTCCGGACATCTCGTGCTAGGAAATCATCCTTTTTTTCGTTTTGTAAGAAAATAATCTACAAGATCTCTTTGAACAGAAAAATACTATTTGTAAACTGTTTTCAGTTTTAATTTGTAAAATTGGCATTTGTATACTTGTCTTAAAATTTGCTAGGCCTAAATTTAAAGCACTACATTAAATTTACACAAACAACTTAATTTGAGTTCGCGTTTTAAATATTTTTCTAAAAGCAATTAGCAGACTGTTTACATGTCCTTGGCTCTTGGTCAATCCAGTCAACGGTCAATCAAAGAACCAAACAGGACCAATCGATCCGCTGTTTATTTGTGCGGCTGTTTGCTGCATACAGCAATCTCTTGAATTAAAACAGCTTTGGTTTATTGACCGCCACGCCAAGTATAATTCTTTTAAGTGCAGTTCTATTTGGGATTCAAACAAACAAAAAAAAAAATTAATTAATACTGCTGAAAGACGGGACAAACTAAGTCCATAATGCCAGAGAGCACTTAATGTCATGTCTGCAAATGTTCCGTAGCACTAATTCCAACCAGAAAATAAAACATCCCTATTGTACAGTTAACACTTGCCACAAAACTAAATAATAATAAAGTTGGACTGGGTAAGTAGTAAAATTGCGTTTAAAATAATTTAAATATTTATTTTACACATCACTACAGTTAATATAAATAATAATAAAGTATAAAAAAATTGCATAATTTAAATATTTATTTCACTGTTAAAACATCACTGTTGTACAGTTAACACTTGTCACAAAACTAAATAATTAAGTTGGACTGGGTAAGTAGTATAATGGCGCTACCATTTTCACTTCAAAAATACATTTTATTAATCACTAAACAAAAAAATTCCCGCGTTCACTAGAGTGCGCGCATGGACGTGTTGGAGCGTTCCGTGACGGTAGAGCGTGTGGCAAACAATGTTCCCCCTTGGAAAACATACACCAAAACCCCACGTAAAGAAATAGTCACTTCAAAAACAATATTTATTATTACATTTTACGGAAAAATGAGTTATTTGCAATAACAGTTACTGTAAAAATCAAATCAGTGAATGTGAAATATCTCGCTGTCATATCTGCAACACGTTTTTGGGGTCCGTTATAACTTAGATTATTAAAAAAATAGTCTGAAACTACCGTAATATCTTTTGAGCGGTTGATATGATATTTTATAAATCTACATTATTGTTTGAATATGTGAGGGTATCTTGAAAATCACTTCTAGATTTTTGTTTGTTTGTTTAACGTCCATAGGATATAAATAAATGTTTTATAGCCTATTGCTCTATAAAACATTTATGTCAGTTAGACGACGAGGGATCGGCGTAAAACTTTAGGCAGTAACTGAGTCTCGAACTTACGACCTTGAGTTGCGCAGTTCAGAGACGCTGCAAACTTACAGTGCCTTACGATCGTTATATTGATGACCTGCAGGGGGTGCAGACTAGCTGCACCTATTGAGAGGATTTAGACGTCCCTCGCGGTACCGAGTCTAACACACACTTATACTTACAACACTACATTTGCGGCTTTAACACTTTACACTCACACTTACATTTAGGGAGGCGATAATAGCCTAAATGTGCTTTTCGCCTAAAAAAAAAGTTATATTGACGATTTTAATTCTGCAATCATAAAGTTATTTAAACGGTATTTACTGCTGGTAGAACCGGAACAAAAAGAAAACATGAAATCTGTATTCCGACCGAGTGTGGTGCCAGCGCTGCCGGGAATAATGGATTTATCTCGGCCAGAAATGCTAAACCTATTAGTCCGATACAAAGAGGTTCGCTTGATCTTGATAAGCTAAACGAAATGTGCCGCATTTATAATAAGCGAACATCATCATTAAACAATATAAAAGGACAGGAACTAAAGAATGTCGCATCTATTAGCCGAAACGTCTTATTCAAATTTTGAATTCCAGTTTCTTGACCGAGAACGAATTTTGGTTCGACGGAAACAAATAACATGGAATCCGATTAATTTGTTGTACAACAAAGAATAAAAACAAAAGCAATTCAAATTTGAACTTAATAATTGTTCGAATTATTTTACTACATTACCGTCGTAAAATTCTTGATTGTATAGCCTACTGCTCAGAATTAGGATCGAAAAACGTTTGTCATTTAACACAGTCATTTTTTTTCGCAAACACTACCAGAATCATTAACAATTATAAACTACTTCGAAAACACACTGTTTATTTATGTTTAAAAATATATGCGCTTAACTGTGATATTAAGAAACAACAATGAAATTAATGGAACAAAAAAGTTCCATTGGATTAAATTATAAAGAAGGCTTAAAGGAAATATTTAAGCATCCAAATACAAGTATTAGTGTCGTTATTTCTCGAGAATTCGTTTCGGACACTACGACAAGAACCCGGAGAATCGCTTCATGAATATTCAGTTGTTCTCAAGTGTGTGTCATACTTTCGAATCGATAACATTTTTATTGTAAATTGCTTACAATACTTCAGGTTTAGATCTTCGTTGATGATCATAATATGTGCCAAAAAATATAAACCTCGTGTAGTCGGACAGTGAAAATCAGTTATTCGAAGAAAGTGTCAAATTAGATTTCCTAGTGTTAAAACTATTTCATTAGATGTATAAACAGTTAATTAATATTAATAATGGTGAGTTTTGAAATGCCGTCGTTGAGTTTGGGTTTGGGCAAGTATGCCACCAAATAAAAGTGTGGGAAACACGGGTCTATAAGACTCTCACTCTCCAGTTACATTTTAAAGATCAAAACAAGTTTTTCATTTTGTCCATAGAACCGCAACACTATCGTGTTCAAGACACTTAGTTCTGGAGGAGGCAACGTGGAACGTAACACAATTTGCAATGGAATACTTGTCTGTAAGAGCTTCTGAAAGCAAATCGTTTAACGAGAAATTGGTAAACTCTACGATGATTCTATTAAAACACAGGTTTTCATATTTGAATTTGCTACACTATAAAACACAGTAGTTTTGATTATGGAGACGTTGAAATTATCTGGTTTTAGTAAACTTTGATTATGATTGGATATGTCTTCAATGGATTTACAGTTTTTTTCAAATTTGTAATTTGATCATTTTTAGCCTTTAGTTTTTTACAAGAACACTTTAAAATAGACATACTTTAAGACGTTGGCACTAAAAGTTTCCCATCCTAAAATTTCCATCCTACTATAAATTTAAATTTGTTTGATGCAATATAAACATTAGTCTAATAAAGTTGTAAAAGCCTGTATTTTAATCTGTAAGTTTATAAATAGTAAGTACTAAAATTCCAATTGGATTGCTAAAACGTTTTAGTCCTTCAACAACAAAGAACAGAGATGTCCAACAAGACCTGGCTAAAATTAGCCTCCTTTGTGTTGCTGTCATTTCTAATCAAGTTCATTAACATTAATTTTGGAAATGAACTATATTATTTTAATTTTGGCTTCTTTGTTTACTTTTCTAGTCGTGCTCGCTTTGCTATTTCGGTGTGAATAACCTCTCCGGGGCTGAAGGTCAGATTAGAACACACCTAATGGCTCAGCCATTGTTGCTTTATCCTTACGGAATGAGCTTACTAGCGATTTTATTAAAATTAATTTTTTGAAATTGAAAACGCATTTCTTTAATATGCTTGCTCTCTTCTGATGTGGATGTTGTTAAATAACGTTTGTTTTAGTAAATATACTTTCGTGTTAGTGAGGTTAACAATCAATTACACAGCTGTTATGATAATAAAGAAGATCTCTCTCAAGTGTTAAGTGTCATGTTGATGCAGTAATGTACATACAATTTCAAAGGCAGTGCTTATAATTTAAGCCTACTACAAGTAAGACAATCGCCGAAGGCCTCGACACTTTGAGAGGCAGGTGGCGTGACTACTCAGTACTAACGCTAACAGTTAAGGGGAGGTTATATTACGTAACTCTATTGTGTAACTGCTTGAACACTATGTTTATCAGACGAGTCTAGGATTCCTTATTGAAAAATAACAATAATTCCCACCATCACCCACACAGCTGATGCACTTGCAACTTTCTTTGTAAACAATGAAGAAAATTACCGTAATTCCTTGCTGCATCATTTGGTAACCTCAGAATCTAATCTTTGTAAGTATAGGCAAGCGTGTGTTACATAAACTTACCTGTGATTCGTCTGTTTTTCTAAAAAACAATAATATTAAAATAAACAAACAGTATATTGTATAATATTTTGTCGTCTGACCAGAAGTACTTAAAACCAGTGAATTTATATTAGCTTTATTCATATGCTCTTACCACAAAACTACCCTTACTGGCATTTCGTATCAAGTAGACAATTTATCGCAGGGACAAATCGTCACAGGGGCAACTCGTTCCCTGTTTACAGTGATCCTACTGCAGGAACAACTCGTCACTGGAAAGGTTACAACGGGACACCTTAGGGACGACTCGTAGTTGACAAACTCAAAGCTGACATAGGAGTACATAAGATGGTCACAGCAGGGGGTGGACAATTGTGTCAAAATGGTCATTTTTAAAACTTTATGAGAGCAAATTTAATTGGGTGTAAATACATTTGTTTACAGCAATTGCTGTTCTGTAGTTGTTATGTCTATGAAAATTTCACTAACTGGAGTAATTAGTGAGAAACGAGGATATTTTAAAAATACTTTCTAGGTTATTCATATCATAATCTTTTAAATATTACGGTGATGGCTAATTCTAAATTTTTATATTATTTTTGTTTGTATCACACGCACACACACTTTGAATAAAAATAATACTGAACTAAAAAAAGTCTAATTATAACAGCGATTGATATTTTGCTTATTTTTAAAAATAAAAGTTGTATTTACGTTTTCAAATATACGATAAGACAAACAACTTAACATAATCAGCGCTATTCATATGCTGTGTTGTCTGTCTGTCTGTTGTTATATTTTCAATTTAGAAGCTTAATAAAATTCACGGAGCGTTACAATCAAAGCGTGTAGTGCAGTGAAACAATAATTTGTCTTATTTGTTAGTTTGTTGCTTGAAAAGGACATACAAATTTGCTAAACTAAACTGTATTGTAAATTTGGACTATTAAAATATCTGTTAAAAAATCTTAAAGTTTTTTTTTAACGGGTTTTAACGGGTTTAAAGCAGCCCCAAAATCTACTCTGGAAAAGCCTGTGACAGTTATTTCGCCGTTATGTTGTAGGTTTCAACCTCAGGTGTAATGCAGTCGTTTAGTTCTGTAGCTATGTTGTTGTAGGTTTCTACCTCAGGTGTAATGTATGTAAAATTATGCTCTTAGAGCGTGTGTACATTCTGTAAATCCCTTAGGATCTTATTCTTCCGATCTCTATTCTACAGCAAGCCTTGTGCCAACGCTATCACTGCTACTGAACACTGTTCTTGGCACGGAGCAGAGAGCAAATGTGATTGTCCTTCAATAGAGATGACACTGTGAATGCTATGAGCAGTTGTGATTGTCCTTCAATAGAGATGAGACTGTGAATGCTATGAACAGTGAGCAGTTGTGATTGTCCTTCAATAGAGATGAGAAAGTGAATGCTATGAACAGTGAGCAGTTGTGATTGTCCTTCAATAGAGGTGAGAAAGTGAATGCTATGAACAGTGAGCAGTTGTGATTGTCCTTCAATAGAGATGAGACTGTGAATGCTATGAACAGTGAGCAGTTGTGATTGTCCTTCAATAGAGATGACACTGTGAATGCTATGAACAGTGAGCAGTTGTGATTGTCCTTCAATAGAGATGAGACTGTGAATGCTATGAACAGTGAGCAGTTGTGATTGTCCTTCAATAGAGATGAGACTGTGAATGCTATGAACAGTGAGCAGTTGTGATTGTCCTTCAATAGAGGTGAGAAAGTGAATGCTATCAGCAGTGAGTAGTTGTGATTGCTTGTCAATAAATTCCTATATTTTCGATTTTTCCCCTTAGTTTTTTAACTTACTTTTTAACTTTTATTTTTCTAACCATGCATTTATATACTTTTAGCTGTAGATTCTAAATTCTTGTAAATTCTAACCCTACAATGGCTCTTCAATTCGACAAACTCCTGTTTTTGAACAACGTTTTCATTTAGGTTAATTTTTATATTATGTTTATAATATTAGTATATAGTTGCACACTAATAAGATAATTTTACAAGACTTAAACTTCAAAAATGAAGTTTTCAAGGTTAGTTGAAACACTGAGTTATTTATGAGCCTATTATTTAAGCCTATTGTTTTGTTACTGGTATATTTCTATTGCTTTTACAGAAAAGTAACACTTGAAATGTTTATTGTCGATAAAATAGGTTATTACTGTTTCTTGTGATCAGGTTACATTTACGTATGCACTAAGTCCATTGTGATTCTCTGTAAAGCCAAATTCGGTTTAAAATATCGTTTGCATTCGACAATCGATTGTATTTAAAACAATACATTACGACAGGTCGCCCTATTAAGTGTTCTACTTACCACTTTGCGTATCGACAATCGATCCTATCTCAGTTGTGTGATTTTATCTGTTTACAGACGGGACACATTCGGACATCCAATGGCAGCTACTTCATTGAGCCTACAGAAGAATGGAGAGGGCCCGCGACGCCCATCACACACGCAGTGTATCGGGTCTCTTCACCTCTCGGCGGCTCTGGTCCTTTCGATTATTCATTGTCGCCGAGAAGAAAAACACTTCATGGTAAGCAGGATGTTAGTTCACGTTTCCTTTGTTGTAATTTATCGACTGTTTCTTTGTTTCGACACTGCGGGTTTTCTAAAACGTGATAATTAGTAAACCTCAGTCTACAGAATACACTACTCAGAACACAGTAATACTCAATTAGAATTTATGCAGCGGTGTTCTTTAACAATAGCATTTTTGTAACTGTTACATATAATGCAAATAGTTTGTACAAGATTGTACTTTACGTATACAAATAAAGTTAATAATACATTTAAATTACAATGAACAATTACAATTGCTACATGACAGCCTATCAAGCACAAAATTGTAGCTTAATATTTTAAAGTTAAATTACAAATTTGAATAGCAACGTATTTCTCAGTTAAAAGTTAAAATTCCGAAATGTTTCTTCCTCATTCCTGAAGTTCTGAATTGATTCCTGGTTTGTACCTTGTTGGACCTCCGCCCAAACACCAACTACCATCACAGGTTACATCATACCCACCACCATCTTCACAATCATATATAAATGTTATACATGTATGATAAAAGGGTGACTAGGGTAAATAAAAATATTAAAGGGAAACACAATACAGTATACAAAGTTTAATAAAGATTTTTTTCCGAAAAACTTAATTACGTCCCCCCCTCTCTCTCTAAAAAAAACAAACTGTTAAAGACCTTATCCAAAAAAACTGTAGCTTACTTAACGCTGGATTTGAAAGTTAACGCTTTTAAAAATTCAGAATTGAATCATTGCAGTAGCCTTATTTGCTTGACTGTAGCGAAGCTTCTTATTACACTGTTGAAATATGTTTCTTGAAATGTTCAATCGAAAGCAAAGCGTAACTTTTTAGGCGCCATGGTTGGACGCAGGAAGTTCTTTATTAACATCTTTCTGAATGTTCATTTCTCTTCAGCATCTGTAATTGGAATTGTGCAAAAGAATTTAATTGTAGTGTATATTTGTAGAAAAAATTCCTTCAAGTCTTAATTTAAAAATTGTGTTTAAAAATCTTTGAACCTTTCCTTGCTTTCAAAAATGTTTTCAAACGTCGTTTTGTGCACACTTTTTTAGGATGCAAAATCTCATCATCAAACGAGGCAGTTAGGTTTTGGAGTACTTTCCCATCAACTGCGCAGATCATTTGAGCAGTTTCTTCTTACCTAGAGTCTTATATGAAAGAACTGAAAAAATAACTTAGCATTTGCACTCAAGTTCTGATACTGAATGCCAAGTTGAAAGGTAAGGGAGTCTAAAATGACGTAAAATACGTTAACCGGAAAGTTTTTCTCTGGCTCCGTAGTAGTATCTGCATTGCATTTTCTTTTTTTCTTCCTTGCTTTATCTGTGGATTAATACCAAAGTTATTTGCCACAAGCTTTGCTTCAGATAAAATTGCTGGCTGTACCTCAAGTTTTTAATTTCTTGCTGTAATTCTAAATGGGTAGCAACTGCATGTCCAGGGCGTACTTGCATAGTGAAGGGGGGGAAGATAAGGAGTATATTATACTATCAAAGATATTTGTCAAAGTTACATCAAAGAAAACGTATTACATTCGTCAAATTTCTTTGATCAGCTGGGTTTTAAACTAAATATATTTTGAGGTTATGTTTACTCTTGTGCATTAGGTATAATGGATCGAGTAATGTTGACTTATACTGCTGCATTAAGCGCTTGTCTTGCTATTGCGCTAATGAATAAAAAGGAAAGGAAAAGAAAGAAACGAGTTTGGATCCGAACTTGAATACAAAGGAGAAAGGTGTAAATGCCACTATTATTAAAGAATTGCATTTGGAAGATAGTGATTGAAATAAACTATTAAGAATGAGTATTTTAAATCTCGGTTTTTGTAAGCATTAGTGTGAATATTCTATAAACACTGTTTTTTTTTGTATTGTAGCGTTACTGTTTTTACTGCTTCAAAAGTCCGTCACAATTTCGCTATCGTTTTAAATCGTACGCAACAAAAGGAACGGAAGGAATAATGTGACACAACCAGGAAAAGACAAAATTTTTAAGTTATTTTTTTTGAACATTTTCGTCAAAGATTCATCAAAGTTTGATAAAAGGGTTAGTTCATCATAGAACCGTCTAATTTATTTCATCGAAGAACTTTGATAAAAGAAAGTTAACGTTTTATGATTGTGTAATATGCTTCTTACAATAGTGGGCCTAAACTTGACAGTTATTATATCGAACAGGTTCGGTTCATTTAATAAGTCAGTTTGAAATAGTTAGTTATTTTAACAATAGGCACGTGATGATCGTTACTTAAATAATCAAATGATCAATCTTAACATTATTTGCTCTTAACAGTTATTAATAAAAAGAAAAAAAAGAGTTAAAAACTAGGGACACTTTGTGGAGCCCTCTTTGGGGTCGGGCTAGGTAAAGATCTCTCCTTTATGCCCCTCCTTCTTACCGTCTCTCAAACAAGCGAATAGGTTATAGTTAGTTACTTAGTAGATACATACTCGTACTTCATGGCAACGATATTAGCTGCCGGAGAGCGCCGTGGATATAGGCAACCCTGCACATCGCCGTGCCTCTACATTGCGTTGCTACTCCAGGCTGTGACGAATTCAATTAAGTAATAATACAATACTGTTGTTTTAAGGTAAAGTATATTTAAATATACCAATTATTTTAAATTGCAATTAAAAATAATCCACTATTCCAATGGATTTTATAAACACTTTTTGTTCACATAAACACTTCTATTGTACGCCACAATCGATATTTACCTGAAGCCACACACGAGGAAGTGATAGATCTGGGCCCCGGTTGCGACATACGTTTGGGTTGCGCCTTGATCGGCAGAATATTTACATAAAGCGTAATATGAGCAAAATGTAAACCGATTGATTGCAAGGTGGAGCACTGTTGGAACCAGTTTCACTTAATGGTGTGACTGATTCACTGCCATTGTTGGGAAACAACCGTCCGACAAAGGCGCGTTTAGTGCTGCTGAAGCAACAATATAAATAGGCTACGTGCAGACTGCGCATGCTCCAGACATATTTTTAAGTATAAGAAAACAATATTTATCACTCTCTCCCATTTCAGTAGCCGTAAAAAATCTACAAATTATTACATACAACAAATTATTACATCTATGGATATGGAAGGGTTCTTCAGTATCCATAGATCCCTTAGAATGTTAACTGTTTGCACGGTTTTTAATAAAAATAAACACACAATTAAGCAAAGATGTGTATATTGAATGTAAATGTACTGATAAGTAGAATTAGGTCCATCATCTGGTCTCGTGTGTTTAAATCTTGAGCACTTTTAATAAACATTGAACTTTTTAGGTCAAAGTTGATTTCTTTTGTAACATTTTACGTTTACCTTAGACATTATTTCACGCCAGCTGACTGGTCAGCAATGAAATGTGAAACTCTGCAGTCCCCAAAGCAATTTGTTTTGTCAAAACCATATTTTGCGTTCTTGATGGGCATCATAATCCTCCTTAGGAAGGGCGATATGACCAACTGTACTTTTCTGCTTCTAAATTAGCCGCCTCGGTGGCCTAGTGGATAGCGTACTAGGCTTTCACCCCGAGGACCCGGGTTCGATTCCCGGCGAGGGCTTGGCATTTTCATACGCTATAAATCATCCCATCGTCTGCATTAGCACAAGTGTGCACAATAGTCGGACGTTAAACACAAAAAAAATTCTGCTTCTAAAATGTTTTACTTTCATCAACAATGAAATTTAGTAAGGAAGGCATTATCGTTAGTGTTACGGATGTTCACACTGTGTTCAACACACCAAGATGGTGGACGAGTCGATTTGAGAAATAAAAAAATCTCCTCATTTCAGCTGGAGACTTCTGTGTATTTCGCCTAATTCAAGGTCCCCAGCACTGGTTGCAGATGAAAAAAAATATACTTTAAAAATGCGATATTAACTGGAAAAAATCTGAAACTTTTTAATGCTAATATGTTTCTTAAAGATACAAACTGTGTTATCCTTTCTCGAGTCCTGACAAGCGTTAGAATTTGGTTTTAAAAAATGGATTTTTTAAAAAATATTTAAATGATCGTTATTACAAACTACCCCAAAACCTGTTTTTTTCTGTGAAAGTACATATTTATGTTTTATTTATGTTAGCTGTATTTTTATAATTCAAGTTACATCACGCATATAATCACTTAAAATAGATTATATTAAAAAAAACAATGAGCTTTCGTACAAGAGAGGCTGCGAAATTTACATGTCTGCTTGGTTATTTTCAGTGAAAAGGAATGCATATAAAATTGAAACAAGTAGACTGAATAAGTACTAATAACTAATTATAAACGTTTTTGTTAATTGCTTTTTAATTTTCTGTACTAAGATTTCAGTACTAGCTGCGCTGTTGCCAAGTTTCTAGCGGTTAGCCTTTACATTTACAATCCAATCCGGCGATCTCGGTTGTTTCTTCAGAATTAATCATATTTTATGTTGTGCAGTTATTACAGCGCTCCTAGCGGGTGGTTATCCAACTAATTACGTTTTGTAACAATGACATTGGCTCGGTTTCATTATAAAACGCAGCTGGATCATCAGACATGAGCTGAACACTTGTTGCCGACTGCTGCAGACCGGTTCCTTCAGCGTTATTCATAAACTTTATTTCATTAATTCCACATCCGATGAACAAACAAACAAACAAAACAATAACAATATACTCTCAATAATCCCTTTCACGTAGCTAGCTTATTGAAGTGAATACTTCTTATGGCGGGGTATGGATGTATGTTTTGCACGGGAAAAAAATTCAGTTTGCCGTCACGCATCACGCTCTTATATATATTGTTGTTTTAAAATGCATTTTTGAAGTGAAAACTTGTATGTTCGCGCCATTATATTACTTACCCAGTCCAACTTAATTATTTAGTTTTGTGTCAAGTGTTAACTGTGTAACAGTGACGTTTTATACGTTTATTATATATTGGTAGGTGTGAATAATAAATATTTAAATTATTTTAAACGCCATTATACAACTTACCCAGTCCAACTTTATTTAGTATTTAGTTTTATGACAAGTGTTAACTGTGTAACAGTGACGTTTTATACGTTATTATATATTTGTAGGTGTGAATAATAATTATTTAAATGCCATTATACTACTTACCCAGTGCAACTGAATTATTTAGTATTCAGTTTTGTGATATGTGTTAACTGTAGGCTACAACAGTGACGTTTTAATAATATTTTATACTTCTTAATATAATATTTTAAATTTGAAAGTTTATGTGTGTGTTTTTGTTTGTTATTCAATCACACATTAACTATTGGACCGATTGAGATGAAATTTAAAATGAACATGGTTTAGGTACCTGAGATGGACATAGATGTATTTCCGTTTTAAAAATCTGAATCCCTGTTATTATTTATTATAAAATTATTGTTTAAAAGCTTACATTTGCAATGATTTTAATTGAAACAATCTTATAATTCCAAATAACCTGCCTTTCCAAATTAAAATATTGCAGTTTCCATTGAAGTTGTCCATTTACAATGACAATTAATAAATCACAGGGTCAGATATTAAGAGTAGCAGGAATACATTTGGGACTCCGTGCTTCTCCCATGGTCAGTTATAGCCTATTCTAGTGTCGAGTAGCAAAAATCTATGTCTTGGCAAAAAATCATATAATATTGAACTGAAATGTTCAATGAGTAGTACGTACTCATGATTTTGAAAATCGACTATAAATTTTATTTTGTGGTGTAAAATATATAGCCATAACCCGTGATAAGAAGTAGTCACTTTCACTGCCACTTTTTTGTTATTTTATTTTAATTATTAAAATAAAATAAATAATATTGACATAATATTGAGTTTAGAATAAATATTTAAAATAAATATTTCGACAAACGGAACTGACATCGGAATAAATCACCGTATGTTAATACGTTTCAATCGATAATCGTTAAACGCATTTATGCGTTTCCCACAAGCTACTGGGGAAAAAAAATAACAAGACAGTTTTAAGACACCCGATTTAAAAAATTTTTAGAAATCGGCTTTCTGAATTGCCACCATTGCCGATTTTTTCGTTTACTTCCGAATCAGGTGTTTCCAGTTCAGTGTTGTAACTAATGGATCCATAATTTTTTCAGACTTATTCTGTCAGCCCGATTTTCAATGCTGTTTATGTTGTTTTTCACTTAGATTATTTTAAAAGTTCTCAAAGTTCTTTTTCTCGAAAATCTATCCGATAGTTGGATATTTAATTTTCAACCACTACAACGTTATGAATCAAAAACCAAAGAGATAATGCCTCAAAACGTAAATCCTAAAAATTCTGTTACGTAAATGTCCAAGTTATTAAAACAAACCCGTGTAATGCTTTCAAGGCCGGACTCATGCCTGGGCTCTTTACCAAAATCCGTTAAAAGTTACTTGTTAAATATTTATTTTGTACTTAATGTTTTAAATTATTTTGGATAATTATATATATATATATATATATATCAGAAAATATTTACTGTCGAGCCGTATATTTCTATTATTTAAAAGTTGGCACACTAACTTTAGTTATGAAACTACATGTACAGTACTACCAATATTTGAGCAAAATCTTGTAAACCGATTTTGAGAAAGACCGATTCATTCTATTTTATGCGATTATGAAGAAAATGTGTAACCAAATCACTGTATACAAAGCAAAATTTCCGTGCTAATTTCAATGAAATTTGGTGTGTATGTCCGTTTTGCCCATAACTCATGACTATCTTTATGCACGGTGAAGAGTAAACACAAAAAGTAAATAAATTCTGACATTTTCCAGGTTTCTTTCGTTTTTACGATTTACTTTGGAAAATAAATTTGAAAGGAAAAACTGAATTTTTAAGGCGAACTCGTTAAAGGATTAATATTTAGAGTTATGTTTGTTTTGTTAAAAAAATATATTAGAAGATATAGGTTAGAAAATAAATAAAGTAGTGAATCTGTATTTAATATGAAACAAATAAAATACAGAAGGCATGATAGATATATGGTTATGGTTAAAAAATATAATAAGTATGAAATTATAAATTACTAATTTATTATTTATTTGTTAAAAAAATAATAATTCAGTTGAGTTTGAAATAGGCTACAAAACTAGTGACAAGAGACATAACAAAGTCTAAACGAATTTTTATTTTTTTTTAAATCAACAAGTACAGAATTTGAATAAATAAGATTGGATCCTAACAAAAATACATAAGTTTGGAATTGAATTGCAGTTCAAGAATATTAACTTAAGGCTACCTCAAGTAGGTTGAGCTGCAGTAGAAGGTAGTATGAGTCATATATTTTTAACTGTATGTTTGAGTACTTTTAAAGAGAACTTTTCTGAATTACAAAGTAATAAATTTCGAACTAATTATAAAAGAATTATAGACATTATTTTATTTTATTTACAAATTATTATATATACGTGTGATTATAAATGTGGGCTTCGAACCAATGAACCAAAATTTAAGAGTGATCACAGCAAGTAGAGGGTAAAAATACACTGCAGTGCATTAAAGAATTTATTGTGTTGATGTAAATGTTGCAGAAATACAAAATTAAGAAAAAAAGTATTTATTATTTTATTTTTAAATTATATATATATATATATATATATATATATAATTTATATATATATTTATATATATATACACACACACACACACACGAGGTAGGGTCAAAACGTTCCCGGAATCGATCAATGAAAATTTATTAGAAGTATGTGTAATATTTTAACTTCATTTTCCTTCAAGATACTCTCCTCCTGCATTTACACACTTATTTCTTCCTGTAAACGAGCAGGTACAGAATATGATAACGGGGGTAGGAGGGAGAAAAAATATAAATCAATAGACACAGCAATGGTTCAAGATGAAAGTGTGAGCATTACACCAGAAATTTTAAATTCATTAAATCCGCCTGGTGTGCATTCGCAGTATGTTGAAGCTAATAATTGAATTGCCAGTTATACTATTACGAAATCTTAATACGCCGAAATTATATAACGGCAGATGATTATGCGTAAAACAGCTACCTAACATCGTTCAGGCAGTAACCTTAACTGGCAAAGACAAAAATTGGTTTTCATACCATTGATTTACCATTTTGTTTCAAACAGTTACAATATTCAATGAGATTAGCTTATAGTATGACTATCAATAAGGCACAGGGTCAAACGTTCAATTATTGCTGAGTTAATGTGGAAGGATCCTGTTTCTCACACGCTCAGCTGTATGTTGCTTCTTCACGTGTCGGACAAGCTCCTGCTATCTGTGTATGCGCCAGACAACCAAACATCAAATGTAGTGCTTAAGAATTTAAGAATTTTTACAGTATATGTACAAAAAAGAGTAAAAAAAAGAAAAGATATTTTAATGCACGTCTTTTATATTAAATATAGAAAAAATGCTTAGATGTAAATAAAAGAAATGTATTAAATTATAGCGCAGATTTTCAATGTCATTCGAGAACACGAAGAACAATGGCGGCACTATTTTATTATAACCGTTAAAATTACCACTAAGTGGCAGCGTTGAAAGTAAGAAGGAAGCCTTACGTGAAGTACAGCACGGACAGTAAAAGTAAGAATGAATGATGGCGAGGAAGAGTGAGCCACGGAGCCACGTGGCCGAGGACGGATGAATGGCTGGGACCGCGCAGTCTGCAGACCAAGAGGCCCCGCGGCTAAACACCTGCACCGGCCGATCCCACATCACATAGCGTCTCTTCTCTCTTCACTTTCTTCTGCAAATACTGTATAACGCGGTAGGCGGCTGGCGGCAGGACGTCGGCTTCACAAATTTCCAACTACTTGTTTAGTTAATGGCAAGTTTTTAATTGTTTTCCCAGTAATAAAGTGTGCGGCAACGGCGTGTTCGTGCTTGCCCGGGGACTGTCGTGGGAGGTCGCGATTCCGCAAATAATGAAAAAGAAATTCTATCACGCTTCAACACAACTTGTTTTTTTTTTAATATGTGCCCCCAAAAATAAACGGGTTTTTTGGCATCCACACGTTACTTTTATTGTTATGACTTAGTTGACTTAGCGTTGAGGTCAACTAAATTACTTTACTGTGACAGTCATATTGAAAATAAATTGTTTTTTAAAAAGAATTTAAGTCCTGTTTTTAATAAAGCTGTTAATTGTAATTTTTACATTATTGTGACTGGACCACATGTTTAAATAATTGAGATTACGAGATATTTTAATATTACTAGACAGTGGTCCTTTAACTCACCTTGTATAGGCTGCCGCGGTTTTGAAACTTAATAGTTTCATCTTCAGGCCGTAATGATGAAATCCACTTGGTGTTAACAAAACATTGAAAAACACGTCACGGCACTAACACAATTACACGATTAAAAAAACCCAAAACGATAAAATTTAGTTTGGCCAAACACTATCGTGCGACTCGCTTGTCATTACAGTCCGGACTGACAATTTTTAATATTTTAATTTAATAACTATACAATTTATTGAAAATAAAATACAAACTATTTAATTACAAAATACGATACGATATTTATCAGTTCATTAATACTTATAATCATATATATTATTTCTCGAGTCAACATCCCTTTTTCTCAGCATATACTATTCGTACAGGCATAAATGAGGGGATCTTTAGAAAGATTTTTTAACCGGCTTCTGACATTGCAGAACGATTTTGCGCTATGACTTACTGTTTGTGGAAAATGTTAACATAAAAACACTTTTAACTGTCATAAGTCTCATTCGCATGCTCAGTATCACAATCAGACAATATTTTGTATATCTCACGAAGCTAACTTATTAATCACGAATAGACAATCCCATTACAAATGCCACTTTTTTGCATAACGTGCTTAGAACAATTTCAATATTTACTTAAGTCATTAAACTTATAGGTTATGTGGTCCTACTGACAGGCCCCTATCCTTGCCTGTCGTACAAACCGGGACAAACATTTCGAATACCAAACACATGTTTTGGACACTGTTGTTATACAAATATATTTGTGATTTCTCCTTCCATCGTGCATTTATCGATCGCTTTTCGAAACAGTTTTTCCCTTTCTTCCAACCACCGCCCTCACCCCCACGACTACTCTTTTTTTTTGTTTAACGTCCGACTATTGTGCACACTTTGGCTAATGCAGACGATGGGAATAATTTATAGCATATGAAAATGCCAGGACCTGGCCGGGAATCGACCTGGGTCCTCGGGGTGAAAGTCCAATACGCTATCAACTAGGCCACCGAGGCGGCTAACGACTACTCTTATTCATAAGGCTTTGTTTACTTAAAGCTTTCATAGTGCGAAATTTCTCACAGGCCTCCTGGTTAATTATTTTTCTAATATTTATGCCTTTCAGCCAGTTATCATAAATTTATAGTAGGTCTTCACTTCTATGTTTATTGTATCATAAGGCAATGAACAACTAGATCATGGTTAAACTCAGTCTCGAGATCGTGTAATGTGCATCGATTCTGATCTCTAGTATGTTTGGTATATATACACACACACACACACACACACACACACACACACACACACACACACACACACACACACACACACACACACACACACACACACACACACACACACACACACACACACACACACACACACACACACACACACACACACACACACACACACACACACACACACACACACATACTGAGGCTTACTATAATCTAAGCGCTATCTTTGCGCAATTTTATCTTATTAGATTAAAATTTGGCAAAATAAATAAAAATAACAATAATAATTTTTTTAGTTTCTTTAACAAGTATTATTCAAAGCCTTAAAAACTCATTATTTTGCATCTAATACGTTTTTGAAAATCTAAATTCACCATTGTGATCAGTTTTATTTTAAAGCTGGAGAAATGTGATTTTTAAAATGCATATTGTTTGTGTAAAGCGATGATATTTTATGTAATCTTTCAATGTTGTTAGTTTTAGAAAAATTCTTTTATGAAATTGAGAATAATTTAAATAAGAATAAGTATAATTTAAGATAAAATACTTCATATGATATTTTTGTACATAACATTATCGAGATATTTAAATGTTATCAATTAATATTAAAATTAATTACTTTGTAGGCTACATTCCCGCAAATCACGTTGGGCAAAGCCTACTCCGCCGCTAGATTTGTCTGTTAGTTTCAGATGCGATTTAGTCTTGCGGTAAATAAAAATACTCTATGGCTTAATTCAAGGATAAAGTGACATTGACAAATCAGGTGTTGCATTCCTTGTCGGCATAAGCAACAATTTAAACAGCAAAATGCACTGACGAAATTAACAGCTGTTCTGAAGTCGTATTACCTTAACAAGTCAGCTGTGCGTCGAAGTGTCCAACATTATGTTAAAAGAGAATCTCCTGATTTCACTTAACCAACTAAGGTACCGCTGCAAACAGACATTCTAAGCATTCTTCTGTTTTACTTTCTATTTTAATCTATTATGTAAATCTTATTTTATTCGAATCGTAATTTAGGATTTGAAAGACGAAGTAAGTTGGTAGCACTGGAAATGGGCAAGGCGGCCACTTACGTCAGGGAAACGATTGCCACACATGTAGTCAACGAGAACATGGTTGCTGACAGCAGAAAACAAATTTAAATAATTTAATTAACTGGTTCAATCACTCTCTCGTTAATTTTAGATGGTTCCAAACAAATAATGAGAAAATTGTGCTTTGAAAACTAAAGTAGGCTTTTGTAAGTAGAGTCTATAGTGGAAGCTTTTGACGGATACCCTAAGTATTTGTGTACTTAGAAAAGTATATTTTCGGTTTTAACAAATAATGTTTCTAACTTTGGTGTGTAACGTATTGAGTAAAACCACGTGACTTATTTGTACCTTTTAAATAAAGTATACGCATAAAATATATGGCTACTAACAAGCAGTTTTTGCATTTTGAGAAATAACAAGAAAAATATAAATCAAGGTAAAGTATGCGCACGACCGGGGCTTGTCTTACAGCCGCCCACCACTGACCAGTGCGGTGCACCTACGCCAAGCGTTCAGCAGTGCACTTGGAGTAAGATAAAAGCACTGAAAGTACGGCCGATGTTAAGGAAGGAAGACAAATATGTACTTTCACAATAGCATTCCTGAGTCGGTTTAGCTTTTGAAATGTGACGCTCTATTCACAGCTCACCAGCTCACACGTCCGTCTGTCAGCCAAATGACGCGAAGTAAATTTTCGGAATGAAAGTGACGAGAAGAGTTCAATGTCGTGTCCCGAGAAGGATCCCGTGACCTCACACGTGTCCGGAGGACTGTCATTAGTATGACCCGGCATCAACACTGTTTATGACATCTTCTATTCAAACTTTACGGCTCCGAACGTATAAAATGTTTCATTAGTTGTTCTACTTGGGTCGTAAATTACCACCCACTTTGCGTGTGGATATGTCCGTGAGTAAAGTATGCATAGTAAAATCATAAACTGCGAGAGTAAGTTTTGTAAGCACACAGATATATTTTGCGCGAATATCACAGGAGTGTGTCTGAATAAATATATCCAACTGCGGTGATTACAGTCCGCGCGCATGCGCATAGTCACATTTACATTTTATAATGCTAAACAGTTTTACTTTATTCTTACAGCATTCTTACTTTATTTCCGATATTTAACATAGTAAAAGCATAAATTGCGAGAGTAAGTTTTGTAAGCACACACATATATTTTGCGCGAATAATATCACATTGTGTCTAAATAAATATATCCAACTGCGGTGATTACAACCCGCGCACATGCGCATAGTCACATTTACATTTTACTATGCTGCATTCTTACTTTATTTCCGATATTTAACATCTTTCATGAGGTTACGTTGTTTGGGACGAAATGATTAACATAAATACGAAGTACAATTTAAAAATATTATCTGATTCAAAAACATAAGCATAAAAATAAAGCTGTACGTCAAAACTAAGTACTGCAGAACAACATAAAGATGAATTTCAACATGCTATAGACCAGCCGGATAGTAAACGTTCTGCGCGTGAATTTCTCGCGCATGTAGGGGACTTCCCCTCCAGCCCCCTCCAACAGGCCAGTAACAGTACGAACTGTTTACTGTTTATTTTATCGCTACGCTTGCTTCTTTTCGTTTTCATTGTGTTAGCATTACGTAGTACAACGTAAATCATGGGTTGAAACGGCTCTATCGCTCCGCACACTTACATACGCACACTTACGTATCCCGTCGTACAGACTGAGCAATGATATTTTTTTTGTATATCACTGGAATTTATGAAAATAATTGAACAGCAGTAGGTCTAAATAAAAGATAAATATTTACATTTCTATATGGTGTAGTGTGTTTCACGAAGTTCTTCCGGCAGGCAATCTCTTAGTTAAAACAAAGCATTCATTAGTTCATTAAATGTAATCCGGAAACGCTCAGTTTCCCAGCCATTTGTCTTTTGTTTTTTTTTAAACGTTATAACTTTGAAATATAGTCCAGTAGATTCAGATTTTGTATACACAGTAGTAAAATAATGTTTTATTTCAAATATTTTTAAAATGTCGACCATTTAAATTTTTAATAACAAATATCTCGAGAACGTACTAGGGCTACTGTTTGGTGACATAAGAAAACAACAAGGTATATTCAACTAAGTAAAAACAGCTAAGATATCCAAAAATAAATTTACTACCCTATTGTATCTGTTAAAATATAAAAGTGAAGATATTCACAGATTTCTGAAGAAGTATTTTTGTGATAATTGTAAGACATGCATTTTTTTACAAACGTTTACTAGAATTTTTAATAGTGTAAAACGTTTTTGTATTTTGTATTCAGTATCTAACTATTTAGGTAGGAATATAATTTATTATTATACACGAGTTTAATTTTATATCAACATAATATCAATTAGTTTGTTTCCTGAACAAAGGTATTCTGGAAACTTTTTTCATTTACTTGAGCAAATTCAAAGTTCGCTGTATAAGTAGGCATTCAATCAATAACAAAGACAAGTGAGTTAAACAAACGTTTGGCATGGCAGCTGATACGCGATACACTGATAATCACTATTCAGCATTAGTGCACAGAAGGAGGGAGTTACGGTGAGAGAGTGGGCACTCGACCTCTCACTCTTACACTTTTCTTTCTGTTCCACTGGTGTTCTTTCCATCGTTTTCTACGCGTACGACCTGTATTATGTCATATAATAACTTGAGCATTAAAAAGTAAGTGTTGCAGAACTTTGAACACTTAGATGAAGCTCAAGTTAGATCTATGCGTGCAGAAGACTAATTCACGAAGAGATGCATTTCAGCGCATACTGCAGAAGTCGGATATCAAACTAAATTTTAGGAATGAGTTGCGTGTGTTTGAATCCGTATAACGTTCAAGCTGTCAGCTTTTAGAAACCTGAATATTTAAGTTAAAGCTACATGGTGCAGATGATCAAATAAAGCTTTAAGTTATAACTAAATCGTGTTCTTATTATATAGGCCTAAAACTGAACTTAATGTCCTATTAACAAATTCTGTCATTTCATCTAGCTCAAAATACTAACAGCATCCATTTAGGCTATTATGGATTTCTCATAACGTCCATTTTATTTCCGAAAAGTGTAAAAACCCATAAATATGTATGGCAACACAAGTAATTTATTATTGTGGTGATAAACAATGCTCATTTGCACAAACTAGTCCAAGTTAAATACAACTAGGCCTAATGTAATTATCGTATCACCACCAGTTTATTGTCGAAGTAAACGAAATACATTTTTTACGATTTTATTTCAGATGAAATAGACGAAGACGTGGAAGACGACGACGAAATTGACGAAGACTTTTCTGCTGCCAACCATAGCTCTCGATTTCAAAGTAGGCGCAAAAAGAGGTCACCTTTCCAAGAATACTTTATTGAAATTATGGTCGTAGCCGACAAGAAGATGGTTGAATATCACGGACCTAACCTCAACTTTTATGTGCTATCTCTCATGTCAAGTGTAAGTGTATATTTTATAAACATATTTTATTGTTTGCAAGAACATAAAACTCTCTTGTTTAAGATGCGCGACAAATTGAAACATCCAATTCAGATAAGAAATCCAACGAGGTTTTATTAAATCACCGGTAATAGAAATAAGGGGAAATGTTAAACGGTAATACGAGTCCTGTCACGCAAACAAATTTAACAGATATCCTGAATAAACCAAAAACTAAAACAACTGTATTAAGTTTATATCTGTAAATGTTACAGGCCTAAATGAAATAACTGTAATACAAATGTTATACATTTACTTCTCACTATGAGATACCAGAGAGCGCAGTAGCTCAGTCGGTAGGATAGCTAACAGCTTGTTAGAACTCTGAACTGAACGTGTTTTGATTTTTGTCATTAGCTCCAAAGCAGAAGATTTGATTGGGTTACAATGCCACATGCGTTTTGTTTCATTGAATGGGCTTTATTAGTGCCTATTTGAAATGCAACTAAACGCTTTTGTTGTGACGTTTACTTTTCCTTTAGGTGTTCTTATTTATAATAAGTAATACAAATATTTTTAAAGTAATTATATTAAATTCGTTTGAAAAATAAAATTGACTGATTGGAATTGGCTCCAGGTAGCCCAAATCTACAAGGACGCGAGTATAGGCAATCCTGTGAGTATCACTGTAGTGAAGCTGTATAAACTGATGGACATCGAATTGGCCAAGAGGAAACGAGACGAAAAGGGTATCGCGGCTGGGTACTTGCTACGCAAGTTCTGCGAGTGGCAAGAGAAGCACAACGACAAGGACGACAACAGCGCCAACCACCACGACTGCGCTCTGCTGCTGACCAGGTAAGTCTTCAGCACGTTTGTGGTTTGGTGCGACCGCTTTATTTTTTAACTGAACTTAGAATAAAAACGCAAGATATGCAAGAGCGATTTAAATCAATTTTACATCTCCCATCCGGTAATACGAGTAAATGAAGCCAATCTTTATATTTATTAAACACCGTTCACGTTATTTGTGTCTGTTCTTATCCAAAGTTTCACCGCACAGTTTTAAATTATTTTTTGCTACATACACCTCTACAATACTTATATTTTCCTTCTTCCACAATACGTAAGCCTATCTAGAAAGCACAGAGATCGTCCTGAAAATTGATTTTGTGTATAATTCTTTGTAGAGATACAAAATTTCATAATTTCTACAAAATTTATTAACGGTTCGTAAAGCATATTTGTATCAATTATTACTTTGTGATTCAATACATAAAAAGTATTGATAGTGGAAAAAATCGAGCTTGAGATTTTGAAGAATATAATTTGTAAATTATCTGAGTCCGAAAAAGTGGTTTTTGCTTTGAATACCTGTCCTTGTGCGCTTGTTTCTGAACACATTACTGGAGACACTTTTAATAAAAAAAGTAAAATAAAACTCTTTAACAAAATCGAATTGAAACCTTTTTTTGAAAAATCATTTAAAAATCATAAAAAATCTTTTTTAAAAAAAATTGGCCTAAAATGTGTGACATTATTATGAACGAAAAAAAAATTGTTTTCAACCAAAAATAAAAATCTTGTATCATGTTTTCTTCTCCTTTTTATATCTGTTAGGTTATTTTGTTCAAAAACACGACACATGATTTTTATTTTTGGTTCAATGACAGAATTTTATTCTTTTTTCTTAAAAATTACATGTATTGTATTTTATTAAATAATGTTGTACTTATTGTTATTTTAATTTCGATTTTTTTTCGAAAACATGATACATTCAACACAGTTAGTTATTAACAACATAACCTGAAACTGATAGCCTACCAGCTGGTTCAATGAAATCAGCTGATCGTTATGAATTAATATAAAACAACTGATCTTTTACTATAACTACAAAAATTAAATTAACGATTAATTTCATATATTTAGATCGGTTCTTCGTAGTTTCCGTAGTGTAGTTGTTATGACGTGCTTCTCACACGCGCAAGTTATGTGCGTTCCCGGGCTGAAACACAGGAAATTTTAATTACAATTAGTATAATATGAGACTTGTGACGAGGTTAATAATCTATTATACTGTATATCAATATATATGTTGCTCGCATCACGCGACGCGCAAAATCCATCACAACCATCCCTAAAACATGATATATGTTAATAAGAGAATATACCATATAATATATAGTAATAGTTACACTTACAGTTTTTATAAACTAATATTTCACTTAAATTTTAAGAACAACAAACGTTATCTCTATACAACGCTGATCAACTCAGCAGAAACTATAATAGCTAGGCAACATTCATTTTGTAATTTAAAGGGACATATATTTTTTCTTTTTTTTTTAAAAACAATTTATAAAAAAAAGGTACAGTTTGCCCTTCATAAGTTTTATTTGTTTACCTAACAGCTGTTGGATAAAAACAAAAGTATAAGGTTCAAAACAGCTGTTGAATAAAATAATAATTTTAAAACTAAATAAGGGATTGAACACAATATTTTACATATTATAATCTACGTACTTATAGGATTACATAAATAAATTGATAATTAGGAGAAGCAGTCCATAAAGATTATGACTGATAAATAAGCTTGCGGCATAATTGTTAAAGGACATTGTGAAGGAAAGTAGAATTACATTGGTACTTCACCATTTGGTATTTCCAAATAATTTATCCCTTGAGAAGACTGCGTTTAACAGAAGCTTTTTAATGGGCACTTAAATGAATACATATCTTTTAACGAAGGCAATGTAAGGACTTCTTATGAGATCCAAAATATTTCCAATTCTAACAGAACAACGAAAAACGCGTGCTGTATACACCCCAGCACTACTTGCAAATTAAAATTTCGCAGACGAAGCCTCGTTGGGGTGTGCTAGTTATCACGTAATTTTACACTCATTTGAATTACGAATCTACAAATGTGCCGAAAATAATTTGGTTATGTAAAAATAAGCTTTTTAGATTTTTCAGTTTTTCTTTTGGGTCGACTAATTGCTTTATTTTGTCCTTTCTCTAAACTAATTGATTGTAAGAAATAATGAAATATTTTGTTGATATTTAATTTTAATAATTAATAAAAATTACGTTTAATAATATCAACATGAAAACATGTTTGAAGAAATTTCTGTCGTTTTACTTTTTATTTGAAAACACTTATTTTACATTTAGAGTTTAGGTTACGTAAGCAATAATAAGGAGACCAACATGACCTTGACCTCAGTTCGAGAAACGCCTGCATTACAGCAAAGTTAGTATTTGACGAGTTGAAGTGCACACGGACAAAAAGTTATCAAATTTCGGCGGCTAAAGAGCAGTGCGTGAGACCGTTGTGACAGACCCTGAAATACAATAGGCTACCAAACTTGTTCCTGGCTGCGCTGTCCTGAAGGAAGATCATGCTTCAGTGTACAGTGACAGCCACGGCTGCATAACTCGCATCAAAGGATATTTCACGGTGAATTAATCTACGCTATGAGCCTAGAGTTTGGGAGGTGGAGGCAAAACTATGGGCACATGGTGTGTTTCACGGAAACCCGTTGTAAAACGGTTTTATCAGAGCTATTCGAGACAAAACTGGGCAAAAAGGATCATTAAATTCGTTATCAATTTAGCTGCAATTTAAAATCATTACTATCCTAAACTTAAATTTCAGGACGACAGATAATAGAACAATTGTAGATATACTTTCGTTAAAATGAATATTTTGGGTTTTTGTAACCCAGCCCTTTTGAGCGATTTAGCTCAAACATATGCGACCATTAATTGCAACAGGAGATATGGGCGTCACACAAATCAGTTTTTGTCTACCTTCCTTAAGGAAATGTTTGCTCGAGACCATTACGATTTTCAAATTACGGTATACGTTTGATAACAACTGGATAACTGTAACAGGAGATATGCGAGCTGGTGTATTGCAGGAGGGACGCGGAAACGAAAACGTTCATTGAGTCAGGTACTACAAATGACAAAGTATGTACATGTTAGTTCTCATTTTCGTATTATAAGAAGGATTTACAATGGTCGTGAATAAATAGATTTTGAGATTTTAACGGATAATATCAGTTTTTCTTCTCCTCTTTTAAAAAGTAGCGTTTACTAGAATTCCTGACCGTCTTTGTGTCTGTACATGTGTACGGTAGTGACTGAAATTCAATGTCGATGAAATTCGGCATTTTGGCGTCGTTTGACCACATCTTGGGACCATAAAAAACACATCCTTCTCATGTGCTGAAACATCTTATTTTCTCAAAATCGTTTCTAACAATTTTCGTCAAAATTTGCTCGCATTTAGCACTTCAGTACTTCAAACGAAACGGGAAGTATTTTCTCCCAAAAATCCGATTCGAGAAAAATGAACGACAAATTTGGCCTAACTCTCAAAAATCGATTTTTCAAATTTTGTTAAAAATATACGACGACGAACTGAAAAAGATAGTTGACTTCAGTAGATAGTGTTTTATATGAACAAAACCTTAGTAGAATTTGATAAATAGTGTTTGGGAAATTAGATAAATTTTCCTGGAATTTTGTCCACAGCTTCCGGACAGCATTTTTTGGTAGGAGTAATCGATTGTGAACAAGTTTGTTTAGTCGTTATATCAATCAGAAAATCATTTTCTAAATAGAAAAATACTTAAATAAAACACTGTAAATAGGAAAATTTGTGGAACTTTTCAGTTGAACAATTCCACACCATTTGTTACTGCGTTTAGTCTCTCATTAAAGTGGCATATGACTGGCATCTTTCTTGGAAACTAACCTAAAAACGCGAGATCGCATGAGGTGCGACATGTGATGGTATCAGCGATCCCTAGACGTGTAGGCAGAGTCTGCAACCTACGTACTCAAGTCGGAATAGTTGCATAGTAACAAGAACCGGCCAGCTGTTACTTCAGACCCATGCCGTGTTCTGCGTAACAATTTAGTGCGTTTTGAAAAAACTGTTTTCACTATAAAACCTCGCTGTACAACCCTTAAATTGCCCGAACCTCTTCACTCTGACAACCGTGATTGAAGTTGTAACTTCGATAATTTATTTATGGCAATAAGAAATTAAAACAGTCGATGTAAAAATTTATTATGAACAGCTTTGGATTTTAAATTATACATTTTGATTAAATTCCTTTTGATGATCTTATCAGTTGAAACTTCTCTGTAAGAAGGTTGTGTACATACTATGTTCATCACGAATAAGTATTATGTTTGTCGGTTCTTAGAGTAGAGGAAATGTTACTGGGCCATCGTTATTGGAAATTTTATGCTTACTCCACGAAACGTCAAAATATGATATGTCTTGCCGTTCAGCCAGTATTTCAGAAAACAGCCAGTAACTACTCTCGTCATCGTTAAACTAAAGGCCGCCATCTTAAAACGGAAGTGCACAGGAAAAAAATCTTATAAGTTGTTTGGGCTCTGTACAAGGTACCTTCGTACCTAATTTCAAAACAATCAGTCAATATGTTTCGCCAAAACTGCGTACAATCGTCATTATATATCAGAGACCGCCATCTTGAAACGGAAATGAATTGGGCAAAAAATCTTACAATACGTCGTTCGGCCTTTATACAAGATATCTTCTTACCAAATTTGAAAACAATCGGTCAATGCGTTCGGCCAAAATTGCGTAACAAAAAAACACACACACGAAATGCCGAACGGTCGAGTTGAAGCAGAGACCTCGCTTCGCTCATCATTTACAACTGGAATTGGCCCTTAGGCTGAAGCGGTGCAAATACAACGTAGTCTCATTCAGTTTAAATCATTGATATGACTTCCGGCTGTATGTCTCACTTACAGCTGGAATCTATCACATTATGTCTTGAGACATTGCTACTAGAACAGTCCCACTTCATTTACAGCTGAGCATAAATAACCCATATTAATAATTTTCTAAATGTTTGCGCGCACGCAATGTCTTTAAAGCCTAATGCCCGCAGTGTGCTGCACGTGGCAGTGTTCTGTCTTTTACGCAACTTCCAATAAAATATATTACCACAGAATCGGCTTATTAAGAAATGTCGAAACGCATAAGCTGTACACGCACGTTGCTGTTTTA
The DNA here is from genome assembly GCA_022606455.1 of Callitettix versicolor. NCBI lineage: Eukaryota > Metazoa > Arthropoda > Insecta > Hemiptera > Cercopidae > Callitettix > Callitettix versicolor. Next base: position 66,750,027 of record CM040183.1, on the reverse strand, counting down.
ATATAAATGTCTTCCCTGACAGATTACAGATTACACCAGGCGACGTGCCTGTGCGTGCGTGCGTGCGTGTAGAGGTCATTGACGATTCTTTAGAAACAGTTAATTAATTGTTTTCGACAACTAATATTTCTGTCGAAAGAACTTTTCGATAAAACAATTAACGAAAATTCGGCATTCTGGTAAAACTAAGAGATCTCAAAATAAAACGAACAAAATTTTTTTCATTGTTATCATGTGTTCCTGCAGTGATTAAAAATTGAAGTCAGTTTATTAAACTTGAAATCTAGTTATGGTTAGAAAATACTCGGGGAAAAATTAAACCGGACACTGAAGAGATAGAAACGAATTAAAACAAAATAAATAATATGTGGAACTTTGAATAACATCGCTTAAACGAATATTTTGATACACGAAAATCGAACTCGGCACAAACGTTTCCGTTTCAAGATGGCGGCCATGGTAAATTTTAATTTTACATTCAATTGGAAAATTCAAAATCGTCAACAGCATAAATTAGCATTTCAAATTTTACTGAAAATAAATTCTGGCCGCCGACGGTTTATAATTTTCGTAGCCTCAATCGAATTTGAAAAAATGAAATGCTAATTTTGTAGATTTAAAAGAGTGTAAGATAAAATAGTTACGATTTTTTTGAAAAGATTTTGAACGATCGCTGATTTTTCTGAGTATAATGCTTGCGCAAGCTCATAGAGCTCATGATTTTACGCTCATAGAGACATGTAAAATGTACAGTTTTTTAACGACCGTTCAAAACGTGTCTAGATATTTGGACCTTAGTCTTATCGATAGTTGCTCAAAAATCTTATAACATTAAATTTGTAGGTTATGTTAAGTTACTTAAACGAAACGCTATGGTAACATCTGATGCTCAAGGACAGTTGAACCTTCATTCCTTCTGCCAGCTGTTGTATGTAGGAATGCATTTATTGGTGCAGGCCTAACCTCAAATACTTGTACGAGATATGTTAATTGGAAATGTAAGTCTGTATTTATACTTCTACATCTGCTGTGACCTTCAAGTTTGTTAATATATTATAAAATGAATGTAACATTGAAATATTTTAACTACGTTTGAGACACTGGAATGAGCTGATGTGGCAAATCTACTACGCACTTGGGCCTGAGCACTAAACATACATTAGGCTATATTGGCAACTTACACAAATAACTAGAATTATTCACGAAAATTATTATTAAACTATGATTACAAATTATTAATCATTACCCAATTTTGTGCTCCTAAATAGCTCAAATAAACCGTAAGGATAAGAAAATTTCGGTTCAAGGAAAAACCAACATGAAATAAACGTAAAAACGTATACATTTTGTTTATAGATGTCCCATAGCTCAAGGTAGTTTGCTAAATTTGAAATAAAATAATTTATTGTTTGAACCCACCATGCAAATCGAAAATGCCAAACAAAATCCATAAATAAGCATAAATATTCTACACGTTTTTAGTGGACTCCGTGTGCTATTAGAGTGACCATCATGGTAAGGTCCTAACTCGGAACTTTGAGATGATCGAAGATTCTGATCTCTTAGATCACTTTTTGGATGGTCGCTTAAGTGTGCGTGCGTGTGTGTGTGTGCGAGCGCGCGCGTGTGTGTGTGTGAGAGAGAGAGCGCACGTGTGTGCGTGTGCGTTAGCACGCTCACATCCGCAATTTTGGTTCGATTTGATTCAAAATTAGCACAAAAATCTATCTAAAAGTTTAAAAATGGCGGGCATTTTAAATCTTTAAAAATTCGAAACTTTTTTGACATAATTTTTTTAACTATTTCAACGTCGCAATCAGCGTTAAAAACTGCATAAATTAATATTTTGTATTTTTAAAATCCATTGATTTAAGACATTTTTCGATGGCGGTCAGGGTACATTTTCGTATTTTCAATGTAATTTGAAAGTTTAAAATGCTAATATGTTCAGATTTTAATGCTAATTATGATGGCGAAATCGGACATTCAAGAGGTAAATAGAAATACTTTAAGAATTAGCTTCCATCACGTCAGCGAGACAACTGGGTGCAGCGATTATTTAAAAATTGGTTCACTAATTGTGCGAAATATTTGATTACGTGTAATTTTCAAGATATGATCAGAAACAAATTAATTAAAAAATTTCTGTTATTGGACCAAAAATAAAAATCATGCTTCATGTTTTCTCTTCCTTTTTATTTTAATTACGATAATTTGTTCGAAAACACAAATTAATATAGCTAGTTTTTAACAACATAACCTAAAACTTATTATACCCAATCAGCTGTTCAATGAAATCAGCTGATCGTTACAAATTAATGTAAACCAACTGATCTTCTACTGTAACTATCAATATAAATGTGCACTCGCAATCACGCAAAATCCAACATCACAACCAGCCCTAAAACATGATACATGTTAAAAATAAAATGTTCGAGACATAGGCAAACTATATAAAAAATGTCATCGAAATCAGTTTTTAGGCTGCAGTTCGAGCACAGATACATTCCTCGTAGTATTTATTGGTCGAGCCATGGGTAAACTATGTAAAAACCGATATCGAAATCTGTTTTTAGGCTGCAGTTCTGAGCACAGATGCATCCTCGTAGTATTTATTGGTCGAGACATGGGTAAACTATATAAAAAATGACATCGAAATCAGTTTTTAGGCTGCAGTTCGAGCACAGATACGTTCCTCGTAGTATTTATTGGTCGAGCCATGGGTAAACTATGTAAAAACCGATATCGAAATCTGTTTTTAGGCTGCAGTTCTGAGCACAGATGCATCCTCGTAGTATTTATTGGTCGAGACATGGGTAAACTATATAAAAAACCGATATCGAAATCAGTTTTTAGGCTGAAGTTCTGAGCAGAGATACATTCCTCGTAGTATTTATTGGTCGAGACATGGGTAAACTATATAAAAAACCGATATCGAAATCAGTTTTTAGGCTGCAGTTCTGAACACAGATACATTCCTCGTAGTATTTATTGGTCGAGACATGGGTAAACTATATAAAAAACCGATATCGAAATCAGTTTTTAGGCTGCAGTTCTTAGCACAGATGCATTCCTCGTAATATTTAGTGGTCGATACATGGGCAAATTCTATAAGAAATGTCTTCTAAAATGTCATTCTAAAATTGTTGTTCAGTTAGTTCAAATTAAAGAAACAAAGAGTCAACTAATTTATAGAATTTCACTACAGTACAGCCCTTCTGGGTATTAAAAATAATTGAAAATACACTGTCAAATCGGTTGCAGCGTATTTTACAAAATTAACGATTGTTTACGAACGACAAGAAAATGAAATAGCATCGTAACATTCGCAATGAAAACAAGGGTGAACCGTGAGTTGGTCATGCGCCTAGCAGCTGTTGAAATCGGCTAATGGTCTGTAAATAATTTAATAATGCGTACAAAATCCAAGCAACGCATTGAAACTCTGGGCAGTGATTAATATTTTATTTTCGGTTATGTTTAGGCAGGGCTTATTGCATAACGTGAGGCTTTGAAGTGGCCGCTCTGTGAGTTCCATGACTTATACATTGCATAAATACTTGTACTCGGTTTGTTTACAGCTGACAAGGGTTGCAGAGGTCGGTAAATACTCCTTGAACCGGTTGTAATGCTCATTAACGGCCAGCCACCGGCCTACTATGTACTGTAGTAGCCCTATTTATTGTATTTCCACCACTTAAATGCAATAAACGGCGGCAAAGTTTTCAGACTGCTTGTTTCAAACTATAGCCTATTCCAAAGCTGTAATATACGAGCTCGTTATTCTACAGGCTACTGCTCAGGAAGAAAGTAATGCAATAGTGACAAAAAATTCAATTTGCAGATCTTATAATGGAATTAAGATAGATTCATGGACAAAAGAACTCGCTTTAATTTGGTGTACCTGAAATTTCTGTACAATAACCGACTGGAACGTTGTAACATCCTAAACGCAGTTGTTTTCTTTCGAGGACCAGACTGTAATAGGCTATTAAATGTTTACAGTATTTTGATTTTTCAAAAATTCTGTTTAGTAGAAAAATTGGAATTGATAAATTAAAATTATGGCGTAGAAGTTTTTGGCAATTAAATATAGTAATCTGATTTCCAAAGTAGTAAAAATAAATAGGATGATTTTAAAGATTTCGTACGACTGCCATTTTGAAATAAATGAATAGATTTTGTTGTATAGGTAATGATTTTTTTAAGCTATAGTGCTACAAATAATTTCCGTGGCAAGTTTAGTTTTCGCGTGTTGTGATTATTACTGTTTTAAAAGTGAAACATGATAAATGTTGATAAATAACAAATTTACTGATCTATTAAAACTTATTTTTGTAAGCACACTCAGGTACTAGGCTATATGATTAGGCCTAAGATTAAACTACGCTAAATTAAACAAATTTATTTTATAATCCACATTATAACCTAACTTTTTATCTTTAGACCGCATGTTCTCCACGTACTTATAATGATGAACATGTTGCCTCGTATCAACGAAAAGGAAATAAAGCAAGAGTTAGGCCTGTGATTTCCGGTCTTCTATAAGAATTCGCTAAGTAAAAGAGCGAAACTTCTCAAGTTAATGACAAAAATCACCGTAGAAGCTCCAGTTGAAAGGAACAATTAGTTCGGTATTTAGGCAGCCGTGGCCCTCAAGCAAGCAATGTCAGCCAGGAGTCGACTCTAATCACAAGTTCATGTCATCGCCACTTTCCTGTTAAAATTCTAGTTCGAATTAATTAAATCGTGAGTGCCCGAAGACGTAGATTTAATATCGTGAAAAATTTATTCATCTGTTATTAGACGAACAAATATTTTGTTGAGTGATTTTGTTTTTAATCTGCTGATAGCCTACTTAAGTATTTTAGACCTGCAGCCAAAACCTAGGTCTCTTTCGTTTTTGCAAGCGTGTCTGTTTATCGGATATGCCTCCCTAGCGTCTGATGGTGGCGATGTAGGCCTAATGGATTTTAGATCTTTGCTATTTGTTTTAAAGTACAAAGCCATAAAAGAAATAAAAACTTGATTAAATAATATGAAAAATAATATTATGTTTAGTAAGGAAATTAATAAGGAAATATTTAGTCTCATTTTGATTTAAAATTTTAAAAAATCATTAAAGTAGATGAACAGTGTCAATTTGTCTGGACAAATTTTCAAAACCCGATCTTTTTTAAGTTAAAATTGGAACTAAAAAAATTGGTGTCAATAATATTTTCTTGATGTTTGACACACGACAGGAAACTAATGGCTGTCAAAATAATATTTACACAAAAAATAATTAATTTTACTCTTATTACTTTGGATTTTCTTTCTTCTCGAATTTACAATCAGTTATTTTCAAGACAGTATCAAAAGTTATTTAATTTGGTGTATCTGAAATTTCTGTACAATAACCGACTGGAATGTTATAACATCTTAAACTCAAGTGTTTTCTTTTGTGTGTAGACAGTAGGCTATGTAAAAAGTTGATGGCTCTTAAATTTTTATTAGTAATAAAATACTATAATTTATGTTATTTTACATTATTATTTTTTTTGAAAAATAAAATTTTTATTTTTGTTTTAAAACTTGGTAAAAGTGAAATATGTAAATTAAAACATGCTTTAATAGAAAAAAAACATTAAAAACACTAGCCAAAATTGTCATTTAGGTAGGGCCTACTAAAAAAAATGAACATTCAGTCAGTCCTTTTCGGAATTTGATTGACTTATTGTTGAAAAAGTCACAAGAAGTTATAACAACTAAGTTCCAGCATAACTTTTAGACTAGAAAAAGTTAATTTAGGGATATTTTTCATAAAAAACTTTTTTTAGCGTTAAAAAATAAATTCACCAATTTTATTTTAAAATATAAAACCCAATCAAGTAGGTAACGTGTCAGTTAAAGGAAGGTAGCTATAAAATAACCGTTGCTGTCTTACTGTAAATCCGAAACAGGCTGATCAAATTCAAAAAAATTAATTTACTTCAGACTAAAAAATTAAGAGGAAACAAAATTATTAATTTTTCCGGATCCTGAATTATTGATTTTTTTTTATTTTAGTAAGATGGCGACTTGTGTGTGTGTGTGTGTGTGTGTGTGTGTGTGTGTGTGTGTGTGTGTGTGTGTGTGTGTGTGTGTGTGTGTGTGTGTGTGTGTGTGTGTGTGTGTGTGTGTGTGTGTGTGTGTGTGTGTGTGTGTGTGTGCAGGTATACTTTTTTAACAATACTTTAAAATTAGGTAGTACAATACTTTAAAATTAGGTAGTACTTGACAGGGCTTTATTTTTGAAAATGTGTAATTGGCTCTCAAAAACCAAATTTTTATTTGGAGTTATTTTGCTTTATTACACTATTTTTACATGAAACATATTTTAAAGTAATACTTTTCTAGTTTAAAAATTGTTTAATCATTCTTTGACATTTTCATATCATATCTGTGGCACATTTTTTATCTATAACTATAACTACAGGATATTTCATAAAGTTCTAATCAGTAGAAGTGGTTATATGTATGCATGATAGTAGAAAATAACAGACAAAACAACAATGCAAAACTGTAATACAACTGTGCCTAATACTAAAGTATATCCATTATAACTATGTTTGCAAGTAATTAAACTATTTTTTTAAAATTGTTGTTTAATGGTGGAGTATTTATGTTTATTTGGACATTTTCCATCATTCATGTATTTAAAAACAGACTCGAGAGTATGGATCAGCTCGTGTTCTCGAGTGTTTTACTTAAAACCTAAACGTGCAACAAACCTGGATGTTTAGGCCAATGTTAAAATTTTTACGAAGAACAAACACTCAGGGCAGATCTGGTTAGACCAGAAACTAAATGGTAAAATTAAAACTACATGTAATTAAGAAACTACAACTTACCAAGAAAACGAAACCGTACACTATAGCCGACAATAGAGTTAGCTAATGTTTGAAAACGTTTAATTAGCTCATAAAAAAACTTCATTTTGATTTGGGGTTAATAGTTATACTATAACTTTATAATATGAAATATTATGTTTTTTAAGAAATAGTAAAAATTAATTATTATTTCCCTCTGACCATTTTGTTTTTAAAAATTATAAAACACTGTTTAAAAATTATAATTTTTCAATTTAATAATAAAAATGTTTGTACTGTTTGTAGAGAAAATATTTGCCGTAACCCAACCACTGACAAATGTGACACCTTGGGTCTAGCAGAACTTGGAACCATGTGCGACCAGTCATCGAGTTGCGCCTTAGTACAGGACAACGGACTGAGTGCGGCTTTTACTATAGCTCACGAATTGGGACATGTGTTAGTATCGAAATATAAACAAAACTAATTTCAATTTGTTTATATTGTAGTGTTAATTTGCTTCTGTGTGTATGTTATTACAGTTTAAAGACTGCTTTATTTAATTCTCGTTTATTTAGTGAGTCCAAGCAATGTCAAAAAGAATTGATGTTCTAAATATTCATACTATAAAACGAAAAAAAAGCCATAAAAATAAATTCGAAAATTGAAAACTAATAACAAAATGTTTGTCAGCTGTGCAGGAGTGACAGATTCTTAACTAAGTAATTTAATTTAAAATGAAGCACTTCCTTTAACATCTGGCATGAGCAGCTTGTCATTTTATCTGTACTGACTTCCACAACAGCATCGAACAAGTGTATTTCTTACTTTCATATGCAGTATTAAAGTTCTTCTTTTTTATACTTTATTAAAAAAAATCTATCAGTTACAAACCTATTAATCTTTCTGGAAAATGTCAGATGTTTAAGTAAGACATTACTATTTAATAATCCTTCAAGATTGCCTTATTCTTGTAGATAAGATCAGGTCTCTTATATTAAAAATTATATAATTGTGTTCTTAATAATATATTCAAGCACCTTTTTATTCTTAAAACTCAGTTTTAAAATCAAATGATAATTTTTTACATACTTTACCTAAGAGTTTGTAAATCCTGATTACTTTCTTTTTTGAAGTAATGATATTTTTGTTGGGTTTCCATCCCAGTCTGTTTAAAATCAATTGGTTTTCACTGACTGTAGCTCAAGCTCTTTTATCCCCTAATAACTATTTTACAAATCATTATAGATACAACTAAAAAAAAATCAGCGATCAATAATTGTTTCTGTTGGCACACATTGTTGATTTTTATCAACTTCTAAAAATGAAGTCTTTATAAAAATATAAAAATTACAGCGGACAAAGTTTTGGGCTTTCTAATTGGTTCTCTCAAAATTAATTTTCTTATGTCCTTCTACAAATCATAAATTTACAAAATCTTACAAAAAATCTGTAAAAATCATTCTACTTTTAAACTATATTTAAAATGTTGACTTCAAAAAATATTATGTGCTACATTAACCAAAAATCATTTTTAAGTTTTAAAATTAATCATTTTAGACATCATAATGACTTCTGGTTTCCATTAATTTTCCCAACTTAACAATTCATTTAAAATTATATATATTATATATGCTGTGCTTTTTAGAAAAGAAGTTTCACCTCAAATTCCTCTATAGGAACTGGTAAATGTCGGCCAGTATGAACAAGACATTAAAGGAGGATAAAGTTCTGCAGTATTGTTTTGTTAAATCTTTATTTAAAGGACACTATCTCAATTATGTGTTCTTATTTATTTAGTTATTTTTTAAAATTTAATGGTAGATTTAATTTATTTGTGTATTTGGCACAGGTCAAATTAAACGTTGAATATAACAAAAAATTTCACTGAAAAATGTCTGTTTTATGTAAAAAAAATACTTTTTGGTAATGTAAATTAGTCTATTTTTAAATTAAAACTTCTTTGTAATGTTGTATACAACATAACTATTCAGTGGCATAATAATCTAATACTAAATAAATGCTTACAGACTTAACATGCCTCATGATGATGATGACGTGAAGTGCAACCACTATCAAGGAACATCCAAGAAGCATGTAATGTCTCGTATGTTAGACTATAATACCTACCCTTGGTCATGGTCTAACTGCAGTAGGCATTATTTAACAGAGTTTCTAGAGTGAGTTTATAGTTATATATTTTATTCTGTCTTCTTTAATTTTTTTGTATTTTGGAGTATATAAAATTTAAATTGCTATCTAATACAGTATTAAATTCTTAGTTATTCTTAAAGAAGCTTTAATAAAGCAATAATTAATTAATTAAATAAAAGCTATCATATATAATTAGCTATGTACCGTTAACGTTTAAAATTTTGTTAGTTTTATGTGCCTTCAAACAGCTTATTTATGCCAGCTTTTTAATGTTACAAAAATAATTTCCTTTTACGAAAAGGTCTTACATTTATATTGTGTTAATATACCAATTAGTTTAGATTTAGAGTAATTATTGTAAAATGTCAACAGGTTTATCCCGTATTCAGTCCAACATCTGTTCAGTTTGACATACTCTTGCTAAAAAGGATATTCTAGATATTGCGTAACGTAGAATCGTATGATTGACTAATGGCAGAAAGAGGTTTGTCTGAGGACGTTGGACATATAAATGTTGCACATGTGTGACAGGAGAAAAAAAAACATTATTCGACCCGGCTGACAATATTAAACCTTTGTTAAAAACCAGTCGCTACCTGTTGACCAAATCCAGAGTAAGAATTCCAGAAGCGGTTTACTTTTCGCATTCCTTATTGTTCAATGACTTCTTAGTGAGAGTTGAACAATTTTGTACCTTTTAAAAGACGCACCTGTGTAAATCTTCTTTTTAAACCGAAGAATTTGTGTGATTGATTGTAAAGAATCTGTAGTATTCTACCAATTAGTAGCACTATAAGCAATGTGTTTATTTTGCAGCACATTGAAAACATTTTTGGCCCATCTAACCCATCAACTAAAATTGTATTAGTGGTTAAAGAGGTTACATTTTTACATCTTGTTCCAATACCTTTTGTTTTAAGTACATCTCAGACATTTTGTACAACTAAAAAAAAATGCTAGTTGAATCAATATGTTATTATTAAGTAAACTTGTTGTTGTTGTTTTCCAATGGCTTCCGCTGGCTCACACCATCTTTGATCTTGCTTCCCAGTAGAGGCCAGGGAGGACTCCTCTTCTCTGCTTCTCTTCATCTAATTTTCTGCAGACAGGAGATGGTCCTTGTTCATGACGATGTCTGTTATTAAGTAAACTTGTCGAAGTAAAACACAAATCTATTTTTTCTTTCATTAAAGTTTTGAAAAAATGTAAATTATTTAAATTGTTTTACAAATTTTTGTAGAATTGTAATGAAAATAATTTGACAAAGGGAAAACAACAATATAAAACTATTACAAACCCAAATAAGCAGTTACTTAATGACTGTCAGTAATTTAAATTAAAAATACTAATAATTTGACTAATAATATTATCACAGTACTTATTATTAAAGAAATGTTGACTAACTTGCATCATGAAAACAACAATAATTCTTCATTTAGAATCACATTTTTGGTTATTTTTCAAAAAACAAAAAATGTGATTCTAGTTGAAGAATTATTGTTGTTTTCATGATCCAAGTTAGTCAACATTACATTAAACATAGTAGTTTCTAGTGATCTGATTGGCATTATATGTTTACTTTAGTTTTGTTAAAGTATTAAAACTTACATTATTACTAATTATTTCATAAGATATAATTTATTAATTGTACTTATATTGTATTTAATAAATAGTGCAGGATATGGGAGGTGTCTACTAGACCAACCAACAAAAGATATTCTCAGTCAACAAGCAAACAAACACCAATTGCCAGGTGAAGACTTTGACGAAGATCGACAGTGTGAATTGATATACGGCAAAGATTCTAAAATTTGTTCATTTATGGTAAGTAATTAACAAAGGTTATTTTTTAATTTCAGACACAGATTTCAAATGTATTGTATAAAATAATCACAAATAATTTGTATTTAATGTGTATTTATAAAATAATCACAAATATTTGCATATATGTAAAAGATACTGAGTGCTAAGGTATTGTAATAAGTAAAATACTTTGAGTGCCAGTATATTATATATATATATATATATATATATATATATATATATATATATATATATATATATATACTGGTAATAGTTGCATGAACAGGTAAATTATATGTTGCATATAAGTTGCATATAATAATAATAACAATAATGTTAATAGTAACAATGTTTTACTGGAGAAAAGTACAGTAATATCTTCTTTTTTTTTACTATTACTATTATTACAACTAAAAGCAGAGCAGTATGGTATTGGAACATATATCTTTACTTTAACACCAAAAACACAAACAATAGGTTTGACATTCATTAGCCTAATTCAAGTTCAAGTGATGGGTGTATGTTCTTACCCTTTGCTTGATACATGTTGTGGTAGAAAGGCTGCAATCTTGAATGGTTCACTGTGGCTTCACTACAAAAAACGAATGCCTATAAATTATTTTGTGCTTTGTGGTTAGATGTAACAGCATTTTCCTATCAGAATAAATATTAGCGTGAAGTGATGAAATGTTTATCATTAAATTTTATTATTATTATAATTTTTTGTAATATTTATTTTTCCCCCACTAAATATTGTGGTAAGTATTTAAAATAAAAAGTACTATTTTACAAATTCAATATTGTACACCATGCAATACAATAATATTAAAAAAAATATTAATCCGTTACTGGTTCCTACTGAATATTACAAAAACAAAGTTTAGAGATAAAATGGTACAGAGTATTCTTAAAGATCTAATTTATCAATTTTTGTACTTCTTGAAAGCTCTTTTAAGCATATTTGCAAAACAATCTTGCTGCACTTTTTTTTTATTGCACTTAACAAAATTGGTAGATTATGCTACATTATAGTTTTCATACTGAAAGAGCTTTTATTTATTGTCTATACTATTTTTTTAAATTTTACTTTTACTTTTTGTGACACATTGTCTGACAAAAAGAAAGCCTTTAGCTAGCTTATGGCTATTTAGATGATTGTAAAGTGGTTAGTACTTAAAAGTTCCTATCTTGTATGTTATTATCCTATGTTATTATTATTTTAACTTTAAAAGATTAAAACATATTAATCCATTTTTGGACTTAATGGAAAGTTGTATGTTTGTTGCATATGTATGAAAATAAAAAGCAAAAAATGACTAAAACTTGTTTTAGATAATATTTATAGCCACATGCAATATTAAAAGAACAAAACACGTTTTAACTGTACCAAGGTGATTGTATTTTCAGCCAGTAGTCTGTAGACAGTTATGGTGTACAAAAGACATAGGTGAACTAGAAGGTTGTAGAACTCAGCACATGCCTTGGGCTGATGGTACACCTTGTGGAGACTATGACTGGTGCCAACGAGGAGAATGTGTACCAAGAGACAGAGTGGCACTAAAGCCTATAAACGGAGGATGGGGTGAATGGCAAAAGTAGGTTCATTTTAACACTATTATTATTTTTATAAAATAAAATATTAACAAAAAATATAAAAATTACTATGTTACATTTTTCTTCAATAATTTGCTTTCTTCAAAAACATTCAGTAAAACAAAAAATAATTCACTTTTTACAGAATTTTTTTAAAAAAGTAGTTGAATGGAGAATTTTTGCATTAAAAAATAAGATAAATGTTTATATAAAATTGTTTTACTATTTTGTTGTATCATTTTACTGCATTATTTTTGTTTTTATAAAGTGAAAAGTGTCATGATCCCTTTTCATTCGTGAAAATACTTTATATTTCATAGGCATTTTGAAATTTTTAAAATATATTTATAAAAATATTTGCAATAAAGTAATTATTAGTTCTTTTTAACTTGTTTGTTTCTTATTTGTTCTGTTTAAAACAAATAATATCCTGCAACAAATTTGAGCAAGGTAGTTAAACATTTTTTAAATTAGGCAAAATGCTTAGACACTTGAAAAATAAAAGAGAGAAAAATAAGAAAGTGAGGTAAAGACAAAATAAAATTCAGTGTTATGTATTTTTTTGTAGATTATTGATGGTAGTGTAATTTCCTACGTGCATGAATTTTAGTCTTACATCCTTAACGGTAAATGATTTTTATAATAAAAAAAATAATAAAATTAAAATAACTTATTGAGCAATGTGTTGACACTATATTTAGCTTTGAAGAATGTTCACGAACTTGTGGGGGTGGTGTAAAGAGATCATTCCGTTACTGTAACAACCCTTCTCCATCTAATGGTGGCCGCTACTGTGTAGGGAGAAGAGTCAAGTATCGTTCCTGTTCCACCAAGGACTGCCCTCCAGGAACACCTGATTTCCGGTAAGAAACAACCTTATTGCATTAACTTATATGAACCAAAAAAATCGTGGTTTAACTGTTTTCTATCTAATTAATATGTTGTATGTATTAACTTAATTTGGATAATTAAATTTAATCAAGAATATATTTGTGGATTAACGATTGTTGTAGGCATCTGAACTAAATTAAAAAAAAAAAAATAATAAACATCATCTAGTAAATTTATTTTTATTTATTCATTCATAGGGTACACTATCTATTCCTTATTTCATCTATATATTTTTTGTTTTTTTTAGAGAGGAACAGTGTGCAGTTTTCAATAACAACAACTTCAGTATTCAAGGACTCTCTGCATCTGTGAAATGGGTTCCTAAGTATGATGGAAGTAAGTTTTAAAAAAGTTAATGCATTTTATGTACTGTGCAAGTCTGTACTTACACTTAATTTACAAGTGGCCTTGAGATTTGTTATACAGGGAGAGTTTTAAATATTCTTTTATATATTTCTCTAAATTTCTTCAGATATACAAACTACTGCTGATCTTGTTGGGTAATAAATACAGTAGAGTAGCATTTATCCAACCTTCCATTTTATGTGACCCTGATTTAAAAAAAAAAATCTGTGAGGAAATTTTACAATTTGGACTATCTCTGCCATTTCTCTATGGAGAACACTATAATGTGACCTTGGCAGGAAGACAATTTGTTTCAAAATAGCTGAGAAGTGAGAAAACACAAACATTGTGTCCATATGATATGGCTAATCCCTCTTTCTACGGTTCAGCTGCCTGTTCGCTAGCGATGAACATATTAGCTCAGTCTCGTGAGGCAAAGAAATCACTAGTAAAGTAAAAGAGAATTTCTTGTATTGAAAGACATGAAACCTTGGAGATTACGAGTGTTGAAATATATGAAACAGCTAGAGGAAAATTCATCAGTGGAGGTTTTAACTAAACAGACTCTGAGATGTAGCAGAAAAAAAAACTTCAAACTGCTGATAAACAACAGCAGTTACACATTTTTTCCTCAGGTTTAATGATCATGAAATGTAATTTCAGTAATTTATTAGGTATGTAATAGGTATTTCAGTAATGTAAATTCAGTATGTAACATAACCTAACCTAACCTTTATTTCTACTTTCCACATAATCCAACTTTTCCACTAATTTGACTTGTCAACACCCATTTAGGATGAATAATTGTGACTGTACATAATTACAATAAAATAAACATTTTCAGCTGGCATTCTGAAACAACTTTTTTTTAATGTGAATGTGGTATTATGCATTAAATAGAGTTAATTTAATTTTTCAGACTATTGTTTTACACTGAACATAATACAGAAAGTAATTTCAAAAATCATTATTGATTCTAAAGAATTAATAGTTTTTTATACTAAAAACTACCAATATTTATATAAATGAATTATTATTTCTGTAAACAGTTTGTAACACTCATTTCTTTTTTATAGTGAGTTATTATTATTATTTTTTAGTTTTATAAATATTCTAGAGATATTTCACATACATTAATATAAACTAGTGACATAAAACTGCATTTTGGCTGTGGTATTCATAACTAACTAGTTTCTATTCCTACTAATATGTATTACAAACTTGACTAATAAAATGCTTTATAATCTTCTATTTTTTCCAGTTACAGTAATTTCTCTTGTCAACTAATAACAATGGCATATTGGTTGTGTATACTGTTCTGAAGGTATTTAAATAAAGGAACAAGGCATGCTATAACCATTTGTCTAACACATTATACTTTTGTACCAAATATTCCAGTTGGAGCCGACGACAGGTGTAAACTCTATTGCCGTGTTGCTCAGAGTAGTGCGTACTATTTACTTAAAGAAAAGGTAATAGATGGTACAATCTGCGGTCCTGATACATATGATATCTGTGTTAATGGAATATGCCGCCAGGCTGGATGTAACCATTATCTCAACTCCAATAGTCAACTAGGTGAGTTTTATTTTGCGATATTGTATTATCAATAAAATAGTAAATGATTTAATTATATTGCAAGTTTTATTAAAATACTATTTAAATATTTGTTAAGTTGAGGTGAAAAAAGATACTTTTATTGAAGCATATTTTGTAATAGTTGTACAACAAGCTAGTTCTGCCCTAATCTGTCTGCATTCAAACCAATTTATTAGTGATCAGCCATGTTTATTCATTTATCCTTCTATTTATGATTAATCAAATGTTAGCCTGATCATGTGTCTTATAATGTTCAATGAGTTGTAATAACAGCAGTACAGTAGGAAGGCCCTAAAACCACTGTCCTTTAAACTTAAGTTATCCCACCTTTTCAGTACTTTTCATTTCAGTACTTAATTCAGTACTTAATTCCCCCAGTACTTAATTCATTTCAGTACTTAATTCAGTTAACACGTTATGTGTATTTATAGAGAATAAACTCAAATTTTGGAATAGAGCTAAAAAATTAAAACAACTATGTTTTACGATTTTTTAAATAAAATTTTAAAATAATCTAATGTGATTATAAAATACATGTGTAGGATTTTATTTTGCTTTTTTGTTTCAAAATCTTTCATATTTCGTTAAAATTGTTGAGTTGTAAATTTTAATCAAGTGCATCTTTTACAAATAAACCAGTAACTACAAATTTACCATATTAAGTTTAGCATTACTAAAACAACAAGATGTTAGTTTATAAAATAGTAATCATTTCTTCTTCTTCTTTTGATGAAGCCTGTTAGGGACCACGTGACAATTTCAATTCTTCACACTTAGCTGTTTTCTCTTCCGTTCCCTCCAATACTCCCTCATCCTTTCACTATGCAGCTTCTTTCTGTCTTCGGACCACTTTGCACCAGGTTTCCTCTGCAATATTTCCTGGAATCCCTCCATACTCAATATTATTTATTTTTAAATCTTTGCTTACCTCTTGAATCCAACTAGTTATTGACTTTTTATCCTATAGGTACTTGAGTATCCTTTTCGCTAGTCTTGAATCATTCATCCTGTACATATGTCCAAGAAATTGCAGTCTTCTCTTCCTTATCGTCTCTGTCATGTCCTCTATGTTCCTGTATATTTCATCATTAGATCTTAGTTTCCATGTTTCTTTTAAAGTAATCATTTATTTAAATACAAATTAATTGTTTCTTTGTTTTCATACATTGTAAAATGAGCTCTTGCTAAATTTTAACACATTTAAAATAAGTTTGAAAAAATAAGTGTCCAACATTTCAAATATATCTTTTGTTAAAAATATTTTTAAATTATGTTATTAACTAAATAACTTTAAAAAAATTTTGGTGTTACACTATAATAATTAGGGACATAGACATCAGTTTGTATTTGTAGATTAGAAACAATACTACTTATAATTCTTTGTTAAAGATTACTGTGGCCAATGTGGAGGAGATAATTCCAGTTGCCAGCTGATCTCTGGCAAGTATAACATTGCTCAATATGGTTACACAAAAGTAGTGCGAGTACCAGCTGGATCTTCTAACCTAGATGTTCGACAAAATGGATACAAAGGATCTGTCAACATAAATAACTTTCTCGGTATGATTGATTATTTATATTTGATCTATTTGAAATTGTGCCTCTATTTTTTAACAATCTTTTATAGTATATCTAATTTTAATTGAACTGATTTATTTTTTATGAGTAAGGTATTAAATCTCTTAATCTTCTTAACTAATCTCCTTGATAACAAAAAAATTGTTAGGTTATGTTAGAATTTTATTTTCATTCTCTTTTCAACCTCCAGTGTTGCTCAGTTTTGCAATATTTTCCTAGGCTTGTTGGCACCACTGCCATATTGGTTTTATCTGTGGTCTTGTTTTTGCAGGCCACCTAATCAAAGATCCCTCCTGTCATCCTCTGCCCAGCCACCCATCTTATTCTTCTGTTCTTTACTAGGGCCACTATAACTAGATGGGTAAAGAATTCTCATCACTCATTTTTTATACTTTTCACAATCCATCAACAAAACTGGACCAAATATTCTTTTTGGGACCTTTTTTTCAAATATTATCATTTGTTTTAGTATTTATACTTAATGTGTAATTCTGTGCACTAAATAACAGTGTTAGTTGAGTTATGGAATTGTAATTCTTAAGTTTAATATGTCTCTTAATTACCATATTTGAAATACTTTCTTTTCTGTTTTCTGACTGTTTTAACTTACATCCAAATTTGTTGCTTAATATTGCTCTTAATAAATAATATTTTATTCATCAACATATTAAGTAGTATTAGTACATATTGACTATAAATGTGCTGAATGTGAAATTTAGTTATATGTGAATTATATTTTGCTTCTTTTCAGCCACAATTAAACTATATTGATCTTTTATCATTTAGAGAAATAGAGTAATAATAAGAAATATTTTATTTAAAAATAAAAATATTCAAACGTTACATTAAATAAATTTAAAAATTAACTATGCAATATTTTCACTGAAAAGGATTCTTCAGTCTATAAAAAGTTATGTTAAAAGATCAACATTATAATTACTGTCCTCAGTAAAAATTAATATAATAATATATTACAAGTGAATGTTTAAATTTATAGCACTGCGTGATGGAGAAACAGGTGAATACGTCCTGAACGGAAATTATATTGTAAGTCCTTTCAGAAAACTCATTTTGTATGGAGGAATCACATTGGAATACAATGGAGCTGATGCTCAGGTGGAAAGGATAAACTCGTCTAGACCTCTAGGAAAAGATCTCATTGTAGAGGTAATTTTTATTTACATTTTTTTCTCTTTGTATTTCTTCTATACTTTTACTTTAACGAAAGACAGTTATATTCATAATTATTATTTTATAAGTTTTTTTGTTTCTTAAAAAAAACTCCCAAGAAAATGAGGAAATAAATATTTTTCTTTAATGATTCTTTGGTTCAGGTTGTTTAAGTTTTGAATTTTTTTATTCATAAATCATCAAAAGTATTTATAAAAAAAAAAAACATTTACTACACAATATACTTATTGTGAAGGGTATAGTATACCTACATATTGTCAGCTAATAGGTAGTATTTATTGTCTATATTATTTAGCAAAACAAATTTTGGTAATTTTTAAAAATAAATTAAGTGAGTTTAAAAATATTTATTCATAAATTTTTTTCTTAAATATTATAGGGATTGGATCACTGTGCTTTGCTGTTATGTTAACTGATACTTTTGACAAAATAAAAATTTCATTTCAAATTTTACCTTGAAAGGTTGAGCGGTTTGGAAAATAATGTGATGTCAATAGTATTTAATTGGATACCTTGTTAAGCTTTAATTTAATAGGGCTTTACCATTATTAAATGTTTTAATTCATTTTTTTAAATTCAAGACCACATGTATTTCACCATTGTGGATGGGTACAACAGTTCATAAAATGTATGTTCTATACAACACATAATATGAGGCACAACATACAGCAAATTCAATAATTTACTCTTTACGTAAAACTGAATGTATAATGAGCGAACTTGCCACTATAAAGCACTACTTGACATCAGTGTAGTCTGCGATGTCAACAGCAAGTTCACCCTGTTATACTTTCAATATTGTGAAAAACGGTAAATTATTCAATTTTTGGTGTGTTACATTTTATGGTGTTATTTGTTGTATGATGTGTTAAATCCTTGTAAATACCCATCTGTGATGTTAAGTCTTCAACTACAAAATGAGAAAATTAAAGTCTCAAAAATTCAGTAAAGTGCTATTATGTCAACAGTATTTTAATTTTTTTATGTAACAGATAACATCAAGAAGAGCTTTTTTTATTTCTATGTTGAAAACTGCATAAAAATAATTCTAATTAGACTGATATTACATTGTCACATTTTTTTATCAAAGATCTTTGATAAAATCTTTTATGAAAGGGAATGCCAATATCTTATATTTTATAAAAGAAATAACATCTTGGAAATATTTTATAAAAAATAACCTATTACTCCATCAATAAAGTTGTAAAATATCTTTTATCAAAGAGATTTGTTTAAAATAAAATTGTAAACAATGTTTGATAAAAAAGGAACTGTATTTTATTGTTATTTGTGTTTTAGATCTTCTCAGTGGGAACATTGCATCCACCAGATGTTGTTTATCAGTACACAGTTCAGAGAACACAATTTATGTGGGAATTGACTGATGACTGGAGTTCTTGTGACAAAGTTTGCAATGGTAACTTGATAATCTTCATTACCAGTAGAATTGTATATTCACAATATTTCTACATTGACTTCGTTTCCTGTATGCCTCTGTTGAATGCCTCTATTTCATTGATTAATGTTTCGATTCTGTTGTAACATAAGCCATCCATATTTTGCCTTCAGTGAAAATTTGGCTTCAAAATTTATCACACACATTACCATACCACTCAAGGAAGCAATAGCTGTTTGATTGGTTTTGTGGACCCCAATCAGCATTTTTGGTACCCAACTTGAGCTCAACTTCTGGCACTTTAAACAGTCCATAAGAATTTCATAAAGAATACTTCTCAAAACGTGAGGAAACTTATTAGACAAAGAGAAAATCATAAAGCATCTGTTTTCTTTCGTACTCTACACCAGGTCTTCACTGATGATAGATGGCTATCCACTTCACACTTCATCATCAGGTCTTTTGCACACAGAAAAAGAATAACTACTCAGTAGGATTTTCAATTAACTGGCACAATTTTAAATAAGTATAAACAAATGTAAACGTGGACTAATGTTTTCGTAATGGCATCTGTAAGTAGTAGATGTTTGTACTCAGCAGGCAAGTGCGGATCGCCAACTACAGTTACAATTTTTAAAAGCAGTATTTAAAAACATGACTTACTTAAAATATTATATCAAATAATCATATGTATATGTTCTTAATTTTATTGCATCTATCATTTCTTTCTAAATGAGTATAGTATTTAAATAAATTTTATTATTATTATAATTACTTATAATAATTAATTTTAGTTTCACCAATAAGATGATTTTATGTTTAAATTCCAAACAGGGCACACACAACGCATAGCACGTTGCACAAGAGTAAATGATAAGCAAGAAGTATCGTCTGAATTATGCATTGGTGTTAAACCCATCGAATCTCCTACACAGCCTTGCAACAGAGACTGTGTACTGAAGTAAGTTATGACTTGAATACGAATAAATATTTTTATGAGAATAAAACAATAAAATTAATTTGTTTTTGTAAAAAGTACTTGTTGATTCATCTCCTGAATTATATGATAATGATAAGCTATTTTATGATATTTCTTGCTAACTAAATAATTAGTTCTTAATTTGATAAATGCATAAATACTGAACTTGAGATAATTTTTATACAATAAATAATGTATGTTATTTGTTAAAAATTTTGATTTTGATCATATTACATTAAAACTTTGTTACTATAGATGGAAAACAATTGGCCAGTCCGAATGTTCAAGTCATTGTGGTTCAGGAACTAGAGCGTTGTCTATTCAATGTGTTAAGCAATCTATCGACACTCTTTCTGTGTATCCAGTCAATAATTCTTCCTGTAACCATCTAGCTTTACCATCTACTACTGAACCCTGTATTGGGCCTTGTGATAAAACACGATGGAAGTTCTCAGAATGGGGCCCTGTAAGTATATTTTTTGTTTTCACAAACCTAAACTAATTTATTAGTTTCCTCTTCAAATCTCCTTATATCGCTACGATTTCCCTAAGTTATAATATAACTAAAGTTATTATATACAACTACATAATATTTTTTTCTTCAGTAAAATAATAGATATTAATTATTGATGTCTGTTTCTTTATATAGTAATTGTATTTTTAAAACAGTTACACCAATTTAATTAAAATTTTTTTTTTTTAAAATACATCTGTTATTTAAATCTTCAGTTTACAGTACTTCAGTTGAAATGAATACAAACATATACTAACAGATAAATTATCCAAACAAATAACAAGATCTACACTTTATAATATATTTTGTTCAGTTAAATATGTTGGCTGTTAAAAAGTGAATGCATTTTAGTAATTTAAAATATAATTTGTAAAAATATTATGATTAATCGATTTTAGTTTAGTTAACAAATTAAATTCGACAATACCTGCTTTCAGTGTTCCAAAACATGTGGCAGTGGTGTACAGAAGCGGGCAGCTGAGTGTGTTGATGATGAAGGGACAATTCTTAGTGATGAAGATTGTAAAGAAAGCGAACGGATTACTGAGCGCATTTGTGGAACTCAAAAGTGTCCACAGTGGGCGGTCGGAGAATGGACACCAGTAAGTTTATATACTTATGAACTTAAATATAAATACTTAATCTTAAATATATGTGTGTTTTATTATATTATTAATATAACAAAGTTTCAGTCAACCTGAACACACTTGTGTTGGCTAAATGTAACCTCAAGAGCAATACAGTGTAAAACTGTATACACTGAAAACAACATAAAATTGTATTACCGTATTAAAACTGAATATTCTTAAATGAATATTCCACATTGGTTACAATGGGATTTTGTTAACCTGAACACTGCTAATCCATACACATTTCAGTTAAAAATATTTATATTTTGTATTGTTTATGTGTATTTTGTATACAAAATTTAGTATTTGTAAAAATGTAGTGTTCGTAAATTCAATTATATATTACTGAATTTAAATGTTACGTATAACTTTGTAATGTTGTTATATATCTACATTTCTAACAACATATTCTGTTAAATTACTAAAATATTGATTGTATTGTAACTGAAAAAAATAAAAATAAAACATAAAACGAAATTTAAACAATATTAAAAATGACAACATTGTGTGTAGCAGCAAAAGTTACTTATCAGAACTAGTAACTCTGACAGTTTTTTGGAGTAATTATAAAAATCGGCTAGAAGACGCAATGTTTTAAACCATCTAATAAACATGTAAGACCATCTAATTAACATCAGTCTGCAGAAGTAGTACTGTTGTGTTGTTAGGGGTAGTGAAGGGCAAGGTAATCTTATGTAGAAAAGGTTTTTGTATACAGTTTTTGAGATTAACACATTTTTCGATTTGTATTAGTGTTACCATCTATTTGTAACTATTTTGATAACACAACCCCTACATTAAGTGAGGACTACCTGTACAAACATTTTCTAATAATTTAGAGTCTGCACTATTTAAATTATTTTGGTTAATCCAAGCAAGGCTTGGTTTTAATTAGTTTGGATTATCGTATTTCCACTGTACTTGCAGCCTTATTAATAATGCTTTATGAATACCCCATATTAATCCTAAAACATTAGAATTTGATCATTATTGATTTAGTTTTTCAGATGACTAACTGCAAAAAAATTAAGGGTGACCTTAAATTTACTCGAAATAATTAAATTTGCCTTTTTTTTGTTAAACTTAACAAAATAATTCTTAAAGCTAAATTGATTGTTAATTTTAATTTTAAATCAAAATTTTGTAAATAATGTTATAATTTTTAATGAATTTTTTATAATACATTAGTTTGTAAATAATATTTAAATTTTGTCTTAGTGTTCGGTAACATGTAACTCAGGGGTACGAACTCGACCTTATTGGTGTGAATTAGATAATGTAAAGATTCGAGATGGCTGTTCTAAGGCAGATGAACCTCGTACAACTGAAGTTTGCAATTTGGAGAAATGTGCATCTTGGATTGTTGGAGAGTGGTCACCAGTATGTATACATGTAAAATGTTTCCTGAACTCTGAGTACTATTCCACTGAAGACATTCTTTTATTATTTTCACTGTTTCTTCACATAAATTCATCTATCCATCCTTTTTTTCAATTTCCATAATTAGGATAACTTTTTAAAAATGTTTTAATTAAAACTTTAAAAAAAAATATATTTAATAGGTTATAGCAAATAAGTCAGGGTTAACAAGATAAAATTCTATAAAGATCAGCCTAATGTGTTGCTATGTTTTTGGTGTATACTTTTTTAATTCATTTGATAGCTAATAAAAAACAACCTATTTTAAACAACTTTTACAACAAACTAAATTGAGGGCAGTTTAATTTTGTTTGTTTTGCAAAACTGTGATTTCTGGTATTTCGTATTTGCTACACAGACTTGAATTATGCCTTCGTACACTGTATTATCAAAAGTTAAACAAAATCTGATGAGCCTATTTTGATAAACTAATTTAATTTTATGGTTTTTTTCACAAACTTCTGAATCCAAATTTTACTTAGAGAAGAAATTTTAGATGAAAAAGTGTGTAGTGTTTTTGCGCCATTTATTAAGCGTTTTTTTAAATTTGCTATAAATATAAAGAATCAATATTCCTATCAAAACATGTTTTAAATATTTTAGACAGGATTCATTTGTAATTATTGTTTATTCAAAACAAGTTAAAAAAATTCAAGTACTGTTATAGTTCAGCACATTTTCACAATTCCCATTGTAGGTTGTATAGAAATGTCTGTTTTTTTTAATAAATACATTATATAACATACAGTACATTCAAAACAGCTAACACTAAACCTTATGTATGTTATTTGAATAGAATAACAATATATTGCAGTATTATGTACAAGGAGAAACTGGATAAGAATAAAATTGTAAATAGGACATTCTTCAGAGTCACAGAAATGCTAAGTAGGTCTCGATCGTCAATGTAGTTAAGTCACCAGTCAGTCTGCTATGCCTCTCAACTGCGCACTTCAAGTTGACCCCCAAGGTTCTAGCCGCAGTTACATACTATGGTTTCCTTACCGTAACCTTTAACACTGATCCCTCATTCTCATTAGTTGGGACTGACCAATGAAGTGAAGCTTCAAGCATTAATTACTGTTGGTTGAATTAAAGGATTAATAAACAACAACATGTAGTATTTTATTTACTTTGGCGTGATTTTTTTAAAATGAA
Source organism: Callitettix versicolor (assembly GCA_022606455.1). Taxonomy (NCBI): domain Eukaryota; kingdom Metazoa; phylum Arthropoda; class Insecta; order Hemiptera; family Cercopidae; genus Callitettix; species Callitettix versicolor. The sequence goes on along the minus strand of CM040183.1, from coordinate 66,725,948 downwards.
TACAGACAATTAACTTATCATAATTAATAAAAGTCAAAACATCCTGGTGTAGTTTGTTCTTTATAAAAGTTACTTTTTATTTTGCAACATACCACTAACAATTTTTGAGAGAAAACATAAATAATAATGTAAACGAATATAATACACAATCTTAATAAACATTTATTTGATTTTTAATAAATACTTTAATTATGAATACTGCCAACTGTTAGTGCATTTGAGTTTTCACTATCTCTACCTGATTGTTCCATAATTAACATATTGTTTTTTTTTACTTTCAATTTAAATTAAAATGTAATATATCGTTGTTTATCAATAACTAAAAACACAGAGAAAAAGAGTAAGTGAAAAGAAGGGAAAATATGCGCACATGGAAGAGAGTGTGGCAAGCATGAGTAAAAAAGAAAGAGAGAAAGAGAGAGAGAGAGAGAGAGAGAGAGAGAGAGAGAGAGAGAGAGAGAGAGAGAGAGAGAGAGAGAGAGAGACAGAGACAGAGACAGAGAGAAAAAGAGAGAGAGAGAGATGTGTATGAACACATAGCTCACAGACAATTGTACTATTTTCCAAAATGGGTTTGAGCCTATTCACAAAACTGAGGTTCTAGTGTACATTAAAAAAATATATTAAATTTTAAGTATACTTAACAATGCTAATTTTGTTTTTTCCAGTGTTCTGTGAGCTGTGGTGAAGGTGTGACTAGTCGAAGTGTAACATGTAGTGTCGAGGGTCAATGTTCATCTATAACAAAACCTCCGACCACAGAATCATGTGTAGGCTTCATCCCTGCAGCCTTCAGCATGAGAATGCCATACCTGATGTTAACAGTATCAATCATCATTATTCCTTTGTCTGGAGAACTGAAGAATGGGGACCAGTAAGTAAAAATTACTAAGTTTGTTTTACTCTTTAATATATTACAGCAAATTTAAACATTAATTTTTAAAAATGTCCTTATGCTTACAAAATAAAACAACAGACTAAAATAAATTAAATTAATTAATTATAATAAAAAAAATTAATTATAAATAAAATAAAGTAAAATTAAACAATTAATTGAGTAAAAAAAGTTTCTCAATTTTGCTTGTGTATTTTGATGTTTCCTGTTTATTACTCAGAAAATTAGTAGCCTACATCAAATTATATTTTTCTACCTTGTATAAAAAAGTATGAACATAATTAAACCAATCAGCAGGAGACAGAGCACCTAGTATAATGTATAAAATGGTCAACTACATGCTTTTAAAGCTCTCACAGTTGTAGGAGCCTTATTTCTTGTCCTTGTAAAAGTATGGAGAGTTGAATTGTTAACTGAGTGTTTTTAAGAGTTTTAAAGCTGACTCAAGAATACTTCTGTATCATCTACACTGACTAGATTGTGCCATTTATAACATATTTGACGCTCAAACATAAAAAATTTTAAAAAAATTACTTTTACTCACATTGTACAATTGTGAGAGAAATGTCTTTCAAAAACCACTCTAAAGTTGTTGGTGAATTTTTCAAATATGTGCTTTTGTTGAAGTTTATACATACAAAAGTATGTTTAATTTCAAAAAAATCTGTTTTGATCCAAAGTAGGTTTTTAAATTTTGTTGAGAATTTTCCGTCATCTTATAATTAGATAATATTTGACCTAACATGAAAACTAACACTTTTGAAGTTTACAAATTAAAACAATACTCTGTTTCTTCCATTAAGAGTATTATTCTTTTCTGTAAGAAGTTATACAGCATATTAAAACCAAAAATCTACATATAAATGTAACAGTTTGTACAAACAGACGAACACACATGCAAATTTTATAGGTCCTTTGGTTTTGCTTATGAATCCTAAAAAAAATGTTGACTAAACATAAAAATTTTGAAGAAAAGTAATAAAACCTCTAGAACTTAAAAACAAATGGGATTTAATATAACATTTAGTATTTTTAATTTTATGTACAAAGTTTTATCTAAAAAATAAACAACCTATGTATATAAAATTATTTGTATTGTAAAATTCAAATTAATGTTGGAAAAGTTATATCTCATTACTAAAATACTATGATTGCTTAGTAAGTAATGGTTTTGTTGTGTTTGGCTAGTGCTCTGTCACTTGTGGCGAAGGCTCAAAAAGAAGATCTATTGTTTGTTACGATGAAGTAAACCGAAAAACTACAGACAGTCGTAGCTGTTCTCATCTTCAAAGGCCAACTATCGTAAGTGGATGCAAAGAAAGATCTTGTGTTACATGGAGAATAGGGGACTGGAGTCAATGTTCTGCAAGTTGTGGCCAGGTAAAACTGTAATTTAGACTTTAGGTTAAAAATTTAGTTACAAATTTGATAGCATTATCTACATTTTTATAACTATACAATAAAAGGTGAATGTACACTATAGTAAAAGAAAATAATTACGACAAACAACTGGTTGACTTGTATACAGAAAGTCTATTTCCTGATGCTAACAATAATGCATAATATTTTGATACTCGAAATGAAACGTGGAATGCGCTAATATCATTGGACATGTTTTTTTACTTAGTAAAATCCATTCATTTATTTAAAAAGTTATAATAATCCAAAATCTTTAAAAACACGAACTGTTATCTACAACATTTTTTTCAAATATACAAGAAGAAAAATGTGGTATAATTTACAAGGACAGTGATTATAATGTACATATTCAGAGAAAAAGTAGATGCATGTTATAATGCTAACTGCTGTATAATGGATGAAGAAAAACATTCTGTAGAAGTGCTTGTATTGCACAATATTCTAAACCAAAATTTGTTTTACCAAAATGTGTTTATCTCTAGTATATTCAAGTATAGATATGGAATAAAAAGTGGAAGTACTGTCTGTAATGAAAAAAATTCAATCGGATGTGTTTACGTGATTTGTTAGATAAAAGAGTGACTTATTATACTGTTTGTTTATGTTATGAGAATAGGACAGGGGAAGACCACTTCTGGTTATATTGCTTTAGAAACAATATTTTTCAAAGAACCAGTCATTGCTTTGTAATGCACAAAATAATTATAACAGGAAAAATACCTGTTTTTGTAAAAACTGAACACAAATGCTGTTATTTCAAAATCACATCTTACTTAGATGTTAATTTTCAAAGTATTGTAACTTGCCAACAAGTGTAAAATAGCAGGGATGTCACATGCTTTGACATGTAAATAATTTATATTTGCATAAGTCATCACACAATAAAAAAAGGGGATATGATGGACACATGATACATCTGATACTGCAGTACAATCAGGCGCAATATAACTGGAGACCACTACTACAAAGCAAAATCTTACGGTTTATTTGTCTTACTTAGATCATTGTGGTTCAAAGATTCTTCTTTATTTTAGTTACATTTTATTTTTAAATCTGACTTCACCGTCATAATTAGTGTAACATTCTGAATAAGTTAGCTTTTTTAATTTTCAAATTTCATTGAAAATGTAAATGAAAATGAAACTTAATCATTAAGTTTCATTAATGAAACTTAATAAAATTTGTGAAATAAATAGGTAGGCAAATTTTGCCACATAATAAACTTGTGTAAACTGTTTCCAAAATTAATTTTTGTACAACGTTTGAATTCAACCAAACACACACACACACACACACACACAATTTATACATAAAACAGTATAACAAATACAAAAATTAATTTGTGCAATTAGAACTGAAGCTAGACACAAATAATAATAATAATGACTCATACAACATGTTCTAGAGATCATGATTGTAATCTGGATCTGGGTTTTACTATGATGACTTCTCTAATTTAGCTCATTTTCCAATGAAAATTTGCTAAAAAGTCAGCATTGATAAAATTTTAAAAATTGAACTTTATACAAAATTTCTATACTTAAAATAAATTAAAATAAAAGTATGTAATTAGTAGATATAGTAAACTAGTAAAAATAAAAAAAAACAAATTTGAAATTAGTTTATGCCTTTACAAACTGGAAATTTCAGAATAAAAAATAATAATCAATAATCTTTTATAAATACTGGCTTAATATGTTATCGTTCTTGGTTTCTGAATAATCACATTCAATTTTAATGACCTGTAATGACACTAGAGAAGAGCTGTAGATCATGTGCAGTTGTTTGTTGGAGTTCAGTGCAGACTTTCACTCTTCCATCATGATTCTGTTTAAGAGACTTTCGGTCATCTTTTAAACGTGTCAACCACTCAGGTGTCCATGATTTGCATGAAGCAACATTTGATGGGTATCGATCACTGTTTTGTTCAGTTTGTAACAAAATTTAGTGTAAACTCTTTCATCTTCAGCCACAACATGCTGAAGACGATGATAAGTCATGCTTTATATTATTTATTTTTCACGTTCTGAATTATGGAAATCGCAGAACTTTGATATGAAAAGCATAGTCTGAGCTCAGCCACATGTGTTCCCCACAAACAGGCTCTTTGCCACACTGAAAAACCAAAAGACATGATGTGTGTTTTACCTATCATGGCTGCTCCAATAGTTTATTTTTAAATGAAAATTTACAAATGATTGAGTTCCTATAGCTACATATATGTCTGTTGTATAGTAAAGTTGCTAAGTTATTTCATTTTGAATTAAAAACGTAAACGTTAAACATTGCTTAGGGAATGGAGACAAGGATCGTGGCCTGTGTAGCAGATGGTGTCAACATAGATGAAAGAGAATGTAGCGGTGTAAAACCTGAATCGGAGAGAGCATGCTACAGCCAATGTGAAAACTCTATTGAATATAAATGGAGAACAGGTCAATGGGGTCCTGTAAGTATTTTCATTTTATAAATATCCGTTTTATATAACCTTTCTGTTATTAATTAAAAATTTATGTAAAATATGCTAACATTGAAATTATGCTAACCTTGAAAACATGTAAAATATGCTAACATTAAAGAGGTTTAAACATGTTAAAACATTTGTTTTCTTTAAGTTTGTTAAAATTTCTGATTATATCAAACTAACAAGTGTTTTATTTAAATAAATATTTAAAAAACTATAATTATCAGGTAGACAAGTATAGTTGTATTACATTTTTTTTGGATAACTATTAAATGATCTTTGGTAAAAAAAAAACAAATAATTTATAAAACTGCATTTTATGGACTTTCCTATCAAACCAGTTAAAAATGTACAAAAAGATCTGTTTAAAAGACTGAAATAATTAAAGAAATTAAATACTCAAAATGTGTGTTAATTAATTAATATTCTTTTGCATAATGTATGAACTTTCAAGATTTGAAAATTTTTGCGATAATTGAATGATCTTGAAAAAATATAAATTAATATTTTTACAAGTTACAAAGTTACAAGAACAATATCAAGAAGATTATTGCAGCAGGTCAAGAATCTTTTTTACAGCTTATACTGCTGTAAGAAATATTGTGTAAACTACACATTTATTTCATTTTGTATTTTTTTTTATTTTATTATATTTCGAAAATTGCTTTCATATGGAAAGCAGGATTATACAATAAATAATGCTTTAATATGTACCTTGTTCCTTATTTTGCATGAATAATATTTTTCTACTAATTATTTAGCTAGTTTTCAGCGATTTTCTACCTGTTCTTCTTTGTTTATTAATAAATACTGGTGGTTTTGTCTTATTATAAATTCCACCAGTTGAGAAATCTTTCCCTTTTGATTTTTAAGTATGAAGGTCAGGCTTAATTCAGAATTGTGTGCAATTTTAAAACATCAATAACTGGTGAATGAAAGTGGTTCTTTGTTATCTATATGGTATCTAATATAGGAATTTTTATGAAACAAAAATATTGCCTTACAGTAAATTAAAATGGTTATGTACAAACTATATTAGTATTCAACTTTTACTCTAAATGCTTTTGAAGCATGGACTTTTTTGTGACAAAGTTAGAAAGCAAGTTCATTCATTGTAAATAATTTTTTTAATGGTACTTGATGGCAGTGTTCCGAAGAATGCGGAGGTGGAATGAGTAGTCGTCTTGTAGTATGTCAGAGTGTCGGAGGTTCTGAAATGACATCAGCTGATAGCAACTGCAAAGCAGATCCAAAGCCTATATCTAGTGTATCGTGCAACCAACATCCATGCAATGCCATGTGGATTTTTGGAGCATGGTCATCAGTAAGTTCACTTTTTTTGTCTTACTTTCATAAATTCATAAACAACTTGATTGTGGTTTTTTTGTACTTACACAACTTTACATAATTTGTTATAGTCATAGTTCCTTGCAACTATGAAAAAGAAAAAAAATGGAAAGATTAAAATTTTATTTTCCGTTCCCTACCTCCATATTTTCAGCAAACAAATATTTTTTAAAGGGCATAAAATTACCCAGTTTTTTTTGAGATATAAAGGATTTGACAATAAGAAAAGAGAGCCTGCTTAAAAAAAAGCTTTTTCAATTGATAATTTCAATGTACTACAAAAATTAGTGAATTATTTGTTAATAAAAATGCTAAAATGAATATAAAAAATAATTGAATGTGTTATATATGACTTCTTGATCTTTTCCCGCTTAATTTGCATCACAATTAGTAAACATTTCACAAATAATCCCTCAAAGAGCACTTTAAAAGGATTAGAGTAAATCTATGTAACATAAATGCTTTAATATGGCATTATTTTACTTATAGTGTAACCAAACATGTGGGGAGGTTACCAACATCGACAAGTTCAATGTCAGAACAATAAAGGCATACGCCTTCCTGATGAATCATGTCCTCAAATGCAGCGACCAATACATATGCAGGAATGTTACATAAAACATTGTGGGAAAGAAGCAGTTTATCGCTGGAGAACACAACCATGGGGACAGGTTTGTGAAAACAATTGTTTAAATCTAGTAGGACAAAACTCTTTTAGGCTAGTGTAAAGTATTTTCTTATAATAGGTCATATATATAAATAAAATATGTTATTAAGGTACTCATTATTTTTAATTTTAATGACTAAAATATGTAACTAAATGTAAGTAAGTAACTAAATGAATTATTTGTAACTTATTCACTGCATACATTTTTATGGCAGACTGAAACATCATTTAATTTAACCAAAATTAATAAAACTCTATTAATTTTGAATAAATTATGACACAGTTTTCCATCATAATTATACATACACATATTTAAAGATTTAATAATTACACAGCAGTAACATATCTTGCATACTTATATTTACAGTAATAGTAAAAACTTTAAAATGTACTGTAGGCCTACTTTAGAGTTTCTATGGAAAATAAAAAAATAATTTGTAAGCATATAATTATTATGTAAAGTAGCTGGGATTTGAAAATTTCATAAAATATTTATTCTTCTTCTTAAAAATGGATCTGATGGAAAATTTTAAGAAGTTTTTATTTAATTCATATAAATACCTAAAGTTAAAAAATTCGATATAACCATTAAAATGGCCTAAAAATTAAACACTTAAAATATCACCTTTTTTATGACATTCTTTTAATATTTATTTTGAAAACATTGTTTATTTTTAAATGACTTATATAGTGTGTTTCTATTAATTTAAGTATTATTGTCTAAAACTGATGCATAATGGAATTCCATTATAAATAAAAAGTATTTATTCTTTCCCAAACAGTATTTATTGAGCCTATAAATAGTTTGTAAAAGTATAAAATATTAATGACAATTAATTTTCCATAATAATTTTAAATCCTTATTAAATTATAATATAAAATACTAATTATAAACATTTCATTTGTGTCAATGTTACAAATTAAATTGAAATTTGAAATCTATTAAAACTTTATACAGTATTTAATGTTGTTTTTGTCAAATGCAAAAAAATGTTTGCCAAAGATTTTAAAAAATAATTTAATACTACAGAATTAATTTATATTATAAATATAAAACCCTGAAAATTTGTCTGCTTATTTTTATAACTCGTTTAATTTATACAATGTAAATTATAAACAGTGCTCTCGAACGTGTGGTAAAGGTGTACGTCACCGCAAAGCATTGTGCATTTACGTTGGTCAAGATATTGTCGTAAACCCTCTAATGTGTGTTGATCTTCGTAAACCAAAAACAGTTCGAGCCTGCAAGCGACAAGCCTGTCCTCTAGAGTGGATAGAGGGAGAATGGTCTCAGGTAGTGTGTTTGATATGGTTGATATGGTTTTAACTCACAGCATGGGCAGATTTGCAGTAGAATATAAATTACACCATTCTTCAAGCAGTAGAAAATAACAATACACGTGCTTTTAATACATTTTTTTAACAATGCTTTCAGGTATTCTATGGAACAGGAATGTTACCTAATTTAATAAATTAACATTTAATCAATTTGTTTTAGTTTTATTAGAAGATATTAATCATAATATATTTATTATAAACTTATTTTAACTATGGTTTTATTTTAGCTATTTTATTTTAACTTATTTTATTTTACTGATTTTACAACTAACTTGGGTCACTTTATTCAAAAGTTTCAACACTACAATGTTATGTTTTGTTTGTTTTTTAAGGTATAGTAACATAACTTGTATTTTTTAAGGGTAGTAGATGGCATTGTGCTTTTTATTATTCATAGCACTTAAATGAATAGTGTTTCAAAAGCAAACGCGCATATTTGCCAAATTCATTTGCACTTAGAGGAAAACTTCTGCATTAGGAAAAACTATAATTATATGACAGTAATGTCTTTTAATTTTATCCTAATGGTTTGAAAGCAACCAGACAAGTTATGACGCTAACCTTATAGTATTATTTATTAAATTCATTTGGTATTTTTTTCTTCGTCAATCTAAATAAGCATGTGTTATAATGGTACTTTTCACTGCAATCTTGAATTTTACATGCACTGTTTAAATTCATTACTGAATTAAATTAACTTTTGATTGCTGAATCATAAATTTCACTGCATTTTTGTTTTGTTATGCACCAAGGCAATGGTTTCAAGTTTTTATGTATTTTGTAGCTATTTTAAACATGATTCTAAAATCTTCTAGTTTTGTTTGGTCCAATAGACAAAAGAACTTTCATTTAAAGTGCACAACATTATAAGATAGATTATTCACGTTAAGGTTTCAATAAAATGTGTGTAAATAATAAATTTTAATTGGCAAAAAATGTGGCACACAGCTGTCGTGCAGATATGATAAGTAAATTTCTTCAATTATATTTATTTACGTTACTTTCTTTGAAATTTTGATTTCACCATCAACATCTATGCAATTATTTCACCACAATCAGGATTAAAATCTGCAAAATATTAGCATTTTAAAGTGTCAAATTACATTGAAAATATGAAAATAAACCTTAACCACCATCAACGAATTTCTTAATTTCAACGGATTTTGAAAACTTAAAATGCTAATTTATCCAGTTTTTAACACTGAGTACAATGGTGAAATCATATTAAAAAAATTAAGACAAAAAAGTTATAAATTTTTAAAGATTTGAAATTGAAATATGATGAGTGTTACTCAAAAACTGTGCGAAATCTAGATCGTCATAATTCACTTCTTGAGTCAACAGAATTCCTTTTGACTACTTTTAGTTGCACAATGGTTGTTGCTTTAAACACTGCTTATTCAGATATTTCAGAACAGCAATACTCAAGGAAATATTTTTTTAAAACATATATTAACATAACTCCTGTAAATAACTCTAAATAACCAATTATTTATTGTTAACTCCAAACAATACGTGATTTTTTCATGTAAGAGAAAAATAAATAAAATATACTTTTATCTTTCTTTAGTGGATAGTTAGAAAATTATGAAAAAAGTATCTTTTGTATTTTAGCTGTCCACAGTCCTTCCTCTAACAATCTAACAATCCTAAATGCACATTTCACTTATTAGAAGTACTTAATTATTTAGTATTAGTATTATAGAATACTTTGTCAACAGTTTTCTTATTTGTAATATTTATGGTGTTATAGCATATAGTCAACATTAACACAAGGCAATGTAAAACACAGGAAACTTTTAGAAAGCATTACTTTATATCCATTAAAATTCACATTTAGTTTATACAATGTAATTAAAAATGAATTTGCATGAAATGAAATATTGTTCTACATGTAGGGTTTAAATGGTAGAATAATTTAAGTGGTATATTCTGTATAGGCCTATTAATTATCCATTAGTATGAAATAATCATTTCTAAAAATTAATTTACAATAATACCTTCTCCAACAGCTGAAGCTATAGTCCTATCAGAGCAGGTTGTTATAACTAATCACAGGTCCTATTTCTATTGTAATGCATGATAGTAATATATATTATAGTATCAAATATCAGGCAATAGTAACTACAGAACAAAGTAATTAATAGGTTTTTCCTTGAACAAATCGAAATTTGCAATTTTTTATTGTAATCATTCAACGATAGTTTATTATTGATTTCATTATTGTAACATAGCCACCGGACCACATATTCAAATGATTAGGATTATGACCTATTCTTCCCATCAGTGGTCTATCCACTCACCTCATAAAGTTTCGAAACTCTATTGTTTCATCTTCAGACCGTTATACAAAATGTTAAATCCCTCTGTTGAGGTCGTCACAAAATCAAACAAAACATTAAAACACACATCACAAACACTGAGCACAATTACAAGTTTAAAATATTCATCATGAAATTCGGCTTGGCGAAGCTACACACACAACTCGCACGTTGTTACGTTCCGGACTGCATATTATTATTGATTGATTAGAACCTTACATATTTATTCATGATTTTCAGCTTTAAAAAATAAAATCTCATAATAAATATACAAATAAAGCTATTAAGCATTCTAAACCCAATGTTAATAATTCCATGTTGGAAGTTCTGTGTGCAGAAAATTTTTGTTATGTCTGTAAAACGTTTGAGTAATTTTTAAGTAATTTATTGCCACTTTTATATTTCTAAATTTTCTAGTGTCAGTGCTGTTTTGAGAGTTTAATAATTAAATTTACATCTGAATTGTATGATTGCAAAAATATTTTTTTTTTAGTGTTCCACAACCTGTGGCTATGGAGTTCAACATCGTAGTGTTAGTTGTCACAGAGTAAACAAACTTGGCCATATAGATCCTGAACCTGAACCTTACTCATCATGTGTGGCAGAAATTAAACCTGAGGTCAAGAGATCATGCCAGCTGTCGCCTTGCCATGCACATTATAGTTGGGTTCCTGGCCCATGGTCAGGTGTAAGTACTCAGCTGTTGTGTTAAAACTAATATTTCAATAAGGACTACTGTAGTTATAATGAACACCATCTTAACTGTTTTTTTTTAACTGTTAGTTGGCTTTATCTGCTTAGGTTTTTGTGAGCATTATATAAGGTCTACAGTGTTATGTTTTTAGATTAGGAATTGTTTTGTTATAAAATATTGTAATTAGTGCACTAAAATAAAAAACTAATATCTTGACCAGTGGCATGGTTAGATCATGAAGGCACAGAGTTGAATGGGGGCCCAACATACAATGAAAAAAAATCAATGGTGTGCAAAGTATGTGCTAAAATTGATAGTGCAAAAAAGTAAAGTTGCCAAAGCATATTTGACGAAAGCATATGTTGATGATGCATTTTATTGTTAAAAAACAATTTAAATCATGAAATGTAAACATAACCATGTAAAAATCTCAACTTGTGAAAACATTACCATTGTTGTGACGTTAACTATTTTTAATGGAATTTTTTTCGTAAACTTAAATATCAGCATGTTGTTTACCTCTTGTCAAAAAGTTTAACTCATGTTCATATTGTTTTGTGTTGTTTAACTCTTTGGAGATGAACTTATGAAATATCAGAAATCGCTATTTCAGCAAGAAAGAAAGTGCTATTGAAAGGTCACTTTCTTTCTTCATATTAAATTTGTTTTTCATATATTTTGTTTTTCTACATATTTGGGTAAATAAAGAACCATTTACCTACAAGAAAAAACCATAAACAGTTGTGATATAAATTTTTTTATATATATATGATATTTTATATTTTTCATTTTATCACAACTCATTATGGTATATATATGTCCTTCATTTTATATATATATTTCATGAATGATATATTTTACCATTCCTTGAATCATTTCCTTCAATTTTTAGTAGAAATTAGCTGTATTGTGGATGTTGTAGACCGATAGCATCCATCTCAACATTATTCAGTCAGTGTTGTTTAACTACCCACCTATGTTTACTTATTTTGGATAGTTTTAATAATTAGTAGTTTTTTATTCTGTAGTAAGTATGATATTTTAATTTAGAAAAGGGAGTACACTAAAATTCTTGCTCAGGGTGCAAACCATGTTTGATGCGGCACTTTTTCTTATGTTTTGACAACAAAAATATTAAATGTTAGTGCAACCTTTCTCTTTTTTTTTTGCTGTGAGTGATAAGACAACTGCTGTCCTTTCTTCTTCTTTATATTAAACGTCATAGAAGAAATAGCTTATTATTGTATCTCACTTTTATTTAACGAGTAATTACGTATACACCAGATTATAAAAAATAATAATAAATTATTTATTTTAAAACTTTAAATCTTTAATTAATAACTAAATAACTTAGTTTATAATTTGTTAATTTATAATAACTAAATAACTTTGGTAAATCAACTTTGGTTTAATATTTTCTATTCCAAATAAATAAAAATTAAAATGCATTAAATCTTATAATTTACTTAAAATTTGTCATTCAGTAGTTTTATCTGCAAAAACATCAATAACATGATAGATGTTCAGTTTTCTACCACTCTCATTTTAAATTTATAAGTGGACCTCCATGTGCGCTCCAGTTTGTGGTTGTCATACTTCCCAAGCTTTACCAAGAAAAGCTGATGAAAAATAGATCTGGGAATAATACTTATTGTCATGACTACAGTGACATTTGTCTGTAGTCAATTTCCTTGTAATAGTGTTAGTTTATTACTGACAAACGCTAGTTAGGTTTTATTACAATTTATGTAAGTTTTTTTGAAAAAACAAGTTTAAGTTTATCCTAATATTTAATTATTAATGGTTGTACTTTATTCCAAATTGGTCTCATAAATTTTTTCCTTGAAATTTATAGTTTTTCTTTCATTTTAGGAATGTAGGAACAATGCTTTGGTTGCCTTATTGTAGGTACACTATTAGTATTAGCTATGGAACAGAAACCAAAAACAAGAGAAATTTCAGATAACAATGAATCACTAAAATTCATAAGTGTTTAACTTGTTGTCAGTATAACAACAGATAATGACTGGATAAATGTTAGTTATCCTTTTTAACTCATAAATATTAATACCATATCATGTGTGAAACTATTATTACAATATTTAGGCTACTTTTGGTTTAACTGACTTTTACGTTATGTAACTAAAGGTCTGATGCCATGGGGTTGGTTCCATTATAGTTATTCTTAATTATCATAAAATACATGATTATACAAAAATAAATTTGAAGGTATTAAGAATAATAACTCACATTTAAGCTGCCTGTAATTAAGAATTTTAATCCACTATAAAGCTAACTATATTGTTGGTGTGTTGGTGTTCAGAATATTTTAATATACTAATTTTCTTTGATTGCACCTATGTGTTACCATTGCAGTATTTTGAATATATATATATCATATTATATATAATAGCATTATAGAATATATTGAAGCATTCATATAATATTTTTTTGTTTAAAACAGTGCTCGCAAACTTGTGGAAAGAAAGGTCGTCAGAAAAGACGCTTGTTTTGTTACCGAAATAAGGATAACAAAAAAGTCAACAGAAGATTTTGCCCAAAAGAGTTAAAACCTCAAAATAAAAGGAAGTGTAATCAGAAACGATGTAAGTGAAGTATTACATTACTTATTTTATATTACATAATTATTATTTTACAATTTCACTTAATCAGATTTCGGGATATTTTCTTTAATTAAGTTACTTAATAATATTAAACAATTTACTTGAAATATTCCATTGACAACTAAATTAAATGTAAATATTTCAAATGTTTTTGTACTGAACAGGTATTAATTTATGGTTATTTTTGAATTATGATGACAAAATATTATTTTATGAGACAAAGTAGAAATTTATATAAACTACCATCGTATAAATTTATAGGTGGGTTTTCATCATGTCTTGAGATACAGCAGAAGCTTGCAAGTTACCGTGATAGAGAGTACACACTGAGTGTTGCTGGAAGGAATCTGTCAATCTACTGTTATAATATGGGTACATCATCTCCGGTAGAATACCTTACTTTGCCTACAGGCGAGAGAGAGAACTATGCTGAAGTGTACGGCCTAAGGTGAGAACGTGATTGTTTTTGTCGAGTTACTTATTTCTTTTAATAGTATTCTTTCTTTACAACATTCTAAAAAGATTAAATTAAAGTGAATTTAATACAAATTAGATTATGCTTTTATTTTTTTATTATGTTTTTAATAGATTTTTTAAAACTTTTTACTACAAAAATTATGACTGGAAATATAGCATTTTCAACTTCACATGGTACGTAAGTACTTACAGTTTCAAACTGATATACATAAAAAGTGGTTGTACAATTTTTCAGTTAAAAACAGTTTTTAATATCTATTCAAATTATGAGGACTTTTCAGAGTGACTTTTCTGTAACCATTTGGTAGTAAAAAAACAAAACATATAGCATTATTTATATATATTATTATGTATATTTAGTATGAACTAATTTAAAGTATGAAATATTACTCTAAAAGAAGTTTTTCAATTGTTTTATTTTAAACAAGGTGAATATATTTCACATTACAATAAACAAATTTCAGTTTTAAAATTAAATTCTTTTTTAATTTATCGTATTTAACTACTGTTGTGTACTTATAGGTGTTTTCATAGGTTACTCCATTTTCTCACAAAAATATTTGTTTCAGTTCAACCATTAAGTCTACTGAAATTCAACTAGGAGCTTTTTTATTAATTCGCAGATGTAGAAATACTTGATTTAACAAATCTTTTACTGTTAAAAATATAGGCTTAAAACTTGTTATCAAGTAATATTAAAAACAATCAAGATCATGAAAATTCTAACATGGCTTTAGGTAATTTGTGTTGGTATGAGTAAATGTTCATTCTTTTTCTTATTATTTTTCAAAATAACTTCAGAAAATAAACTTATATTTTTTCAGCTATTATGAGTTATTTGTGTTTTATACAGTTTAGTATGCTTAGAAAAAAAATTTTTTTTTCAATTTCTATAGTATTATTTTAGGTTGTTTTATTAAAAATGATAAATATAGTATTTTTTGTACACATAAAATGTAATTTGATTTATGTATTCATGTAATACATAAATCAAATTACATTTTATGTGTAGGGAAAATATTATATTTTGGCATTTTCGTATGCTATAAATCACCCCATTGTCTGCATTAGCCAAAGTGTGCACAATAGTCGGAAGTTAAACACAAAAAAAAAATGTAATTTGATTTTAATTGTATGTTGTAATTTTTTGTTGTTGAAGTATTGTTGTATTGAGATTAAATGGAAAACAAGTGAACCTTGTTAATATTGCAAAAATTAATTTTGCCTTGTTAATAAAGATTTGTATTTTATTTCATGAATTCTTGTCATCTGATTTGGTAATTATATATATAATGAAATTAGTAAGATAGCTTTTAGTTAACAAAGTTCCCTATTCTCAGTATATCTCTTAAAGTATATCACATGTTAATATTTCCAAAATCTATATATAGAATTAAATAACATATTAATACTAATAGAGAAAAATAGATAAATATAATATAATAGAGTGCAAAATAGAGAAAAATAAAAATTTATAATTTTTCTAAAAACCAAATTTCCCTTGTGTTATGTTTTAATTATGAATTTAAAACACCGTGGTGGCTAAGGCACTGGTCAGTCTGTTAATGCTCTAAATTGCACATCAAGTTCTACGGTTTGAAGCTGTTGTTACTGCCATAAAATTTACCCTTTCTGTTAATGCTGATCCCTTGTTCTTATTAATCTACCTGGCATAAAGTGTGGATGTTTAGCAAAACACGTTATGCACTTAAAATATTACATTAAGTGGTTAAGTTTTCAATTCTTTATATTCAAAAAGGTATGTTTTGAATAGTTTTAATTTAATTAATTCATTTGTCCTGTTTAAATAAAAAAAAATGTATTGGAAAATGGTTATTTGGAAATGCAAAGCGACTGTATGTAAGTAACTGAGGAAATCACTCCCTATTCAATAACTGAAAATTTGCTCAATGATTTAATCTTGTGTGATTTTTACATGAGAATTTTATTACAATAAAATCTAAAAGTTGTTCATTATTTATTACTTTTAGGGAAGTTTATATTATGTTACATAAATTTGCCTACTGACAATAATGTAAAGAATTATTTTATGTATTTTTCAAGCCTTATCTCTTAAATGGTAAACACACATTTTTTTAAAAATAAGTTTAATATTTGTGTAACAATACCCACCAATTTGTGGCCAGTAAGTCTGTAAAGGTTATATAATTTTAGAAGCCAAAATTTATTATAAAAATTGTACATAATGAAAATATATTTGTTATATTTTAACTTAGAGTTTAGATGTAATGAAGTAAAAATCATAAATTTTGAACAAATTAATGTATTTTAAGAAAAACTTTTAGATCTAATTTAAAAAAATTCTTATTTAAAAATCAAAAAGATCAAATCATTGAACTTTCAGTTTATAGTATAGTGAATGAGGTCATCGTTATTTATACACAATAACTATTTTTAATTAAATTTTAACAATTTATTTTTTAAATTAAACAGTAACAATTATTTTTAACATGTATTAGTATTTTTAACAATTTTTTTCCAATTTTTTTGCAGATTATATGATCCAGACAGCTGTCCTTATAATGGTGAAAGAAGAGAAAACTGTCATTGTATGAAAGATCCTGAGAAAAAAGCGGGACTGACACTGTTCTCAAAAATTCGTTTAAATGTTACTTCTCTTCGAGTGCAAAGTGAGTATGGTAACAATTAACTTTTTTTCCTTTAAAGTAAATATTTATGAATATCAAGTTTATATTCTTAATGCAAGTACTGTATATTATTAATTTTTTTAAAGTTTTGTTTTTATAATTTTGTAAGATGTTTATTAATGTTTAACTTATACCTGATATCTCT
Source organism: Callitettix versicolor (assembly GCA_022606455.1). Lineage (NCBI taxonomy): Eukaryota > Metazoa > Arthropoda > Insecta > Hemiptera > Cercopidae > Callitettix > Callitettix versicolor. The sequence goes on along the minus strand of CM040183.1, from coordinate 66,708,891 downwards.
ATAGGCCAACCTATTACCAACTGTTGTATATTGATTACATTTTTATTAAGAATTTTCATAAAATTAGAAAGTTATATAGGTAATTTATTTCTAAAATGTTTTATAATTTTCATAGTGGTGATTGTTAAATTCTATGTAATATTGAGTAAAACAAGAAAACATATAACATGAAAACAGTTTCATATTTATCAGCTCTATGAGAGTTCAGCAGCACAATGACCTTCCTCTAATAAAAAGTAGTGACTGCAATCATTCTGTTTTATACATTCATTTTATTTGGATTAAAATCGCTATCATAACAAAACATTTCAGTAGGGATGCAGTAGCATTAATATATGTTTGGTAATATAGTCGCATTTTTTTATTGTATGTTGATAATGTAAAAAAAAGCTTCAAACTGGTATTGGTATTGTAGTTATGCACCACTAGATATTTTTATTATAAAACTACACATGGTAACTGAAATGTCTTGACATGGATTATTATCCACTAAAATTTGGCCTGTATTGAGAGTAAATAACTGGAAAAGCTCAATATTAAATTGTTAAAATTAGTGCGGAGAATTGAATATGCAACTTTGGTATACAAATATGTTTTGACAACTGAGGTTGTTTGTGAAGGAGTTGAGGAATACAATACAGATGTGCTTAGTGAATTATGTGATAGGTCGATGAAATGTTTACAGGTGAAGTAGTTACAAATCATTATTTAGAACTGCTTCAGTTATGAGTTTTATTATAATTATCAACAATAAAAACTTTTTTTTTTGTTATTCCAATACTGTTGTTCAATGCTTAATGATACGACTTTGACTGAATTTTTTTTCTAAAGAAAAAAAAACCTAGAAAATAATGTGAACAGTTAATACAGTTTCTAAACTACACCAGTACAGTTATTTAATTGATATTTTGTATCTAAAGGTTGTGGGCATGACATTGCAGTTACTGCGGTAAGTTTTACTCTTTCACTAAACATCGATCCATTGTTTTCACTAGTCTAACTGGCATTAAGTATATAAATGTTAAGTACAAATAATAAAAAAAATTAATTAAAATTTTTATGTAAAGCGTTTTGGTTTTTTAAACATAAAATATGTATAAATATTATTGGTAAAATTATAAGTAAGAAAAAAATAAGCTCTCTAATAATAAATCAGCTTATTAAAAATAGGTACTTGTAATACTTAGGAATCCTATGATCTGTATTAAAAGAAGTACTTATATTATTTCTATTATTGTCCATTGTTTTTATTGAATCATAAACATACTGAAAGATTAATGTTTTTTCTCAAATTTTACAGCAAATGATTTTACATTTGCAAGGCAAGCGATGGGGAGGAAAGTAAATTACGGTGAAGCTGGTGACTGTTACAGTAGAATGAACTGTCCTCAAGGGAGGTTTAGTATAAACCTGTCTGGCACTGGACTAAGGGTATCAATGTACACTCAATGGAAAGCGCATGGGTCACACGCAGCTCTTGAAATAAATAAACTTGAAGTAAGTATTTTACTGTAATATATATTTAAGTAAATAATATACTGTAGATTTACTAGAAACATACAAACAGTGTTTGTAAAAGTTTTTATAGACTATGCTTTATTTTTAACTGGCCTGAAGGATTTGTTCGAGGGGTATACAATAAGTGCCAAGTAAAGGGAGGGGACGCAATACTGGAGGGGGACAAAAAAATAATTATCATCAAAAATCAGGAAAAAGTTTGACATGTCAAGGTGAATATTTATTTAAATTAAGAAAACATTGCTGAATATTTACCACTAATATTTGGGAGAAAATTACCATTTAAAAAGTACTGTAATAGTTGTGATTATGTTTATTACGAGGGCTATTCAGAAAGTAGATTACGTTTTTGGATAAAAAAAAAACTAAGTAGAGGAAAAAAATTTTATTATATACATTTGAAAGAGGAACTAAAATACTATTTTTCGACATAATCGCCAAACAAATTTAGACATTTGTCATATCGGTGAACTAGCTTTGAAATTCCCGTGTCGTAGAATTCCGCCGCCTGTGACGCCAGCCAGTCAGTCATGCCCGCGCGGAGATCTGCGTCGTCATCGGCGCTGTGTTGCAAGCCAAGTCTTTGTTTCCCACAAGTTTCGCGAACATTGTTGTACGAAATTGTCACCAAAAAGTTAGGATACCATAAGTTTTGTGCCAGATGGGTGCCAAAGTTCCTGACAGAACAGCACAAGGGTCAGCGTATGGCTGCATCGTTGTCATTTCTGGACGCTTACGACAAAGATGGTGAATCATTTCTTGATCGCATCGTAACGGAGATGAGACTTGGGTTAAGCACGTTACCCGTGAGACAAAACTACAGTCTATGGAGTGGGGGCACACAAATTCCCCAAAAACCGAGGAAATGTTTGCAAACCCTGTCAGCAAGGAAGATCATGGCGACCGTTTTTGGGACAGGAAAGGTGTTCTTCTGGTTGACTTCCTAGAACGTGGAGCAACCATAAATTCAGAAAGGTATTGCCAAACATTACGAAACTTAAGACGAGCTATCCAGAACAAGCGGAGAGGAAAACTGAGTGCAAAAGTGTTGTTTTTGCACGACAATGCCCGCCCTCACACGGCAAATCGAACAAAAGATGTCTTGACGGCCTTCAAGTGGGAGATTTTCCCTCATCCACCCTACAGTCCGGACCTGGCACCTAGTGATTTCCACTTATTCCCGAAGATGAAGACTTGGCTTGCAACACAGCGCTTCGATGACGACGCAGATCTCCGCGCGGGCGTGACTGACTGGCTGGCGTCACAGGCAGCAGAATTCTACGACACGGGAATTTCAAAGCTAGTTCACCGATATGACAAATGTCTAAATTTGTTTGGCGATTATGTCGAAAAATAGTATTTTAGTTCCTCTTTCAAATGTATATAATAAAATTTTTTTCCTGTACTTAGTTTTTTTTTATCCAAAAACGTAATCTACTTTCTGAATAGCTCGTATATTTCTTCATTTACTTTAGGGATAGAAATTATCTGCACTGTGCATACCGATAGCAACCATCTCAACATGGTGCAATCAATGTAACTAGTCGACTGTGTTTCTTTTCCTTTTGAATAGTTTTGAGATTCATTATTTTGATGTTCCCGTAATAAATAAATTTGAAGCATATTTAGCATCTGGTGAAGTTAACAGATTAATAAGTGAATTAGCTTGTGATTCTAATGGTCAAATATCAAATTACAATCATTTTATATATATATATATATATATATATATATATATATAGGGTGTATCTACTTTTTTTTAATTAAAAAAGAGAAGTGTTTATTGTTAATTTTTGTGCAAAAGTTATTTGTTACAATTATGTGATCATATTAGGGCAATGTATTTTTAAAAGGGCAAACATTTTTAACGGCGCTGAAATTCTTGTACAGGATGCAAATCATCATTAATCAGGCATTGCTGGCCTGTCTAGTCTTTGAAATGTTAACACAATTAAAGTATTGTTGTTGCTCTATCTAAAATATGTAGGACAGAAAGAGTTCTGTTCTTTACACAAATCCTGCTTAGCCTGAAATAATTTAACTGCAATAAATGATTGTTTTCAAAATCAGTGCAGCCTTTATTGTTTTCAGAGGCATCAATAAATCAATTTGTCTTATTTTTAGAAAAAAAAACAATTATAAAATAAGTGGAAAAATAACATACTTGTTATAACTAACATTAAAATGTCATGTTGTTTTAAACATGTCATTGAATATTTGTATAAAACTTATTTTTTATGGTTTTAAGGAGAATCGTAAAGTCATAGGCAAATGCGGAGGCTACTGTGGTACTTGCAGTCCAGAGCTTGGCCTTAAACTAGATGTTCTACCACCATAGGCATTATATTTCCTTTGTGGCACTCCCACCACATAGTTCAACGCAGATCTCAACCTAAGGCTGATCATCGGGCATGATATTTAAAGCTGAAGATTGTATATGCTTGAAAGTGGGCATATTGGAATTGAAATCCATGTAGCGAATGGTTAGAAAGTATTTATAGTGCCAAAATGTGAATGGCAGGATCAAGGAAACAATACTATCATTAAAAGAGTCATTATCATTGTACTTATTACTTAGTAAGTTATTATTAGAGTATTTATATAGAAAGGAAAAAATCACTATTAGCACTATTAGTCTAAAGTAGCGAATATTAAATAGTAGCAATAGTGAATGAAATGCATTTTATTTTTCTAAGATCAATTTTATACAAGAGACAACAAACTTTAGCAATAAAAAGTGAATGTGTCAAACACATGTATCTAATGGCACTGGATGATGAACGCTTATTGTTTTATAATCCTGTCGTTTACAGGATGATAAATAAAAGTTAATCAGTATTATGTACATCTTGTGTTCATTGGAAGTGTGCTAGGAAACTACTCTTAAGTTATAAACAATGTTGTATTTGTGTAATGATGCTCGGTGACAGTGCCATAGGATACCCACCGAACAATAAATCTCGTAATGTACTGTAAATTAAGTGTTCTTATATCGTCAGCACTATAATCAGAGTCGTGGAAAGATAGTTCTGCTTTGTATGAATGTAACCGATACGAAGCTTAATTCCAAAGTTACCACAATGCTTTCGCTTTGCCACTGCCATGGACGCTAAACTTTTTCTACCTGAGTTTGTGAGTGAAGATGTAGCCAGTGCCCGTACGATGCCACTTCACTGCCATATCTATTGTAAATGATTTTATATATATACACGTTTTATATAATTTGTAAAATATAAATAATAACGTAGAATTTGTATTTATACTGTACATTTTTAATTGTTTTGTATTATTTACTAACTTATAAAATGTGTTTAATCGTGCATCAAACAATGAACTTGTGTTTATATATGGTAACTATTCTGTCACATTTATATTATCTAATAAATCCATTATGTACCTGATATTTAGAAACTGTATAGCCAGTACCAGAAAACATTAAACGACGATCAATAGTTGTTCATATTCTATGATAAGATGACAAGACAATGGCATTAATTTGTTAATTTTTGTTATCTTTATTTAAATATGGATAAAATTTGTTGTAGTTTAGGTAAATTTATTAGTTCTTACATAACAGACCAGCAATTTTATTTTTCAATAACAAAATTTAAAAATCTGTTAAACATAACTTGTTATTTGTGTTTAGTTTACATAGAGCTCATTTGGTATGTTGTTGACCTTGGATTGGACTGGTAAAACGATTTTCACTGGTTATTTTGTAGTGAACGTTACCTCTGCTAACCACCACCACATAACAAATGAGCTATATAAGAGTTAAAGATCTTTCATAAACATAACAAAGTATTAAAAGACAAACCAAATGAAATTATAAAGTTCTACAATCTGAAAAATAATAATTTGTTTATACTAATACTGTACCACATGACATTTTTAACTTATAACAGTAATTTCCATGTTAAATTTAGAATTTAGGGGAAAAGATAAAAAGCTGAAGTTAATATATAGAATATTTATTATGCATAAAGTTAAAGTTTAAGCATTTGATGCAAATATTGAATGATTCCAATTTTTAATTAAACAATAATTCTTTTTTTTGTTAACAACATTTTAAAATCTTAAATAAACAAAGTAATAATAGAATTAAAGTTTTTCTATGTCCTTTTTGGATGTGCACCATGCATGTGCCATTAAGTTCATTTCTATTCAAATTTTTGGTTTTCTATCTTTTCTTGGTCACTTAGCCTAATAACTTTAGTATGTAATCCCTATGGTATAAGTTAATGATGTCACACAGTACATTAAAAGAATATAACAACATAATTTCTAATTTTAGCCATTTTAAGTAGTTTCCCGTGGATTGTTATTGTAGTCAAATAAAAAATAACATTAAACAATTCATAAGCTTTTGATGTACTGTACTCATTTTATTAGAAATAGATTCAATAAAATGTTATTGAATAGTTTATGTTTATTCGTAAGTAAATACTGTAATATACTACATTATTTCTTGACTTGTCTTCCTCATTTCAAATATGTTAATATATTATGAACCAAAAACACTCTTAACCTTCCCTTATTGAATATTACTGTGTATTTGATTTTTTAACAAAGCTTTAGTCTTTTCAGTCATTTTATGTATTTCATTAAAATAATTTTGATTTCTGTGAATAAATAAATATATAAACATATTAAAAAATCCAAGATATTGATAAGCTGATTTAGGCTAATAAAAAGTACATTTCCTTTTTCAATATTTTTGTGTTTTTTATTAGTAGTTATTGATATTTTTCTGACCAATGTCATATTTTTATTGTAATATATTACAGTGATAATTTTCAAAGTATCAATGATAATAATTTATAATACAGTTTAACTGTATTCTACAGCTCCTTTAGAAAGTTTGATGTTTTGTAGGACTTCCACAGTATTTAAAACTATTTATTATCTATCTCAATTACACATTTCCCTGCTAAAGTAATGCCTTAAATTTATTTAAATATATTTTCAAATACATTTTAGATTCTTTATTATTTTCAAAATATTTTCATGTTGCTGTAACTTGTGTAGATTTGAGAGCTTCTACCAAAAGATTGATTGATAATTTTACTATTAATCATTTAGATGCCTGACAAATATGTCAACAAAGTTTGTGTTAAACTCAGGTATATATATAATTACTAATTTTGAAATGCCATTACTGATTTAGAAGTAGATGTGTAGTTGAGATAAACAAGTTATTTATAATGAAATCAAAAATTACTTGTAGTAATTTACACAAGTTTTAAAAAATTTCTTTTTTAAATGTTATTGATAAAGTACAATAACCCCACTAGTGGTGTTAAGGTTTTTGAAGCCCCTACAAGATTTTTTATAGGACATATACAGCCCTCCTAAATAAATATTTGTGCAAAATTACTTAGGTATCAAAAGAGGTGGAAACTTAATGCCCAATTTAATATGTTACCAATACACAATTCTTTTTTAAATATTTCCTTTTAATATTAATTTTTCGCATGGAATAAACTATAAACTTTCAAATAAAATGTTTTTTGACATTTACCGTACAGTAATGCTTCTATAAAGTTGTGTGGGTGTAGTTAGTTTACAAGTACTGTCCAATTATTTTCATGTAATACAAATTCTAAAAAGTTTTCAGCCCAAATAAATGTTTGTTATATTTTACAATTGTGGAGCTTTTCAAACACAGAACAATTCCTCATGTCACAGGTATGTTATCACTATTTCTGGTAAACCTTCTCATATCTGGTTGGTTACCTGGTCATATAAGGTGGAAAGATATTAAAGGAACAATTTAAATACCTCAAAAACAGTGTCATATGACATAGTATGGCTAAATTACATTACTGATCTATTGTAGGATTATTTCGGCAGATTCTATACATTTAACAATATAGCCATATTGTTTTAGCCTTATGGATAAAGTTTTAGGCTTAAATATCTTTGTACATAAAATGACCTGGCATAACCAATACAGACCATAATTCAAAGCATAATGTCCCTATTTAGCGATATAGTTTTTGCTTGACAGCGCATATTTAACATTTTGGTTGGGGGCACAGATTATGGCAAAATGTTTAACCTTTTTTTGGGGTAGTACAAGTTTAAAAAACATAAATTCATGTTTTGATTGTAGTTAATACCATAATCATGTATTTTTACAACATATTAAATAATGAAAACATATGGTCAAGTAGTTTTTTTAAAATCATACGCAATGATGGAAAAAATATTGTAAATTAAACATTTTTAAAGATATTTTTAAGGAGAAACCCTGAGATATCCACCAATTCCTAGGGCATTTTATTCTTTTCAATTTCTTATAATTGTCCTGCAACCTTGGCTTTTCATCTCTGTGAGCAGATTTTGCCATTTAGAAAGTGGCGGGGCACTCGATATTCCGAACATATTAAAGCAAAACATGGGATATGTGGGTCAAATGTTTTATTCCTTCACAAATCAAATCCAATATTATAGGAATCGTATTTTTAATAACAGTTTTTGTTGAAATCAACAAAACAAATATTTAAAAAAATTGTAACTAGAAAAATTCTCTTCATTACAGTAATGTAAAATATACTTGAAAAACTTTTATTTTATTTATGAAATTAAAAAAAAAATTCAAAATATTGGAGGAACAACTTTACTTTGCTCTTCCAAATTACACATATTCTATGCTTATTTGTATAAAATAAGTAACAGGAGATTTGAAAAAAGTAGTAATAGAATAATATTTTCCAAATAATCTGAACTTAACTAACCTTTTTAATATTTCAGTAAAAATTAAATATATATATATAACATGAATACCAGTAAAAATACAACTTCAGCCAAACAAAAAACTCAATTCAAAGAAATAACTCTATCATAATATAATTTTCTTAAAAATATAGTACATTAATACCTTATAACAGTAGTGTAACCAGAATTAATTGAGAAACACCTTTATTGCCAAAATCAATCCAATAGTTTAGAAGCTACAAGGGAATACTTGTTCACACATATATACATAGGTACATACATATATACATACATACATACATATATACATACATACATATACATAGACTGCTACCATAATCAGTCACTTTGACCAAAACAAAAGAACTAAGTTACCAGAAACTCTTTCTCTACTATAGATAGACAAGTGGAAGCACAGTTTTGGCTACCCTAGAAACCAAAATCAATATTTCAACAAACTTTTAGTTTATCATATTTTGGATTAAACAAATAAACTTTTTTATTTAGACCTAATTTGATGGCTCTTTTCCTGCCCTCTAGAGGTGTTCATTTCCCACAGACTTTATGTGTGTCTATTGGTCCTCTATAAACATAGCTTTCGGCACAAACATATTAAACAAATTTTTGGCATAAAATTATTAACTGAAAATTTCATTTAATTATTTCTGAGACTTAACCTAATATTGAAAAATTCAGAAATAAGAGTGAGCACTCTATTATTGAAAGTTATTTTTAGTTTTAAAAATTTAATTTACAGCCTTTAAAACTCAATGTATAAAGGCAATTTACAAAAAAGAATGGTAAAATAATTAATTATGCATGATGTGGACTATTTATAACTCAAAAACTTCTTGAATAATTGTGTGTTTTTTGTATTGGTATGCCTGCAGATATTTATTAAAACTAATTTTAATTTAATTACTTAAGTAAAATTATGCATATTTTTTTCCTATAAAACAAACTGTAAAAGGATGATTTACAAACCAATTTTATTAATATCACATAGAAGTTTATTCCCATACTTAAATGATGAATTTTTTTAATAAAAGAGTTTTTATAGAAAGCATTTATTATTTGAGAATAAAACCAGTTATTATGGTTAATGCATAATGTAATGAAAAATACATAAAGCAGTTGTCATCGTCAATAGTTTTAACGTTTTAATAATTGTACTTCCTTTCTTACGGAGTCTCCTGACAAGTTATTAAATTAATTATTAAATATTAAAATTACTTATTTCTATAAACAAACTATTAAACAGTTTTTCTTAATCTTTTGTGTTTAAGGAAAAGAGATACAACACGTGCCAACATGTACACATACAGATATATATCCACATATACACACATACAGACGTACAAACAACACACACACACACACACACACACACACACACACACACACACGTTTAGATTTGTAGTTAAATATTTGTTTTAAAAATAAACAATAATTAGTTTAATAATTATGAGTAATATTTATGGCTGTGTTCATTTTCTGTATGATATACTATATTCATTTAATATATTAGTTTAAACTTATGTGAAAACGAATTTCAAATTGAGCTTTTTTAAAATTTGTTTAATGCATGATTATATGTATAAAAAATATAAATAATAAAACGTGTCAAGAAAAAAAAGACATGATACATACAAAGCATTGTTTTATTTTGTGTTAAATGTTCTCTGTCACTACCTGAATTACTACCTATCCTCAAACAACAGTAATATTTTTCATTTATAATTATATAAACCCATCTAACACTAGGTACATCAAAGTCAAATGGACTAAAAAAAAAAAAAATCAAATTAGGCTCTATGAAAAATGTTTGAACAAATACAGGACATCCTAGTATTTTAGCAGGAAATGCCTGATTATAACAAGCTCAGAATTAACCCTTTTGAAAATTATGATTATTGCAGTATACTTGCCTTGCTGATGTGACAACATCTCAGCACAAAGGAAAACACGAACATTTATAAGATAGCACTCAGTCATAAGAAAGATGAACAATCACTAATGTAAACTACTGCAAAAACTATTAATAATAAAACACTACACTTGGTAAAAGGAACTGACTGAATGATAAACAGCAATGACATACAAGAGAAAAGACATTGGCTTATAAATAAAGTCTTCTGTAGACTTTCTAGGTATTGAAGAGCAAACCATTGCCAAGAACTCCTACTTGTGACTTCCAAGTGTATTACATGATTTTGTCCTGAATTAGTTATTAACCATTAACTAAGTAGCTAGATCTTGAAAATTGTCATAGGATATTTGGTATTAATAGTTAACCCACTGATTTAATTCAAACCTGCCTCTAATGATAACTTCCAAAGGTTATAAGCACATTAGCCTATAATGCTCTATACACATTACCTGTGAAAAAATAAAATAATTCTATAAGATTTTGGTTGATACGATTTACATTTTATTAAAATAAATTTTGAAATATTTTTTATCTTTGGATTAGTTTATCATATTATTTTTCTATAAACAGTTTTTTAGGTTATGAAGATAAGTACAGTAACTTTGATGATGTGTTTTTGACTTTTAAACTTTATAAAGACACAATTATACAGGCTTTATTTAATGAAAATATTGTTAGTAAAATATTTATCACTTCTTAAGCAATAAAGAGATGAATATTTAATTTGTTTATTACCTTCTGACGAGTCGTTCATGTCATATCAGAAGTTACATAACTGATGTTTTTTAAACCGATTCAGCACAAGCCAGAAATATTGTGAATGTTTGTTGATTAGTATGATTTTGGTAATTCTTATTTTCTGTTACATTATTTATGAAAGTACTGCAATTAATACTTTGACAACAGTTGCAGATGACCTGAGTGAAATGGACACTAATATAGTTAATATGCTCGCTGATGGTGAATTAGCAAAGTCTTTACGTATTTGTGATTCGATAACAAGATATAATTATATGCTAAAAGGAATCTTTAATTATTTCAGAGAAAAACACAATTCAAAGGTTACTAATGTTGTACCAGATATATGGATGCGAGGCAAACCAAGATTTACAGAATTTGATAATTTCTCTGAACTGGAATCCACTCACCATTGGAGCTCTTCAACTGTAAATATTTTAAAGAGACTTATTTCCAACACAGATAAATTGTGGGATGCGTTTCGTCTGGAATGTGAACGAAATATTAAACCTAGTCAAGTTACTGCCCTAAAAGGATAACAGTTAAATAAAGTTCGCAGTAAGGATGACTTTCTGTATTCCGTAACTGATTTTGTCATGGTTGTTGTAGAACCTGCTTGTCAGAATTTTTCTGACTATTTTCTTCTTTTTTTTACTATTTCCTAATTTTTATGACAAATATGCATACATTTGAATATTATATAATTTTACTATTAATTATGGACAATAACTGCGAAAAATTGATGAATCACAAAACAAATTAATATTAAAAAATAAGTTATTATTAATTACAGTTTTAGAATTGGAATCTTTAAACCCTCAATCAGAAGAGGTTTAATAAACAAAAGATAACATTGAGTCAAAATTAGGAAGTGTGATATTAGTAAATATAAGTAATTCCTGTATAGTACATCTTATATATGACTAATATACATATATATTAGAAGGTTGAAAATTATTTATTTTTGTACATAATAATAAGTAAATAATTATTGGAAAAAATAATCACAATTTAATGGTCAAACATTCAACTTGCAGCCTGTAACATAAATCAAAATGTAATATTTATGTTGTTTTACCATTTTCAATGTAATCACTATTGATAAATCTTGATGAATCAATAATTATACCAGTAATGCCTTTACTATATCTCTAATGTTATAACTAAAACTAGTGTTTTGTTTTATAGCAGATACTGTATTATGTAATTATAGATCATGCTTTTTTAATCCTTGAAAGATATACAAGGATTGCAAAGAAACCTAGAAACCATTGGTGAATTTCAGAAAATAAAATTGTACATGTACAAAAAGAGAAATTGTAGCTACAAATAAACTCAAAACATATTTATTTTTATTACTATACAAAATTATTTATTATAGTAAATAAGAACATGAGTTGATTTACAGGGAGGAGAGCAATCATCACTGGATCACCCAGGAGAAACAAAAAGATTAATAAAATATTAATAAAGAAATCTGATATGTTGTGTCAGACACTGCCACAATTCTTTGTAAAAATACCAATCAATTTAATGAAATACAAGTTCGCAACACTTGGTTCACTTTGTGTGCACAGTTAGCAAAGTTCAACTAATAAGAATGTTTATATATATATATATATATATATATATATATATATATATATATATATATATGTCTGTTTTTAACAACATTATTGAGTTAAAAATTATTTTGGCAAAACTGTTGCTTTGGGCAGTATGGCTTATCTGTATTCAATGCTACTTCAAAGAAGTTTTTGAGCTTTAGAAAATAGTTTTGGTTACTAAAATTATGTTATCAACTAAACAGTACCATAGTATAAAAGAAAAAAAATATTTAGCCGAATCGGTGGCCCAGTTGATAGCGTACTGGGCTTTCACCCTGAGGACCCGCGTTCGATTCCCGGCCAGGGCTTGGCATTTCATACGCTATAAATCATCCCATCGTCTGCATTAGCCCAAGTGTGCACAATAGTCGGATGTTAAAAAAAAAAATATTTCACTCAATACACACAAGAAAATACTTGTCATGGCAAAGAAACCACTTTTTGTGGTTGTGTTTTTGGTGGTAGGAAACCTTTGGGTCCAAGATTAAATAGAGAAATTTATTTATAGGGTTTTACCAAAATGCTTAAGTTGTTAATGTTAGATTACTGAAAGGTCTTGAAACAGTCAGAGGGCCAAGGAGACATTGTAGGGATTTATTTTACAGCACAGTATTTACAATTTTTTCTGAAATACTTTACTATGAGTATTATATGTAGACCTTCTAACACTAAGACAGCAAATCATTTGCAACAAATAAATGATTTTTGCTCCTACCCCATAAGGCCTGAATTCTACCTCCTTCCCTTTGTACTTTACCAATAAAAAATATTTTGGAGTCAACCCAGAGCCAAATTCTAGTACTCCTGCATAGTAAGGTTTTTATATTGGTGGTACAGTTATTATATTACGTAAAGTTACTGCATTGTATGTTTGACAGGTTAGGGAAATTCTTGTTTGAAAAGTAAACAATGTAATATTTATCTAATTCATATTATATTTCTGAAAGTTTGTGTGTTTGTTTGTTTGTTTGTTCAATCACGCTTTAACCACTGGACCAATTGAGATGAAATTTGGTACGTATATGGTTTAAGTATCAGAGATACATATAGGCCTATTCCCGTTTTACAAAACGTCATTATACTACTTACCCAGCCCAAAATAATTATCAGTTTTTAATTTTGTAACATCTGTTAACTATAGTTAGGTTTAATTACTATTTACTGAACATGAGATTTAGGCACCTGAGATGGACATAGATCTAATCCCATTTTACAAATCTTAATCTATGTTTTATTTATTGCAAAATTATTGTTTTTAATGTTACATTTTCATCTAATAATCACAATATGGTATTTTTCATTTAAGACTATTCAATGTTTGTAAAACAGAGTGCAGAATATATATATTATATACAATTTTATTAGGATACTTTAATTGTAAGGTAGTATATATATTTGTGTAATTACATTATATGAAAAAATGGTAAATATGCAGTGCAGCATCTATTGGAGTTTTCGATATTTTTCTTACTAAAATGCTTTATTATGTGCCCAAAAGCAAAAATCCAAAATATGAAAGCAGGAGAAGTACGATAAAAATCGAAAATAAAAGTGACCAACATAACCTCAAAATTGCTACCGGCGAAAATCGGTACCGTGTTGTACTGATTGTAGACGTATTTTTATTGTTTTACTGATCTACAGATCAGTAAAACAATAAAAATACGTCTAACACAGGTTTGGGTGATAGGAAACCCATTTTTAAAAAGAATAGTGCATAACCTAAGTGACACGGTTGTTAGGCCTAACACGGTGATGCGTGAAAAAAACTTTATATTTTTTAATTTTTTAAAAGAATACTACGTATATTAACTGACACGGTTGTTAGGCCTAACACGGTGATGCGTAAAAAAACTTTTGTATTTTTTTAAAGAATACTAAATATCTTAACTGATATGATTGTTGGGCCTATCATTGTGATGTGTGAAAAAAACCTTTATTTTTTTAAAGAGTTTCCAAACCTTAACTGACACGGTTGTCGGGCCTAACATAGTGATGCGTGATAAATCTTTATATTTTTTTAAAGAATACTCCATAAGCTAACTAACTTAGTTGTTAGGCCTAAAACGGTGATGCATTAAAAGAACCATTATTTATTTTTTTTAAAAGAGTACTCCATAACCTAACTGACACGGTTGTTGGGCCTAATACGGTTATGCATGAAAAAAACCTTTATATTTTTTTAAAGAATACCACATATAATAACTGACACGGTTCTTAGGCCTAACACTGTGATGCGTAAAAAAACCTTTATATTTTTTTTAAAAGAATACTACATATCCTAACTGACACGGTTGTTAGGCCTAACACGGTGATGTGTGAAAAAACCTTTAAATTTTTTTAAAGAATACTATGTATCCTAACTGACACGGTTGTTAGGCCTAACACGGTGATGCGTAAAAAAACTTATATTTTTTAAAGAATACTATATATCTTAACTGACATGGTTGTTGGGCCTATCATGGTGATGTGTGGAAAAAAAACTTTATTTTTTAAAGAGTACTCCAAACCTTAACTGACACGGTTGTTAGGCCTGACACGGTGGTGCGTAAAAAAACCTTTATATTTTTTTAAAGAATACTACATATCCTAACTGACACGGTTGTTAGGCCTAACATAGTGATGCGTGAAAAATCTTTATATTTTTTTACAGAATACTCCATAACCTAACTAATATGGTTGTTAGGCCTAACACGGTGATACGCTAAAAAAACCTTTATTTATTTTTTTAAAAAGAGTACTCCAAACCTAACTGACACGGTTGTTGGGTTAAACGGTGATGCAGGAAAAAAACCTTTTTTTTAAAGAGTACTCCAAAACTTAACTAACACGGTGGTGCATGATCTTTAATATATATTATGATTGCGGGTAAAGCCGTGACGGGTAACAGGTAATCATATTATATTTCTGAAAGTTTGTTTTTGTTTATTTGTTTGTTATTCAAATACACTTTAACTACTGGACCAAATGAGATTACCTTTGGTGTGAATACGTTTTAGGTATCTGAGATAAACACAATACTATTCCAGTTTAATTGTATAATAATGACTTTTTAATAATACTGTATTTTATTAAAATATGACATGACCCTGTTTTAGCGTATCGAGAAGCAAAAATTTATATGTCTTTGCCGAAAACCATAAATCGTATAATATTGTATATAGCAATATATTAAAATGAAATGACCTATTCTGATTTTGAAAATCGTCTATAAATTTTATTGCTTACATTATAATTGCAGGCAAAGCCTCAACGGGTAACAGCTAGTATTACATAAACAACATTTAAAAATTTCATTCAGTCTAAAATACATGTAATATAAATAAATAACTATACATACAATTATTGAACTTTATTACACATTTCTAATTAACTCACTTTTATTAACAAACAAAGCTAATTTAACTTCCTTCAACAGTCTTTAAATAAATATTGAGTTTATATTAAATTATTTATGCCTAGTTAGAGTAGAATTACGATCCCATATATCTCTGTTTTTTTCGAACTCATTTTTAAATCCTTGCCAAAGCTTGTCAGCTTCTCCAATTAGATTAATAAAATAATTAATATTTAAAAAATTCCATCTATACGTCAGCTTAACTTCACTAAAATCAGGAAAATCTATAAACTTTGGTTTTCCATATCTCCATAAATCACAAACTACTTTTGAAATATTTTTATCCTCTATTTTCATTTTGTTCACAACTTCTCGTAGTACGTAGTTATATCTTTCTATATTGGAACAAATTAGTTTTGCATCTTCGCTTACCGGATGATTCAACTGGTCTACAATGTAAGTATCCACACTAGATAGGTAGTCAGCAGTGTTATATTCAGCTTTAAGAAAAACAATTTTTTGAAGAATAAAAAATAAAACTGAACCTAATAACAGCATCGTTTCTCACACAACTTCTTACTACATATGTTATAATAGCAACGTTTCATAACACTGAAAACTATATTTAAAATTGAAGTATGAATCATATTAAAATACAATACTGAAGTGAGTAATTTAATTAAGATAATACTTATATCACTGATGGTAGATGTCATATAACTTATATACACACATTTTAATATTTTATGTACTTCTTTGTTTAGAAATTCGTAACAATAACCTTTAGGTATAGGAAGCTTTTATATATACCCGCCTTTTAAAAACTGTACGTATTAAAAAAATAATAGGAAAATATATTTTTTGTCATACTATTGAAATCAAACAAGAAATCATAAATATGTCACTTCAGCAATCCAGTAGAATTCACACTATAAGTCAGATAATATTGTTTGTTTTTTTAAACTATCACTTTCACAAAAATATGTTGCTTTATTACTTTGATTTTCAACATGAAACATTAGTTTTTTTTAAAGTTGCACAATTGTTATAAAAATTCGTAAAAGGTTTTTACTTCCTTTTTTATGTAACTGTAACAATATGTTTAAGACAAGTAGAAAAAATTCTTTTTGAATTTCATAATTTTTTTGAGATTTTCTATACATTATTTTAACCGTTGTTTTGAAACTAAAAAAAAATTTCACTCATTATACACTTATTATATATTTAGTTAAAAGTCGATTTTTAAGAAATTGTTAAATAGCAATTTTGGACTGCTGAAATGGTTCAAAACACATTACTATTAATAATATTGACATTTAATTCTAATTTGTAAAAATGACTTAGGAATCAGAAATAATCTAAACAACTGTTATGTACATCATCACTCTATTAAGAAAACTTTGCAAATTGAGTTGATCATTGTTGCGGGGCAGTAACATAAAACTTTAGATAAAAATTTGTATAAAGTACAAGTAGATTAAATTTCTTGAAAACGTACATCACTAAATCCAATAATGTTAAATAAATGTTGAACATAAACACCACTTGGATAAAATTATGGAACTGATAAGATGATATGAAAAGATAACAATATTAATTTTGTCATTTAGGACCTATTAAATTAAGTAATAATTACAATATACAAGTTATAACTAATTATAACTTCAATATTTATAACTACACTAGGAAGGTAGTTAATTAGTGGACAGGTTTTATTAGAACTTTATTAGTGGACTTCTTCAGAAAAAGTTGAATATGAAAATTTTTTTGTTATTGTGCTTTTTAATTATCTGCTCATACACACATAGCACATTTAGCCAAACCTTTTCTGCAGCATATTTAAATGCAATCGACATTGAAGTAGTGAAATATTTGAAAGATAAAGACACACAACAGTCAGAAATTATTTGCGAAAATTTGTTACAGTTCAACTCCATATTGCGTGATTTAATTGCTGATTTTAAAAAGCGTGAAAAAAAATCTATAACAATAATCCAAGACTTTTGGATAAGAGGTAAGCCTAAATTTATAGACCTGCTTACAACTAAGGAATTGAGAGAGAAATTTCATATGGATATAAATATAGGCAATCTTATTGAACTTCTTGATGTAGCAAAAACGCTTTGGTCTGATTTAAAGAAAGAATGCAAAGCAAATATTAAACTGTGTGATCCATATTTAAAAGAAGAGTAGAAGAGTCTGTTATCAATAAAACATTATTTACAGGCTAATCAGCTCTGCTATATACAGGGAATTTTATACTGGAAAACTGTTTTATACTTTAAAATTAAAACTGTAACATAAACTGTTCAGATATTGATGTATGAAAAAACAATAACTGTAGATACAAAATAAAATAAATATTTTTTAAAAAATAACACATTTCTTATCATTACTAACATGTTATTTTTTTAGAATGTAGTACATTTTAAACTTTTTAAATAAATCTCATAAAGCTCAAACTCACCTATCAAAAGGAAACATTTTATAACCATGTGCTATTTTTATTTTGCAAGTTTATAAGAATTATCTATAAATTTCTTAACCTCTGAGCAATGCATGGTGATGTGAGCAGAAGAAAATTTACATAACGTTGTTGTCATGTAGGAAAATGGAATCAAGTGAGAACAAGACATGTTATTTTTATGCAAAAAATAATAATAACATACAACTTTTGTAGGCCTCTGGTATTCAGGTTGGCAGTTGTTCATTAAACAAGCTCCTAAACCCTGCTTGCAGGATCAAGTAATTTCTATTAAATTACCTAGAATTTTTTAACCAAGTATTCATGTATTTTTAAAAATTAAAGATGAGTGAAAAATAATTCACAGATACAACACTTCACATGGGAGCAGGTATAAATAGCGTGGCCAGTAAGATAGGCCATGTGATTTTAAAAAAAGGTAGTAGTAATTGAAAATCTTAACTTTTTTGTTAACCTTTTGCGAAGTTAACTTTTTTGGATAAACTTAGTGAGAAGTGGAACATTCTACATTTAGCTACTTACCTCACTATAATATCTTCTGATTATTTATGACTTCCTAGTTACTAAAATAATATTATTAAATAAAGTAAATGATAATAATAATAATAAATAAATTATTATAAACAATAATAAATAAATACTAATAATAATATTAAATAATAATGAATGTTATTATAATAATCACATCATGCAACAGTCTAGCTGATATAATGGAAAAGAATGTTGAAAAAGTAACAATAAAATAATCACTAAAAAAATCATGTGTTAGCATCTGCTAATTTCTGTAGTAAAATAAAAATTTCAAGTTAAAATGAAAAGAATTAATTTATGACTAATTTAATAAATAATAAAATAAATTTACAATTTATTATAAAGGAAAGAATGTGACTACTTTAAGGCAATAAACGGCAACAAAGTTTTATTTTGTTTAATAAAGTATATTACAATATAAATCTATAATACAAAAAGTTTATTTTGTGTATATAAAATAAGGTTTTTGGTATTTAATAAATTAAGTTTAAAAAATAGTTTTAAAAATTAATATTAACAATTAATATTCATTTAAAAATCATTAACAATTTTAATGCTTGTTTAAAAGTAATGATTATTTTACACTTGAATTCCTAATATCACTAGTAATTAATTTATTTCACTTAGTCTGAAGAAATTATTACAGATTGGCGTTATTATAGAACCCTATAGTTTTAGAACAAATTATACTAAAAATATATTTATGTAATTTTACTGTTCTTTACCAAAAAGTGAAAAAAAACTTCAAGGAAACAGTATTGTATATTGTGAGTTGAATTATATTAACTTAATTATAGTAATGTTAATTAATTATATTCAAAAGGACAAGCTTGTGAGTTGAACGGTCATTCTTACGAAACAAATTAACAAATAACATTACTATAATTATTCCATGAATATTCTTAAATTATTAAAACAAATAATTAATTTGTCTCACTTTTAAAACAAACATTTTATGTGCAATACAAATATGAAGGTAGTCATGTACCTGCTAAAGAATCAACAAAAAGTGTTGAAATGTTGAACAATATTGCATTAGCGAAAGCAATCCTTAAAGAAATGTTCATTTACTTATTCCAATATGTAAGTACTTTTTCTTAAAGTTTTCCCACAGATGTTGACTTTCTGAAATTAAATCATGCACGTCTTGTAATTCACTATCAGTCCAGCCAAAATCAGATTTTAATTGATCATAATTTATTTCTTTATTAAAAAATCTGTCTTCTTCCTTCAGTTCAGCCATGGCCGCTACAGTTTTTAGCACCTTTTCTTTGTTGGTTATTAACAATCTCAACAGCTTACCAAAGTGTTTATTATACACTTTCAAATCCTTCAATAGTTCAGAACCTCCTTCAGCAGTAGGATATAACAACTTCTTTACAATATTATTATCCATTACTCGAAGATACAAACCTCTGTTAAGTGGTGTCGGACAGCAATACTGGTGATGAAGAAATAACAGTAACAAAAGTTTATAATATTTCATTCTTTACTTTGAACCTGAATAGAAAAACATCACTTTAAGATTGCCATAATTACAAAATGTATTTTTGGAATAAAATATTAGGCTCTGATAAATTGATAATTGGTTTTATAAATAACTATGACATTATGGTTTTTTATAAAGAAACATTAAAGCAAATAATAAAATTTTACATTAAGGGTAATTTATTTTATCGCACTCTTTAAAAATAAAAACTTATTGAGTTGTTATTAGAAAGTACAGACCAATACAAAACAAATTTTATGAATCATTACAAATTTTCAAATAACTTAATTACATAATGTTAACAGTATATTTTTGTATACATATTAACATTTTTTTAAGTGCCAGGAAAATTTAAAGTTAGGCTATGTATTGCTTTCTGTATAAAAAAAACTATATTATAAAAAAACTGTTAAATATATTATATAGAAACTATTAAAATAAATTCCTATATTTAGCTAATATCTAACAAAATAACATCATTACAATTTTTCATTAAAGCTTATTATACATAATTTTTTTTAAAATGTATAAACATACTATGAAATTTTATCCTCTGTAAATGAAACTGTAAAAAATCACTTTAAAAAAATCTTAACTGAATTTCTGTACTAGCAAATTATGTTCACTTTTGATAAGTAACAAAGCTATTTTTATTTTTAGCTTACTTCATACTACAATTACTTATGAATCGTAAGTACCTTCAACTACTGTATAACGTTATCAGTTATTAACCATGTCTAACTTTTTGCACCCGGATAGCCAATACTGCTCGCTACACCCCATTCTCAGTCAGGCTGACAGTATTTAGAGCTCAATTACCAGCCTGACTGGCCGCTTACATTTCTTTGTCAGCTTGGTCACCATATCAATCGTGCTGTGCCAATTCGGAATTGTTTTTGAATTCAACTACAATATGAAATGTTGGTACAAGTATAACATAGGGAATTTTATTTCTTTTTAGAACAAAATTTTAAGCTTTTATAAAACAAATTTTATTGACATACAAAAAAACACAAAATTCATATTTTTATTTGTAAGTAATTTGGTTTAACTGTAAATATATTGTTATATTATTACTGTATATTGTACTTACAACTAAACTAAAACACTCATAAATTAAAATACATTTTTTTAAATTTTCACAACCTTACATCACAACAGTTATAATAAATAAATTAAAACAATAATAAACTAATTAATTTTGTGTTGTTTGTAATACTGAAACTTAGAAAACACTAAAAGTGACTAGATTGGTACTAAGAAGGCGAATACTGCCAATATAGTACAGTCATATATGCCTTGTGCTGACTGTACATAGAATAGAGATAATGTGTGAATCATTTAGTTGAACAATTGCTTGATAGGTTTTCTCACAATCCAATTAAAATCAATGCAATTAATGTATGTCTGTAATATTAATCTTCTATTATATTGTACTTTAAGAAATCTCTTAAAGTTGTAAAGTTTAACGTATAACAGTAGAGCAAATTTAAATAATAAAACAAGTTTACTGAAAGTGCAATACTTACAGTGACAACTTTATGGCCGAGATAACAGTTTTAATGCAATAGACAAGTTGATCAGCTGTCTTTCCAGCAATAGACTCTTCACCTCTGTCTTGCAAGACTTCAAGCTGAACCAGGAGAGCATTTGTCAGTGCTAATAAAATTTAATATTACCCTAATGAATAATATGATTTTTTTCTTTAAAGTAAGTTATCTAAGGCTACTTGTAAAATTTTACAACTTTATAGATATATATAGGCGAAAATCAGTAACGTGTTGTAAATCGGTAAAACAATAAAAATACGACTAACACGGGTTTTGGGTGATAAGAAACCAATTTTTAAAAGAATTCTGCATAACCAAACTGACACGGTTGTTAGGCCTAACAAGGTGATTCATGAAAAAACCTTTATATTTTTTTAAAAATAGCCTACTATATATCCTGACACGGTTGTTAGGCCTAAAACGGTGATGCGTGAAAAACCTTTACATTTTTTAAAGAATACTACATATCCCAACTGACACGGTTGTTGGGCCTATCATGGTGATGGTGAAAAAACCTTTATTTTTTAGAATACTACATAACCTAATTGACACGGTTGTTAGGCCTAACACTGTGATGTGTGAAAAACCTTTATATTTTTTAAAGAATACTACATATCCTAACTGACATGGTTGTTAGGCCTAACACGGTGATCCGTGAAAAACCAGTATAATGTTTTAAAGAATACTACATAACATAACTGATACGGATGTTGAGCCTATCACGGTGATGTGTGAAAAACCTTTATATTTTTTAAAGAATACTGCATATCCTAACTGACACGGTTGTTGGGCCTATCACGGTAATGTGTGAAAAAACCTTTATTTTTTTAAATAGTACTGAAACCTTAACTGACACGGTTGTTAGGTCTACCATGGTAATGCGTGAAAAATACCTTATAGTTTTTAAAAGAATACTCCATAAGCTAACTAACATGGTTGTTATGCCTAACACGGTGATCCATTAAAAAACCTTTATTAATTTTTTAAATAGTACTTATAACCGAACTGACACACGGTTGTTGGGCCTAATAAGGTGATGCATGAAAAAAAAACGTTATATTTTTTTAAAGAGTAACTTAACTAACACGGTTGTTAGGTCTAACACAGTGATGCGTGAAAAAAAACCTTTGTATTTTTTAAAGAATACGACATATCCTGACACGTGTTGTTGGGCCTACACGATGATGTGTGAAAAAAAAGACCCTTATATTTTTTTAAGAATTCTACATATCCTAACTGACACGGTTGTTAGGCCTAACACGGTGATGCGTGAAAAAACCTTTATATTTTTTTAAAGAATACTAGGCTACATATTCTAACTGACACGGTGGTGCGTAAAAAACCTTTATATTTTTTTTTAAAGATTACCACATATCCTAACTGACATGGTTGTTGGGCCTATTATGGCGATGTGTGAAAAAACCGTTATTTTTTTTTAAAGAGTACTCCAAACCTTAACTGACACGTTTGTTAGGCCTAACATGGTGATGCGTGAAAAATCTTTATATTTTTTTTTAAAGAATACTGCATAAGTTAACTAGCATGGTTGTGAAGCCTAACGCGGTGATGCATTAAAAAACACCTTTATTTATTTTTTAAAAAATAGTACTCCAGAACCTAACTGACACGGTTGTTGGGCCTAATACTGTGATGCAGGAAAAAAGCCTTAATTTTTTTAAAGAGTACTCCATAACTTAACTAACACGGTGGTGCGTTAAAAAAATTTAACCTGAACTGTGGAAAAACAAAATTGGCTCTTAGCAGATAAATTACATTAACCCATGTATGCTATGCTTAAAAGGTAATTACAACAATTTTAACTTGTTGGTATTTAAATACAATTAATATTTAATATTAATGTTAATTAAAATTTAAATATGTGATACTTGATATTTAAAAGTAAATATCAAGCACCTACTAATTCAATCTTGTGAATTGAACAGTTAAAAAAAATCTTAATTCAACAACAACAAAAATGTGGCAGTCAGAGACCTTGGCCTTCAGAAGTGAAAATTTAAGTAATTAGAGTTTGTTATTAGTTTGTATTGTTTTGTTATTGCTAAAACTGAAATTATACACTACTGACATTAAAGACAATTGAAAATAAATAAAATAAATATCTACATCAAATAAAAATTAAAATGCAAATTAATATACAAATCATTAACATTGTTATTTATTTCCAAACGTTATTTCTCTAATAATTAAAATGGCTGGGCTGAGCATGTAGTGTATAACAGTGTTCATTAGTAATATAAATATTTATAATTGAACTTAATTATATACATTTTTTTTAAGAAATAAAAATTAAATAGAAAAAATAATGTCAATAGGGGTTTTGAATTCATATCCCTTGTTTCATAAACAGAAATCATAGCTCTGAGCCACAAATCATAAACTAGAAACAAACCTTAGACTGGGTAAATTGAAATTAATTTCAAGAATACTAATAATCTGTATATGGAAAGTGTGGCGATTGTTTACATGTTACTCATGCTAGTATGAGTTGTTTTTTTTTTTTTGTATACCAAAATAGTTTTAGGCCCAGCCTAAAGAAGTTTTCACTTCAAAAAATTATTAACTGATAAAAAAAAAAATTGCTTGTTTTATTTTTACAGTCACTAAAATAGCCCCTGGAATGTACCAGAAGTAACCAAACCAATTTGCTGCAATGTCTGTCCATTAGTGCTACACAGACACAGAGCTAAATAATAAGATAAATCTGTTTCCTGCTCATTGAACCTAGTAGTGGCAAATTGCTACAAGGCTAACTCAATTTCAAATTTTGAGAAATTAACGGAATTGTAAGGTTCATTCTATCGTTTAATAATTATTAAAGGTGTGTGTGTGAAACAGAGAGAGTGTAAATTTTACTTTCACTATTTTAAACATATTCTTAAATTTACTCAAACATTCTTGTCAAAGATAAAATGGGAGAGTAACAAAGGTCAAATTTCCATAAATATACTATCTCTTTCTAAAATCGATCACATAGAATCTTGTAAAATCTTTATAAAAACATTGTATTACAATTCTATGCAGAATTGTTCAAAAATTTCATTTTTTTCCTGGTGAAAAACCAACCTGGCGATGATGATTTTGTTCATCATCACCGGAATTTCGAACAACTCGATGAAAAAACCTAATGAAAAGTTCTAAAGTATTGATTTCATCATTTTTTTAATCCAGTCACATTTACCAAACTGTATTAATGAAGAGAGGTTCACTTATTCCTTTGCTCATCATGATCTGGTTATCATTAGTTCTTCAATGAAATTCCAGTACCACTTTCTAATTAGCCTATCGTTCATATTATTTTAAACAATTTTTAATTGGTTGTTGGTAAAAAAATGTTTGTAGCACTTCTTAAAAGTCAATATACGATTTCTCATGTATAAAAAAACCTTATTCATTGGTTATTTCTAGAAATAATATGCAAACATATTTCTTTTAATTACTTTAATTAAAAAAGACGTTATTGTTTATGAATATAAGTATTTAAAAAAATACTATCAAATAGTAATTCCAATCATAAAAAAGATATTTTCAAGACATTATTTTTGTTTTTACTTCAACTCACTGTTTTTACTTTCTAACAAATGTTTTAGTAGAAAGCAAAATATATTATTAGTTTATAAATCACTGTTTTTATTTATACTGTATTACATAAAATATTAAAGTTTATAGATATCTTTAAGAATTTTATATTGCTTCACAAAATGTTTCCACAATTTCTCAATCTCTTCTATTAAGATGTACAGATGAAATAAGTGTTGTCTGTGCCACTCAAAAGCCGTCATCAGACTTATGTTATTTACTTTGACTGAGATTAATTTGGGAGCTCCATGATTAAAATATAAGTCAGCTAATTCAAGACCCATTTTCTCGTGATGAATTACATCTTGAATTATTTTCTTCAATTCCTTTTTGTACCACACAAGGTTGTCAATCAATATGTCTCCGTCACAAACTGGAGGGTCTTCTATTATTTTCACAATAACATTGTCTACATCTACTAATTTATTGAAAGTTTCGTTTGCTAAACAATAACAGATTAATATAAACAACACATTTAATGAAAATACAATGAATTTCATGCTTATGTACAGTTATAAACACATTAAAAAAAAGTTAAGATTATCTTGAGATAAAATGGTTTTAATTATCTTATCATATATATCTTCAAATGTTATGTAACAAGCTCAAAATAAGGATGTTTTAGTACAAAAATATAGTATTATTTAAAATTAATTACAAAGTGATCAAGAATTGAAATGTAAAAATCGATTCTTATGAAACTGTAGCAAAATTAAACACTTTATATTATCAGTAGCTTTGTGTCAAACTTTAGGCTTAAAAATGGTAGTTTGATACAGTTTGGCTACATACATAACATGTAAATGTATTTTGATGAAAGTTTTTGAAAATTATCAAATTGATTAGTAAAAATTGAAGTTCTTTACTCGATAAAAAACATAAAGCTTTTATTCATTAATCTTGCAATATCAAGAATAGTAGTTCAAACAAAACTCGTATAGGACATCTTAGTTTATGGTACTGGATATTGTATTTAATATCTAAGAAAATGTCACAGTATATTTTTAAGTTGTATTGACAAAACATTCAGTTTATTTCTATATTTTGTTTTTCAAAATTTTTAGCTTACAAATTCATTTACAGTTTTGTTAATAAAATTCATTTTTTTAAAACAAATTTTTTGTAAAAATTAGCTGGCTGGTATTGTAATTATAAAGACAACATGTAAGTCATACAACACAAAACCCTAAATTTATAACTCTAAACAAAGAATATTGTATAAAGAAGATTCATTAATGCTGTGAGATAAAATATTCAGTAATATCAATTATATGATAAAAAAAAAATATAGTAAACAATTAACACAAATCATAAAAAAGAAAATATTTATACAAAATCAATAATTTACAATTTTTTTACAAATACCATGATATTGGATGTAATGACTAAATAAATAAAGATAAAGATAAATAAATAAATAATTGTATTTAGAATTGATTTGTGACCAAAAATATTGACATGTCAAAGTTCATAGGAACCAAACTATGTTTCTCTTGTAGGCTGCACTAAATTCAACCCATGCAGCATATGCTTTATCATATATATAATTCATATTTAACACATCATCTTCAGTCCAATTTAAACCTTTCTGAAGAACTTCATACTCAATTTCTACATCTAAGAACTTCGGCCCTCCCTGTTTATTAAGCTCCTTTGCTGGCAACAGAGCTCTCTCATCTCGTTCTTCCACCATTTTTGTTAGCTGTATTAGTTTTCTGCAGTAGAATATCAAATCTTTAAACACTACATCACCATTTTTTTCTTCAGGATGTTCAAGAATATCTGTTATTTCTTTGTCAGTTTCTGAAAGTACCTGTCCAATGCGTTTCTTTTTACAACTGCCTATGTATACAAGTAAATATAAAATGATAAAAACAATCAGTTTCATTTTAATAAAAGTTAAAACATTCCAGAATAAATTATTTAAAATTCAACTAAAATTTATCATTTATTTAATTGTATACAGTTTGATTCTATTATCTCACATATATCAAACATTTTACGCTACAGAAGTATTTATAAATAACATTTTTAGATTACTTCATATAGTAAGGATGTTAAATTGTTAACATTAATAACACCATTATCATTGCTAAACTGATTTGCATTTTTGTATAAAATATTACTAGGCTACCACACTTTATCTTATCATTTAGTAAATCTTAAAGACATATAAATTACTGGACATGGATGATTAAATTTACATTAGGAATGTTCAAGCAGCAATATTCATCTGTTATTACAATTATCTAGGTCACTCCCACAATTTTAGTAAACTGATGTTAAGGTATCATAATACAATGCAATATAAAACAATATGAGTTGTTTAAGTAACCTTATAAATTGGTTTAAAATTATTATTTAGTGAGTTACAATTCTTAGTTTCAAAACATGTT
The DNA here is from genome assembly GCA_022606455.1 of Callitettix versicolor. NCBI lineage: Eukaryota > Metazoa > Arthropoda > Insecta > Hemiptera > Cercopidae > Callitettix > Callitettix versicolor. Next base: position 66,680,993 of record CM040183.1, on the reverse strand, counting down.
TGTATTACACAAAACAACATGGATTACACATGTTGGACTTTGAAGGACAAAAAAGTACAGCATATGTGCTTTTTGACACATGTTTAGTGAACATACAATGTCGACAAATTGATTTAGTTTGAAAAATGTCTGTCTATTGTTTCTAACCCTGACAGTAGACTATTACTTTTAAATTAATAGTTCATATAACTGGAACTAATCATGTTTAGACATTCCAAAAGCTTAAATTTAAAATAGACCATATTATATATTTTTTTTAATTTAAACAAAATCACTTTATTTATATATTAAATCAATTAAATAATTATTTTAGCAGAAAATAATTAATTATATCAAAAAAACAAATAGAAGGGATGGTTAAAAAATAATTGGATTAATGGTATGACAAGCTTTATTATTTTTTTTTTAACTTTAACGTTATTCCCTTCAATTCCCCTATACAATTCCTACACCGCTCACCTAATTCCCACTGGTTAAACAGCATTGCAAATCATTTTCTGAAAGCAAGTTCAGGGTCTCCATCACTTTTTCTTTTACAGCTTTAACTGTCTTAAATCTTGTTCATTCTAATGATGATTTCATTTTTTGGAACAAAAAGAATCACATGGAGCAAGATCTGGTGAGTACGGTGGGTGTTCCAACATAGGAATTCTATGCTTAGCCAATAAACAATGCAATATAGGCCAGTGCGTTTTGTTGTTGAAGAATCCATGACTTGTTTTTCCACAATTCAGTATGCTTTCTTTCTTCTTACTCGTTCATGGAGAGTAGTTAGGACCTCAAAGTGAACCAGTGATTTTACCTTTAAGGACACAATTTATCTTTACAATGGTTTTACCCTTATAATTTACGTACACAATTCCATGGATATTAAAAAAAAAATCATCATAGTTTTGAATTTTGATTTGGTCATTTCAGCTTCCTTTACTTTGAGTGAATGGGAGCTTTTTCAGTACATTAATTGGTACCTAGTTTCTGGATCATAAGTAAAAAACTGCTATTTATCACATGTTATGACTCTTTTCAAGATTTTAGAGTTTTTTTTGGTGGATTTCAAAGTTTTAGTATAAATGTTCATTCAAGAGTCCTTCTGTTCAAGTTTGAGATTTTTGGGCACCATGTTTAAAAAAAATGTTTTCATGTTCATGCAAAATCTATAAAATCGATTTTTTTGTTAATTCTGACATCTCAGTGACAACGTGAATGGTCAATCAATGGTATTTTCGGATTAAATTACTGATTTCTTTAATGTTTTCGTCCACTATTGACGTCAAATTTTGTCCTGGATGTTGTCATCTCTTCTGGGTCATTGTTAATCTCTTCTTGGAAAAGTTTAAACTACTCAAAAACCTGAGTGCGGGATAAACATTAATCATTATACACATGTTTCAACAAAGAAGTACTTTCTTTGGCAGGTCTTCTGAGTTTCACTAAAAACTTTACATAATGCGTTGCCCTTTTAAAATGCTAGGCATTTTTCCAACAGGCAGCGAATGCATGGTCTAGTACTGACGAAGGTCATAGCTGACTGAAGGGTCAGCAATAGTACTGGTAGCAGAAATGAAGAGGGGATGTCACGTGACTTAGCAATGTAGAAAAATTAGTTATTTTTTAGCCGCACCTTGTAAAACCATTAAAGGATATTGAAAAAGTTTCCTAAATAATACCAGTGGCTGATAAATACTGGCAAAAAAATTTGTTCTTTTGGGTTGTGTACACACACAAATACACACGTGCGCACACACACCCACACAAAAATAAAATGAAGTCAAAAAATCTTTCTATTTTATTTGTATATAATTTTTATACAAAGAATATGGCGTTTTCTATTTATTTTTTTCCAAAACTTATTTGTCCTAGTTGTTATTTAATGTATGTTGTAATTTCAGTAATATTGTGAGTCCAGCAATGGATAAACTACTCCTTGACCATGATGGCCAGACAGAAGGCAACAAACATGCGACAAAGCGTAGTCACTTTACTGTCACAGAAATAAACTTTACGGCTGCATTGTCTTTTCACCCTGCTCATTTTATTTCGAAAATATCTCTTTTGTGTTTAATATCACAGTTGGCAGTGAAACAGTTTTTGTGGAATTATTGAACACATTTCTAGAAATAATTCAATTTTCTGTTTTAAGCAGTCGAGAGAACACTTAAAAAGTTTTAAGCTGTCCGCCCTCCCGTGACCCACATTACCTATTGTTTTAGAACTGCTGAAACAGGTGATAAACTAAAACACTTTGAACTAAACTGTCTCAGGAATACTGTACAGCAATTTTTACTTTTTATATTTTCAATGAAAGAAATGGTGTATTGGTGTACAAGTGTGACATGTACTGAGATAATATAACTGAATCCAGTTTGCCAATCTATTCCAGAAACATGATAAATAATGTGCTGGTGTACTTTCTGTAAATGTGCTGATTACCTTGTTAGTGAATTCAGATTTTTTAAAGTACAAGACAAATCGCCAATTTCATATGGATTTTGCAGGTGAATAACACTGTTCAAACTATTGTGAAATTCAATTTGAGTACCTTGAAGGCAACTACAACTAGTACATTTTTTATTCCATTGTACTCTTAAATGTTTTGTTTACAGTAGACTTTCATAACATTGCCTATATGTATGAATAAAATACTAAATTTAAGAACCACTACAAGTTAAAGAAAAAAAACCACTGCAAAAACTGAAGTAGATTCAATTTGATAAAAGCATTAAACATTTTTTTTTTTTTTAGGTGAGTAAAGAAAAAAAATTCGTTTCAGAACTGCTGAAATGAAGTACTATTTTTTCAAATTTTGAAAACCCCTAACAATGCCTAAAACTTGTATACCATTTGTGAAATAACTTAATGCAAGTGATATACAAAAAAGTTTATCTTTAATAACACAATTCAAATCCTCATCAATGTTGAAGCTGAGGGTGTATGGTTACTCCTTGTATAATTCCTCAAGGAAAAGCATACATACATACATACCAGTTAAAATTGGTAACCAGGTTGGCCAGCTCTGAAACACTCAGGCCCATGAAGATTGTTATTTAGTAATTGTTTGAATGAATTTGCAAAACACGGTTCAGCACTATCTTGTTTAAAAGTATATTGTTTATTTAAAACTTCTTATTTATTTCTAATCACAGTGCTTTCTTATATATCATAAGATGAAACACCATTAATATTTTACAACGGCACAGACAATTATTATTTTTTACTTAAAAAGTTACTGCTCCAGGATGTAATTTCTACTGATGTGGTACAACCTTATGTACTTGCAAATACAAAACTGGATTAGTTTCGGAATGATACAAATATGTCTATTAGGATTTCGTGAAATTCAATAAAGCGGGAACACAAATCCACTTTTCTAACTCATTCATTTCTAACAAAATGGACCAGGTAGCTTTTGTAAAACTCAATTATTTTCTTTAAAATTCTCTGCAAAAACATTTGGACACTTCAGTTCTGACTTACACATTTTTCAGTAATTTTGGTTTCAGTTAGAAGTGGGACAATAAAGTGCGAAACCAGTTCTTCTTTTTCATCATAAAGACTTCAAATGTTTTTTTTTAAGTTTTCTGTGTCCTACAAAAAAATCTGTGCATTTCCTTATTGAGATTTTGTTTTATGGATTAACACATGGAAAGAAAAATTAAAATTAAAATTGTCTAATTGATATTGTAGAATTTGGTTACAAGATTCTGCTTGAATATAATTATTGTTTTAAATTTTACTTTAACAGCTGTTTATTAATTAGTTCCGAGACTGTAGCGTAATTAAGAATAAGCAAATAAACTCGTAGTACTGTTCACAAATACTACCATTTCTCTTTTGAACGCCCAAGTTTCCATAAATTCTAGAAAATTGAAATGTTTACAGAACATTTGAATTCCTTTAAAAGTTTGTAAAATTTCAATGAACTGATTAAAGGAATGAGCGATTGATAAAAAATCAAAAGCGTTAACCTCTATTGTAAAATGTTATAACATATTGTAAAACATAATAATATAATTTTATTAAGTATTCGTTAACAACCATCTAGTTGTTAGAACAATGACTGTAATAAACTAATTTTGTATCATTTTATCGAGGTAAAGTAAGCGCTTAATGGGATATATTAAATTAAAATGTTTAAACAAAACTTTTATTATAGAAAACATTTATTCTTATTAAATTGGAAAATTAACTTAATTAGGTATCCTTGGTTCTTAATGAAGCAAACTAAAATGACACTTTTAAAGTTATAAGATATATTATCAACAATGCAATATTTCTGAAACCACTTTTATTCATGGTTATTGCCTTGAATTCAATTATCACACAATACTAAAAAAAAGGACTATCACAGAGTATCGCTCAATACGTGCATATTTCATAACACTTTATAAGTGAAATAACAGAAGAATTTATGCAATGACCACTTACAAGAAAAGCAGTCAGTGTTTACACTGTACATTAAAAAAAAATATATACAACAATAGCAGTTTCATTTTTTTATATAAAATATTTATATTAGGCCTATTAGCCAAATTTACAAAAAGAACTTAATATGGTATTTACATAGTTGCCAGTACCTTTCATTCAATCATTATATTTGTTACAATATACTAGTAAGTATATAATTTAAATTTAGTATAAATTACTAATGATTAATTAATACTAACAAAAATTTTATTTTTTACTTAATAAAAAAATGTCTACATTTTTGTTCAGTACAATAAACAATATAATTTTATAAACAATCTACAGTAGAGATATGTTTCAAAATGGATAAATAATGAATTTATAAACTTAATACACAAATATGTACCAAAATAAACAGTACTGAAATTCAGATAGCTGTGGTTATATTCTGTCCCCTTACTAGCATTATTATTTATGTTCTAGTTTGAATTTATTTTATGCTAAAATGGTTCATATCATTACCAAAGAAAAAGTTCTTATTGTAAAATATTATATGACGGTTTGCTTAATAAACGGCTCCATGAACACAACAAAAACAGTAGCTAAGAAGATTGTTCTCGAGCTTCCACCTACTGATTTATTAGTAATGGAGGAGTATGTAAAGTAGCATCTCTACACACTGCAGGAAAGTGGAGTAAAGAGGAACCTCAACTTTGGAGCATACAAGAATCACAGAAAAGATCAGAGGCCCAAGTATGATGACTGGGATTTGATCGGATGGTTAAACAAAACATGGTATCCGTTGAAGTCAAGATGACATTTGAGGAGGAAGATCAAGTGGTGGAAAATTCTAGAGACCTTGTATGGTATACAGACAGCTTCAAAACAAAGATGGGCACTGGTGCTGAGTTGTGTGGTTTGAGAACGAGAGTTTCAGTATGCCACAGTATCCCAGGCCTCTGCAGTAATTACCATCAATTACTGTTTAGAAAAAATTGAGGCAGGCCTTTAAAAAGGCTCAAATTCACATTTATACCAATGGTCAGTCAGCAATTAAAGCACTTGCCATATAATAGACCAATTGTTTATAATTGTATAGTGTGAATAACTGAATAGTATGCTTGGTCAGCGTGGGGCATATAAGGCATTTAATTTGTTACTGTTGATAACAAAAGTCCTGTTACTTTAAATAAAAATGTAACAAAAAAGTTGATCCTTTGGAAGAGATTTCATATGGTAGATATATAGCTTTTAATTTTCACCTGTTCTAATAGGACAGTTCTATTAATCACATAACACTATACACACTAGCTATGCATTAAGACCTTTTTGCAATCACCTTACATACAAGGGAATAGAATTTGAATACCTTTCACAATCATTTGTTCTTTCACCAGCTGATATGTCAATATTTGAAGAATGCTGAAGAAAAGCATTTTTCATAATCATCCACTAACTACCATCACTGAACTATGAAAAAGGGTACATATATTAGTTGAATGTGACAAACTCTTTTCATTCGTATGTTTGACAATTTGCATGCTCACTATTAACTTTGATAAAGTTATACTTTCAGTAATATTTATGTTGACACATTCTACAAAATGAAATTCAATAAACTGCAATTGTACGTTGTGTACACTTAAACATATGTTTATCAAATGTTTGTTTCCATCGAAACTTCTCCCCACATGAACAGGTATAAGGTTCAATACCTGTATGTACCCTTTGATGAGTTCTTAATGCTGCACTCTGAGTAAACTTGGCACCGCACATACTACAGCTAAATTGTTTTTCAGTTGAATGTGTTAACTTATGATTTTTCAAAATTCCATTTGTTTTGAATGTTTTACCGCATACATCACAACATGATGTCGGTAGTTTTAAATGACTTTTTCTATGTTCCATCATTATATAACGGTTCTTATAACTCCTATCACACAAATCGCACTTAATTCTTTCAATAACGTTATGTGTTTTCATGTGTTTTGACAGAGCATTACTGCCTAATAGCTTACCACAAACTGTGCACACAACTTTATTAGTGCCGGTTACGTTAGAATGTACTGTTTTTTTATGCACCATTAAAGTCACATTATTTTTATATAATCTACCGCAAATGTCGCAAGACAAAGGATCCCCTTCCGAGTGTGTGTTTATCATGTGATTTTTTAAATATTCGGGTTGAGTGAACATTTTTTGGCAGACAGTACAAGTTAAAGTAATTCCCGAATGTATCCTGAAATGTTTAACAAGATTATGTTTATGTGCAAATACTTTATGACACTCAACACACTTGTGATACTCATGACCCGTATGAACTACACTATGACGACGTAATGTTGTTTTAGTCTTAAATATTTTGTGACAGATTTCACACTGTAAAGTTAGTTTTCCTTCATTCTTTGTACAAATGACCGCATCACCTGTACATTCGCTAGAGTCATCACTACTAGAAATTATGTTCTTCTGTACAGTTGTGTAGTCGGTCTTATCTTGGCTATCTACAAGGCTGTTGTTAATATTACTGGAAGATTTATTTCCATCTAAAGTATACAGAGTGACTAGTCCAGTACTTTCCTCCTTGTCCTGTGCAAAAAGTATTAACATTATTTATAATTCTTTGGTTTAAGTTAAATGCAGAACCTTTGTTAACCAAAACACTATTTATTTATTTTTAAAAGTTGCAGTGTGTGATTATTGTCATCTTTTGTCACAGTTTAACCAAAATCATACCATGTTTGAGTAGGAATGGTGAGTAGAATGAAAGCAAATAGTCTTCAAATATTCACAATCCATTTCATTTTCATGACAGCATAATATAAGAAATCAATCACTTTTGGACATTTAAACCCAAAATTAAAACTGGGTATTTCTTTTACCGATCAAAACTATGTCTTTTTACAGTTTTTATTATCTCTTAAACTGCAATAAATCACAAAAGTTTAATTACACAAAATGTTGGTTGCTCAAAATGTGCTCTTACTTTTTGTTTTTCGTTAACAAAAGTTCTACTATAAATTTTATATAAAATTTAATTTTTGCTCAAAATAGAATAATTTTCATTAAGGATACATTACAGGTATTATTACAGTACATATATAAATAATGTAAATTTTGGTCAATAACCATATAATTTAATTAATCATATAAATTAAAACATATTTAACTCTTTCGATTTACTCGATATAATAATTTACCATGTCATATAGTCTAATTTCTTATATTACAAAGTTCATATAAAACTGATTTTTTTTTTTAGACAAATCCTTAACATCCCGAGCCACAATGTAGGAACCAGTATATTTTATTGAAATACAAACTATACATTTTGAAAAAGGCTGGACTGTACAAGTCTTACTAAGTGAAATAAATATATTTACTGTCACAATAGCCTATAGATCTAAGCTACATACATTTTCTGCTCAATAGATCAAACTACAGTAGACTCTCTTTAGCTTGTCCAGCTACATCAGTACAAGTCATACATTCAGATGAGCTGTGTCACTGCTATTCACCACTTGTTCCATTCTTCTCAAAACAATTGTTTCATGTGTTCTCAAATACAGGAACAGTACAGACAGATTAATTTTCTGTGGTTCAGTAATGCAGTGCACATTTCTTGTTCTATTTTTTTATCATTCTATACAAAATGCTTTTTTGGGTTAAAAAAAAATAAGCACAACAAAAATGTGTAAGATTATACAAGCTCTAGAGCATATAAAGATAAATCAGTCCATTTGTATTTGTAACGATCTGCAAGACGGTAAAATTGGTAAATGACATGATAAGGAAGATCTCTGTATTTTTATTAATTTATTTATTTATACCGAGTATGTCTACTCTAGTTTGTTTTGTGTACAGTAAAAACTTTTTAACAAAATGTATGAAATCTTATAACAAATTTTTATTTATATCCCTAACATATGTAAATGTAACTGACATTATTTTCATTAATATTTTTTAGTTTGGTTTAAGGTCTGCTCCTGAGGTGGCTGAATTTAATGTCTTAATCAGTCAGGATTGGTTTGTGTTTTCAATGTACTCCAAAACCTAATTATTTTAAATTTGGTGTACATTGTTTTCAATAATACGATTTTTTATGTCTAACATTTAAGTAGATTTTTCGTTTGGTTACCCTAATCTAAAAACTCTGTTTTTATATTTAAAATTTAAGCTCTAAGCAAAAAAGAAGACACCTAATATATTACTTTCTAAATTAAGGATAACATTTATAAACCAATATTATTTCTTTAGTTTCTAAATTTACATAAACCACAAGTTCCTTTAATTTCTGAAGTTAATTCTGTAAAATAATAATGACATTACATTGTGATTTGATCCGCTACTGTAAACATCGAGTGTTAAAGTTACATTACTTCAACGTATTGTAAACAATGTAAATTTATTAATAAACATATTTCTTAAAATGTTTTAAGCAAAAAGATTTTATTCCAGCGTTTTCGTATAAAACTCATACCTTTTCATCCAGTAAGTTTGATAAAGTCTTCTGTACATTGGTGTTTGTCATGTCCATTGGTATGATGTTTCCATCAGTATTATTATCCGTATCAGTCTGAAAAACATGTTACATTTAATATTAGTATGTTACATTCAAAATGTTTTCTAATATTAACTCTTTGAGAGCAACGGTGTTTTGCAAGGCCCACCAAACAGTGGATAATTCAGGTGGAAATTGACAGGGGGAGGGTGAATTCTTTATGAGTTCATGACCAAGAGTTTTGCTACTTTTTTTTACCATGTATTATAAGTGGACAGCTAAAAATATAATTATCATTAAATATACAATATCCCAATGGTTTAAAATATATAAAAAAAGTTACATTTTTGTCCAAAAAAAGTAAGTAAAACTCAAAAAGGGTTAAGAAAGTATTATAAAAATAAATATAACAGTGATACAATTAATAGGTGAACTACACTCTCAGTTCTATTTTCTTCTTCTTCTTTCAATGAGGCCTGCTAGGGACCACGTGACAATTTCAATTCTTCACACTTAGCTGTTTTTTCTCTCGATCCCTCCAATATTCCCTCATCCTTTCACTATGCAGCTTCTTTCTGTATTCGGACCACTTCACACCAGGTTTCCTCCGCAATCCCCCTTGAAATCCTTCCATACTCAATATCCTCTTTCTAAAAATCTCTCTGTTCAGCGTTTCCTCTTCTTTTATATTATTTCTTTCTAAATCTTTCCTTAACTCTTGAATCCAACTAGTTGTTGACTTTTTATCCCAACAACTACTTATCCCAAAAGGTACTTGAATATCCTTTTCGCAAGTCTTGAATCAGTTCTATTTTATTTTAATATAATTAAATCTGTTATACAATTACGTTCTTCAGTATTATATTACCTTGAAATATGTGGTGAATCTAAAACGTTTTGTGAATGGTCCAATATTTCTTGTTAAATTATTTTCAGCTCCTATTAATATTATTTTAAGCTCCATTTTATAATTAAAAAACTCTGAAAATGGTAAGAGCACTGAAAAGATAACAAATTCTTGAACTAGTGAAATTCAGTGTTAAAGTATAATTATACATATCATTTTAATGTTTATGAGAAACAGGGGATGCCACTGTGAACACCTCAGCTGTAACTAGTTTTAAGGTGTTAGTAAATACGTATGCTAGTCACGTAGCAACTAGTAACAATTAAATTAAAACATTGTTCTTTAAATTTCAATTTATGAATTTAAGATTGTAACTTTAAAAATTCATAAGCAGAGGTGACATTTCATATAATTATATTCTACAGTATATTCTAATAAATCACCTTATGTGCAGAGAGTGTTGTTAAAACTTTATCTGCTCTGAAACTATGTAAATCAATGATGTCCGTTGGTGCTGCGACATTTATTCTCTTCTGCAACATTTTACATTACAGTTTTAACTATAGGATAAATAATTTACTAAACAAAATAACATAATTTGTAATTTAAAGAAAATTAATTATGCTTTGTTCTAAGTCCAACACAGTTCATTTTTTTTAGGGGTGACCTGCATGTAGACTCTGGTAAAATTATTACTGTACTTTGTAACATATAATTCTGTAAATCATTTTTTTAATAAATATTTAATAAATTGGAAATATAGCATTGCTAAATTCAATGTTTATTCTGGCTATTAAACATATAAAGTAAGCAGTATACTACAAAGGAATCACTGTGAATGTTAACATCCCTTTCAGCACTGTCACCATTGATAATATGGGAGCGAGATAACCTCTACTCTATATAACCTCGCTTCAAGCGTATTACAAACAAAAACTTAAAGCAATTTTGTGATTAATAAACAGAGATTTTTAAAATTTGCATAATAAAATTTTAAATTTATAAAAATTATAATTAAATCATAAATAAAAATAGGTAATTTGATACAAATATATTATAGCTACAAGGTAAATAAAGTATCGAAATGTAAAATATTCAGAACAAATTAATTTAAAAAAATATATTTTAAAAATTATTAGAAGTCCATTATACAATTTCGATATAAAGCCTAAAACCTAAACAATAAAGTAAAACCTCGATCATCTGTAGGTGGATTAGCTGAGGTTGAATTTTCATAAACCCTCCAAATGCTTATCGCAACAAAGTCGATAATTTCAAAATTTCATCTATGGTTAAAAAAAAATGTTTAATCTTTGTTGTGTTGCTGTTAGTTTTTGCTGACTTATAGAAGTTATGTTAGTGAGACTTATCTTTACAAATCACAGTACTGTACTGGCAAAAATATGGTTAAGGTACATAGTATATGGAAACATAAGAGAAATAAAAGTTGTAAGCAAGAAGGTAAATTTATAATTCACAACTCTATTATTCCAGTTGACATTAACACTTTTTTAAAAATCCTTTATAACATGCTGAAGAAACATGTCCAGGAAATATGGTTTCTGTTCAGTAACCACAGTCTATTGATGCAAAGAGGTAAAGAAAAGCAGTGACGGTAATTTTTTTTTTTTTTTTTGACTTGGAAGTTAAGTTAGATTAAGAAACAATAAAAAATAAAGTACTAGTGGAAGAAGGGTAATGAGAAAGCAGTCAATCCTATCGCTAGTTCTCAGACTATCTTAAACAATCAATACTAACGATAGTACTATCATTCTATAGGCTACACTTAACTAAAAATGTGCATGTCCTTGTAAGTAGAAAAGTAAGAGAATCAAGAAATTAGAAAACAATGCAAACTGTTTCAATAAATACGTAACATAGGATTTTTAGCGAGACCACTGTACTTAATGTGGTTGTGTGAAATTAACCCATGTGTTAATTACTTTTCAATGTAAATACTGTATCTTTCTTAATTTAATAATTTATTATTTTGATTTATTTCTTGAGAAAGAATGTTGAATACAGTTCATACTTTATAAATTTAATATGTAAATACACGTAAAGTACAGTACATATTAATAAAATGCATTCCTCATTATTGTAATTAAAATATTTTGCCTATCTTATCGCCAAAAAGCTTAACTGTGATTTTAGTTACACATGTCCTTCTTCCCTTTATTACCCCAGATAATTGAGTTCTACTGTAGATTAGAGATGGTAACGATATTACAGAACTGCTACTTTTTCACAAATAGTCAAATTTCACCTATTTATCTATAGTGAATGGCTGAGTTCAACTGTTACTAACTGTGAACTGTGAACAGAAATCTCCGAAATCTGTTCAACTAATCCGTGCCCTTAGTTTCTTTTATTTCTGCTAAGATTGCATCACTGTGCCCTGCGCATATGTAATGAGTTCAAAGTTTGGTCCTACCTATTTAAACACTAACTGTGAACTGTGAAATTTTCACTCTTGTTACTGCGGAATTATTGAGACAAGATAAATTTTGATATTGCTAACTGCGCGTGCACAGTTGTTTCCTACCAGATTTAGTAGTGTTGTGTAGAAGAATAATTGTATAGAAGAATTGTGTATTTGTGTAGATAAAATACCTTTTTTATACATGTTTGCTTTTTTCTGATTTATATTAGCCTATATGAAGAAGCAATAGTTACGTAACACGCCAGCCAGACATTATTTCACAGTTATTCCCATATAATAATATTTCACAGATATTATCACCTCTTACTGTAGATTGGCAACAAAAGATTAGGTTTAAAACAGCTGTTCCTGTTTGTTTAATTTACTATTTAGTAGAACCCAGAGTTATGTCCTTTCAATATTTATCACCTCAGCAAAACAGACAGTATACTAGGTCAGTCATCATTTCTATTTATTTACCATATAAATTTACCAAACGTTCATTTGTTAAATATATATCATTTGTTAAATATATATATATATTGTACCTCTCACGATCAAACAGTATCCTTTATCTAATGTGCTGAAGTAAATCAACACATACTGATAAAGCACACATCAAACAGTTTTGTTTTCATGTTGCCTCTCGACATGATAAACAGGGTATACAGTAATCATCAATTTATACTACTATTATAAATCCATATCAACATACAAATCATGATCACAAGTCTACTAACTTTCTTCAAGTGAGTGCCTGTGTGACAGCTTGCTTATACAGTACATAGATAAGCAGTTCATTGTTTATGTCTTGGCTCAAAGTTGTTGCTTCTTAGTGTTAGAATTTGCGGTTAGCAAGAGATTACTGTACTATATTATTTTGCCCACTTCATGAAATTGTATGTGTTTTAAAATAATTATGATATACTTAAATATGGCATGTATTTTTATTTTTTTTATTAATGTGTTTTGGCTCCTTTTCCTCTCATACCTTTTGTACGTTCTAACCTTTACCCAGATTAAAGGTGACAGAAAAATAGAGTTCTACTGTATAAAGTTAGTTTCATTCCCATTTGCTTCTGAATCGCTAAACAGCACATATTTGCAATATATATTCAACAGGATTGGCCTATGAAGCAAGCAAAAGTGTCTTCTTACTTTTACATACTTGCCTTATTTGTATAATTTGCAGATTGAAATGTATAATCTCCTGAAGTTGGTTGCAGTTCTGAATTCAAATTTGAACTTGCTTCTATCTGTAACAGGAAAATGCATTTGTAAAATTGTATTCCAACAAAATAATCTTTAATAATTGACTGCTGTATAACAAAAAGGGGGAAAATATTTACAAATAAAGTAGTTGTACATTATTCTACAAAAATATGTTTTTAACTTCACTTGTAACTAAACTAAAGTGAAAGCAGTGATTATTCGGTCTACCTTTTTTATTTGCGTATGATTCTCAAATTAACTAACTAGTAATTTGTCTGTAATTATTGTTTTAACACAAAAAGCACATATTACAGTAAAATTTACTACTGTTTACTTTAACACCTGACCACCAAAAAATACTTTTTGCATTAAGTATACTTACTTTTACGTGAAAATACTTTTGGCAATGAAGAGATTAAGCTCCCAACCCTTCATTAGTCAGCCAAAGATAATAACTACTGGTTATTATTATAACTGGTGGTCTAAAAAGCAGGACCACTAATAAGCATGGAAAGCAATTACAGTAAGAACCCCATTTCTGTCACTCGGGACTGGAAAAGGTAGGAACACCAAAAAGACTGGATAATAAGAGGAGTCAAAATACTTTGTAAGAGCAAACAAAAAAAAGTACTATTCCACATTTAGGTCCATCGAAATTATTCTAAAATACATACAACTTCATGAAGTGGGCTAAATATGTTTAGTACAGTGCAGTAATCTCTTGTACAACAAAACTGTGACAACAAACTACAAAAGTAACTGCTCATCTATATGTACCATATATACAAGCTGTCACACAGATACCCACTTGAAGGAAGTGGGTATACATAAGGAAGTGTAGACATTTTCATATGACAGTGTGTACCATGTGTATCATGTCAAGAAACCACACCAAAACAAGACTATGTGTGTATACTTTATCAGCATCAGTTGTAAACACTGCTGTGACGTGTTCACTATACAACAGTGACGTTTTAATAATATTTTATACTTCTTAATGTAACATCATAAATCTAAAAGTTTGTGTGTGTGTGTGTGTGTGTGTGTGTGTGTGTGTGTGTGTGTGTGTGTTTTTTTTTATTTCTTTGTTATGCAATCAAACATTAACTATTGGACCGATTAAAAAGAAATCTGGAATACATGGTTTATATACCTGAGATGGACATAGACCGATTCCAGTTTTAAAAATTCTAATCCCTGTTATTATTTATTACAAAATTATAGTTTATAAGCTTATATTTTCAATGATTTTAGTAGAAAATTTTTCAAAAATCTTAATACTTCCATCCCTCTAATTCCAAACAACCTGTTCTTTCAATTTAAAAGATTGCAGTTTCTATTAAAGTTGGCATTTACAATAACAATTAATAAATCACAGGTTCAGACATTAGGAGTAGCAAGAATACATTTGGAAACTCCATGCTTCTCCCACAGTCAGTTATATGTCACTTGTTCTAGAGTGTTGAGTAGCAAAAATCTATGTCTTGGCAGAAAACCAAAAAATGTATAATATTGTACACAGAAATATATTAAATTGAAATAAACCTATTCTGATTTTGAAAATCGACTATAAATTTTATTACCTACATTATAATTGTGGGCAAAGTCATGATGGGTAACAGCTAGTACTCATATATTTCAATAAAAGTAAATCCACATAAAATGGACATATTATTAATCAAATGACATAAATATTACTGTTTACTAGGATATTCAATTAAATCAATTAAAAAATACCTTTTCTGAAGTGTCTATTTGTTGACGTAGAATACAATCAGTTTTCTGAACCTGGTTTTTAAATTTTTCAAAATTTTCTAACTGGTTATAGCATAGCTTACAAATGTTACTTGGTAAATTGGCATCTTCAGAAATCTGCAACAATTTAAAAAATTGTTTAATTAATTGTTCTTTGAAAAATAGTGCTTTTCTTAACTTACTTTGTATTATAGTTTACTTGCGCTAATTATATTTCACATTTATAAATTTGAGTAGACTATAGAGTATAAATGACTATTTCATTTTCAATCTAATTTTGTGTGATAAAAACTTTTTCTGTTAAGTGCATATTTAAAATTGAACATAAGATAGTTTAAAATTTTATATTACATGGGTAAAGGATTCAGGAATTCAGCCACATGAAAATTACAGATTCAGCTATAAAATTGAACAGTCCTTTATGCTGAAATAAGATCCAAACATTATCTTATAATTCATAATTATAAGACACTACTTAAGCCTACTTAAAAAAAGATTTATTATAATAACAAAATTGCAACTTCATTTGTAGCCTACAGACAAGTGATCCAAGTAAGGTACATGAACTAGTTCATTTTAACAGTCAGTATCTTTGTTTGTAATGTATATCTTACATATGTTTATCAAATTCATTTGCTTATTGTATTGTTATAAAGTAGGCTAATAATAATTATATTAATAATAAAAATGTATTGCATTTATTTAAATTTAAGAAAACATTTTTATCAATCCTGAAATTCTTTGTAGTAAAAACATGAATTATTATAAAAACACGAATTGTTGCGTTTTATAACAAAATAATGAAAACAAAATTTAAACTAACCTGTACACCTGTGAGATGAAATATTTGTGAACACAAGTCAGTGTTTTTAAAGTGATTAAAGAGAGGAACTAAATAACCACCAACATCTGAGAGACACAAACGACATATTTTTTCAGAAATCAGCATTATTAAAAGCCAAGAATATTAAAAGTTGTATAACTAAACATTGAAGTTTTAACCAACAAATTATTTTTACTAAACTCCAGGGTAACACCAAACCAGAGATAATAAATTCATTAATTTATACTTATGAAGCTAAACTGAACTACAAACGACACTCTTAGATTTTTACAACAAAATTTAACTTTAATTTAATTAACTTGAAATTAATTGTATTTAACAACAGAAGTCCTATAACCTGTATTATCTTTGCCCTAACCTAATTTATTTTATTTTCTATTCAAAATTAAATTCAGTCAATCAATCCATATACCCTTGACTCAAGTGACAGGTCGTACTAGATAACAGTAGCCGTAGATAACAGTAGCCATAGATAAACGTACTAATAGCAAGATCAAATACTATAAGAATGTATGTACAAAATGTGACTTGCTTGAATCTATATTTAATAAAAATAATCGACTGTAATTTAAACTACACGATTACATTTTTATTTACATTTTCCCTCTACAGAGTAATACATCACTTTTTAAATTGCAGTAACTTATAATTTCCAGTAACTAATAAAAGTACTATAATGTTTAAAAAGTGATTTGTACATTTCATAATCATTCTTTGATAAATCGGCCTGATACTAACGCGTTTTATTTTCTGAATCCATACCAAATATCTTGACCCTTGAATATGAAGATGTACCATATTAATATTATAGATTCAACCTAATAGCTATATCAAGGCCGTTAGAATATACCTTGTTATATTATAAAAAAAGCCTCTATAATATTGTAATATACTATGTATGTGAGATTCAACTTCGGTTTTAATAGCAAGATCAAATACTATAAGAATTTGATAAGCACGTACAAAATGTGACTTGCTTGAATCTACATTTAATAAAAATAATCGACTGTAATTTAAACTACACGATTACATTTTTATTTACATTTTCCCTCTACAGAGTAATACATCACTTTTTAAGTTGCAGCAACTTATTTTCGAAATTCGACTTATACTTCGTTGTTCGTTCAGTTCGACTTTGTATCAACATTAGTTCGTTATCGACGTTTAATGTTACAAATGTAATTGTTATTTATTGTTATCAGTACTATCAACATGATGAACGAATAATTTCAGTTTTCAGAGTTTTGTACGAACTTTAAACCATGTTTGAAAATAATTTAATTTGTAGATTATGTTTAACTGACAGTAAAACCAATAATACGTCTATATTTAATACAGTTTCAGAATCGGTTAGTTTATCAGAGAAAGTAATGGTGTTGGCTAATGTTCAGGTAAAACCTGCTGAACCTTTGACATTATTTTACCTTTCATAAAGAAGTACAAATAAATATAATTTATGTTTACCTAAACTCGTTTTCCTTGCCTAAAATGTAATTACACAGTAAACATTTGTAGTCTGGTTCTGAGCTTGACATAAAACTGAAGTCACTATTAAAAAAAGAACAGTTAAAATGAAAACAGTGTAGAATAGTGTGACCACTAAATCTTAACAAATTTTTTTTATACCTGTTACAAAATAAGTAGTACCTGTTAAGTATAATTGGGGAAGAATATCTTTGCACTCCCACTGATGGTATTTATGATATTTCGAACCCCTTATAAAATTAATTATGTTTAAATTTGTTCTTAAAACATATTTTAAGTTATTCAGTTGAGATATTCACCAGCTTAAATGTATAGACTATGCTATATTTAAGTAAGAATGCAAAGTATCATTTTGTGAAAAATTTAGGTAACATATTTTTCATTGTGAAAAGGATTAATTAAATGTGTATTATTAATAATGAAAATA
The DNA here is from genome assembly GCA_022606455.1 of Callitettix versicolor. Classification (NCBI taxonomy): domain Eukaryota; kingdom Metazoa; phylum Arthropoda; class Insecta; order Hemiptera; family Cercopidae; genus Callitettix; species Callitettix versicolor. The sequence continues at coordinate 66,663,096 of CM040183.1, read as the reverse complement.
ATAGAAATTTTATTAAGAAAAAAAGACCAAGAACCTAACTAATGTTCAGGTAAAATGTGGGTTTTGTATGTTAATTGAATTGTGGAATAACCTAACATGGTTTTGTAAGAAAGTAGATGAACATGTATATGCATACCACCGGGTGACAAACAGCAATGCTGTCGCACTTTGTTTAGGAGCTTTCATCTAGCTTGCTACATGCAATATAAATGGTAACATGGTAAATTGAACTGAAACTCGAGATGAGGGTTTATTAGGTGACAAACCAATTTGTCAAAAATAATGAACTTAATCTAATGTTCTGTTTCAAGATGACATCACAATATAGTTCCATTAAAAATACCATAAAATCATAAGTTATTGTAATAAATCTAATCTTCCGTGGGTGAATATATCTAAATTTATTAATAAAGTACATACATTTCAAAATATGTAAAAATTATTACTTTAGTAAAACTAGTTTAATGACACAAGTGCCAATTTCAATTTTTTTAAAAAAAAAGCCTAAGCTGACATAACTAACATGATTTTGTATGAAACTTACTGACCTTGTTATTGTTCCTCGGGCATTGTATGTCCTATGTAAAACCAGCATACTGAGTACAGACTAGGCTAATTTGTGGGTAAAATACATACTAACTTGCCATGATCCATGAAATGTAAATGATAATATGACGTTATAAAGTAGTTCTGTTAAAAATTGTATAAAATTTAATCTTAATAACTGTTCTGCAAATATGTACAGGGTGTTACAAAATACTTTCTGGGCTATTCATTTTTGAATTTATAGGGCTATGTTCAAACAATTTTTTTTTATAATGGCACTTTAAAAATGTAATTTTTATTTTCAATGAAATTATGTTGAAAAAAATATGTTTTTCTAGTTATCAGCCATTTTGTTTTTTTATAAATAATTTATATCTTCAAAATGGTAAAAAGCTGAACTGAAACTCGAGACGAGGGTTTATTAGGTGACAAACCAATTTGTCAAAAATAATGAGCTTAATCAAATGTTCTGTTTCAAGATGGCATCAGTTAAAAATTTTTAAATGGAAATAACTTGAAAGGGGCAATTTTTTATAAAATAATGTAAAAGATGCATTTTTTTAGCTCTTAATTTTGTATCAAATGGTGTTACTGGCAAAAGGATAACAGTGCACAATATCCAGTTATTGTATAGTATTGTACAAATAAGTATTGTACAAATATAATATTTATTAAATGAAAATTAGTCATTTGGCAAAAAGTCATTCTACTTTTTTCACGGTTTATTTATTGAGCATTAAAGTAAATAGAATTACTTACTTTACTTGCCAACAGCTAATACTGTAGTATAACAAGCTTTCAGATTTAATTGTTCAGATTGTTGTTTAATTGTTTCAGATTTAATTGTGGTTAAATTTAAATTATCAACAATTTGTCGTATTGTCAATAATAATTGTGAAAGAAATAATTTGATTTTAATGTGCTTTTATCGTCATTCTACTTGTAAATCCATCACAAACATGGCTTGTTGTGCAATCTATTTCGTCTATGTAATTTTGTTTTTGAAAAAAATCTGTACTCTAGTTTTGAAATAGCCAGCTATTTTTATCTGTGTTACTTTGAAAAATGAGTAGTAACTCCAGTCACTTAAGAAAAAAAAAATCGTAGTCACACTGATGTAGTTTTATTTATTTATGAATAACAATATAGGCCTTGGCTCACACCTACTTATTGTTTTTATTGTTAAGAACTTCCTACTTTTAATCTATTAATTATACATTTATGTAAAGTTATTAAAATAATTCATTTCTAATATCTGTTAATAATATGCAAATAATAAGGTGCTAAAGAATAAAAATGAACTCTTATTACAATTACTGTAATTTACCAAAGTTATATTTATATTATATATTTTTAAATTTAGATATTTGAAGGTGATGGATTATCAAACAAAATTTGTAGTACCTGCATTTCAAAAGTGGAATCCTTCTTTGCTTTCAAACAGCAAGTGGAAAATTCTGATTTGATTCTAAGGCAGCAATTGACTCATCAAAGTTTTGTTCAGGTTCGTAGTGTTATATTGCGTTTTGTGTTTGTGTCATGTATGAAAGTGTTATGTTCTAACATGCAATTAAAAATAGTTGGCTTTTTATTTTTACTTAGTCTGTAAAAGAAAAAAAAATTCCTCTAAAAATCCTATCTAAAAAATCTAGATGAATAAACCATCAATAGAACCCATTGGAGAAAAAAAACAATATTGTGTAGATGGTTTAATGTCTAAGATGTGGTTGATGTTGTATACTTTTTATTAAAATATTATATTTATATTGTAAGGGGTATAATATACCAACAAAACATTTTTTCTATATCATCAGTACTCTTAATTTAACTCAGCTTATTGGTATGATGACAATAGAGGCTGCACAATACCATGTGGGCTACATACTGTTGGTTAAATACTACAAACTTGGTTTCTTATTACAAAAGAAAATATAAAATATTGTTTCCTAATGTTATTTTTAATGTTCGCCTTAAGAAGACAATAAGTAAAAATAGGGAAACAGTTTTTTTCTGAAATTTGAGAGCTGTGACTGTATTAACTCATGAAAAGGATGAAGATTATATTTAAACAATTTAACAGTTGGATCATTAACAATGTTCTTTAAAATGTTCATTCTCAATTCCTTTTGCTGTGAACTCAGAAGTTTTGAACCATTTTTGCGTAAACTTTATGCATGTGTAAAGATTTATGAAAAGTGTGATGAATACTTTTTTGTTAATTCCAAAGACTTCAGCAAGAATTTGTACTCTCAGATTATGATTTTTGCAGATCAATTTACCAATTTTCTAAATGTCCATTTTAGATGTTGAGGGTCATCCAGAACACGGATTGTCTTCGGTCATTTCACACCCTTTTAAACTGCTCAAAAACTTGTGTGCATGATAAACACTCACTTCCATGCACTTCCTTTAATATGGCATGTGTTTCTGTAATAGTTTTTCCTAGTTTCAGAAGAAACTTGAGGTTAACTTGTTGCTCTGTCTGAACATTTTACATTTTTTTGATGAGATGCTAGTGCAAGGACTTGAATGGGTGATTGCTACAGTGACACTGAGCAATGTACAACCGTGCCCATCGAGCTCAGGGTGGGGGAAGCATTAGTAGGCAAAGACATACACTACGGCATGCTTGCTATTTGCTGGTAGCACCACCAGTACGATTATTTAATTGCCACACCTGGTACACGTCAACTTCATGAAAATTAAAAACAAATTTTAAGCCGTAAACAATGTTTATAGGTTAAAAAAATTAAATCACATGAACTACGTGTAATGTAATGTGATCTCATGACAGAAATTCTACATATATTAAATAGTGACATAACTGTAACTTTAAATTATTAATAGTTTTAATTAAATTGGTTAGAATAAAAGAAAAGAAAAATATTTGCGAAGTTGAATAATGAGTAAGGACTTCCATAACTGATATTTAGAATTACTCTATTTTTTTGTTTCCAGGTGAATTGCAGTAATAACAAAAATATCAATGTTATATACATTAAAGAAGAAATCGAAGAAGAAGACTCTTTTGAGGTGTGTATCTATTTTATTAATCATTGATCATTCCTCTTCTGTTTTGTATTATATTATTATATTTTGGATAATATTTACTGGAAAAAAATCTTTTAAAAATAGTTCTTAGGAAAACACTTCCCATACTTTTTTGGTGTTTTTTTGTTGCTTCCATTTAAGGTCAAATAATTATTTATTACACATAATCATTATTGGATTTAAGTTATTGGATTTAAATAGTTTTGTATGTTATTATTGATAATGATTTAACAACTTTTTCCAATGTTGAGTTCAGTTCTTAATAACTGTCGCCTACCTGAATTTATTAAAAAAAAATATTCAAAATTAATTAAATTTTCCATTATTGTTGTAGCAGAAAATGGCCAATTTTAAACACATTTAAAGAAAAAGAATTCCTTATCGATATTCATGTACAAAGTGGAAATAAATTAATGTTTGTAGTACTGTTGTATACAAAAATATCAATGGTTTTTAGTTAAGCCATTGTAACTACAAGTGAATTGTTTTGGTTAAAAACTTTTTTCATCTTTTACTTGATAATTTGAACAGTAGCCTTTTATATTACCGATAGCTTGACATGTCTTTGGATTGTTTTTCTCTTGATTGACCCAGATATTTGAGGTTCTACTAGATATACAAATGTTATTTTATCCTAAATTTATATGCAAGAAATTGTGGAAATAATTTAGGGAAACTTTAAGACTGAATATATATTACTGTATGAGATATTACTGATGCTTACACCACACTTTATAAACAAGTTTTTTTTTTAAAAAAAGGTGTCACTATGTTTTTCTTTATGTATGAGTCTTTTATTTGTCCCATAAATTTAGACAAAATTTACAATTAATTATCAATATAATGTTCTTTATTTCTGCTAAGAATGTTATTATATTGTTAAGTATGCACCTTTTCTAACTTTGTCAGTTTTTTTGATTTTTTTGGATTACCTTATTGCTGTAAGACATTAAATTTTTATTAGTATATAATAAGTTTTGATATTGGAGGTAATCCAAAATGTGTCAACAAAAAATTGACAAAGCTAGGAAAGGCAATTGTACCAACTAAACATAAACATACCAACTAACATAGGCTAGGAATGTACAAACTAAACAATTAAAAATAAGAAAATCACAATTAATTGTGATAACTACTTAACTAAATTCAGTTGTAAGAGTTATGACTTTTTGTGAAATGGTGTTGCTATTATTTTGAAATTGATTGAAAGTGCCTAAACATTTGTGCTTATAGGAAGGATGTGATCAAAGTTGGTCAAGTGAAATGGACGATTACCAAAACTTAAATCTAAAAGATGAAGAAGATGACACATATAAAGTAAGTTAAACAACTTATACTAAAGGAGTGAAGTAGCATTTACTGTATAGTAACAACTATACAAGATAAACTTATGTTTTTACAACATTGGAGAGCCCGAAGTTCTGAGATTCATTTTTCAAGTATTTCTGTAGTTTCTGTATGCTTGTAACAGATTTTTGGTTCTTGAAATTGGTGTTATTTTGTTTGAGTAAATGTAACTTATTTTTTTTTTTTTGCTTTCCGATTTTTCTTGTTATATTTATTTTTATACCAGTTAGGACTATATTTTGACATCTGTTAGGAATAAAAAAATTCCTAATTTTTTATTATAACAGGAATTTTTAATAAAAAATAAAAAAAATCCCAATTTTTTATTCCTAACACATCATTTAAGGCTATTTTATTTCAGTGTTTCTATTTTATGAATTTTTGTTTTCAACAATACTGTTTTACAAGGTGCTAACCAAAAATTAGTGAAATTTTCCTGTAAATATAGAACTGCTAATCATGTTCTTTCTGCTAGTAATACAGGTATTTTTCTTTGTTAAGTATTCACCATAGTATGCTATGTAGCAATCCAATGTGATTTGAAATTTGTGTCATACTAAGCCCCAGGATATATTGAATTTGCTGTATTATGTTCTCCTCATGAATGACATGACATTCTTGTCTTTCAACAGAATAAGAACATGTTGGGAAAGAATCAGTTGTGTGTAAAAAATGGAAAACTGAAGCAAAGATTTTGTGATTTCGAATCCCATTAGGAAATCTTTCCTGATATTCTGTTTTTGCATAGTAACAAGTTACCATGACAATAACAACAAATAAAAATTATGTCAACATATATTCCTCATTTGAAAACTGAAATGGCATTTTGAGAACGCAGAACACACACTACACTTGACTACAACTTTTAAAAATGTACAAAACTATCAAATTCTGTACACAGAATACTGTGATTGTTGATCAACTGTTAACACTGCCAACTTATTAATATATATATATATATATATATATATATATATATATATATATATATATATATATGGAGAGCGGGGTAATACCACGCAGTGGGTAATGACACGCACGTGTCTTCAGCGATGTCTATTGGGCTTAGAAGTGTGTAAAGTGCTGCAATCTGTCGACCCTTAGGTCTATTAGTGGTCATTGTATGAGAAAGTGCCAAGAGGAACAAGTGTGTTGTTATAAAGAATTTTTTCGAAAACCTTCAGTTTTGGTTGAATTGATCCGGAAAGTTTGCTTCAAGGTATGTGTTTACCAGTTTAGATTTAGCCTTTTCTTTATACATATCTCGAAAGTATAATAGTTTTTAAATAGTACCTATATTAAACAATGTTTGTTTGATGTCTGTGTGACGAGTAGGATGATTTTTTCCTCAATGGCGACATGCGGGGTTATGGCACGCGTCCGCGTGTCATTACCCCCAACTGCGTGTCATTTCCTCACCGTGCGTGCGGAAGTGAAAAAACCTAACTTATCCATGGATTTTGTGCGTAATGCTACACATTTTTTATATTTTGCAATCATTTTATTAAAAAATGTAAATGCCCTCTTTTAAAATTAAATTTAACTTATATTTTTACAGACCTAGCTTACACCATTTTATTAAATAAATTTTAAATTTCACTTTTATGTGTGTTATGAAATACATTGTTGGCACTACAGTAAATTAAAACCTGTAATGATAAATCAAACTACTATTGAAATATAAATTATAATAAAACATTGTTTATTATAAAACATTGTGCTGCAATCTGTCGACCCTTAGGTCTATTAGTGGTCATTGTATGAGAAAGTGCCAAGAGGAACAAGTGTGTTGTTATAAAGAATTTTTTCGAAAACCTTCAGTTTTGGTTGAATTGATCCGGAAAGTTTGCTTCAAGGTATGTGTTTACCAGTTTAGATTTAGCCTTTTCTTTATACATATCTCGAAAGTATAATAGTTTTTAAATAGTACCTATATTAAACAATGTTTGTTTGATGTCTGTGTGACGAGTAGGATGATTTTTTCCTCAATGGCGACATGCGGGGTTATGGCACGCGTCCGCGTGTCATTACCCCCAACTGCGTGTCATTTCCTCACCGTATCAAGGAAGTGAAAAACCTAACTTATCCATGGATTTTGTGCGTAATGCTACACATTTTTTATATTTTGCAATCATTTTATTAAAAAATGTAAATGCCCTCTTTTAAAATTAAATTTAACTTATATTTTTACAGACCTAGCTTACACCATTTTATTAAATAAATTTTAAATTTCACTTTTATGTGTGTTATGAAATACATTGTTGGCACTACAGTAAATTAAAACCTGTAATGATAAATCAAACTACTATTGAAATATAAATTATAATAAAACATTGTTTAAAATAGGCTTATTATTTAAAAAAAAAAACTTTAGACTGTTCTTTACAGCAGCAGCTAATTGGCACAGTAAATTACGTTTTCGTAACATTTGACTGTTTTAGATGGTACGAAACAAACCTAGAGTAACCTCTAAAGCAGCATGGACTGATGAGCAACTTCAGATAGCCATAAAAGCAATCAAAGACGGAGCTAAAATAAGAGAAACAGCTAGACGTTTCGGTATTCACGAAGCGACGCTTCGCACGAGAATGAAATGTGGTATAACAGGTGGTCCTAGAATGGGGCGAAAACCTGTATTTTCTGTAGAACAAGAGGAAGAAATAGCTTATCATCTTATTCTTCTATCGAATTTGTTTTACGGCATTACTCCAATTCAACTTCGACGAATTGCATATGAATATGCACAAAAAAACAAAATTAAGAATACTTTTAATGCAGGTACAAAAATGGCAGGTAAAGATTGGGCTGATGGATTTTTGAAGAGGAATCCACAGTTGAGTGTTCGCCAGCCGGAAGCTACTTCCCTTAGTAGAATCCAAAGCTTTAACAAAGAAGCTGTCGACAAATTCTTTGTAAATCTGGAAACTGTTTACAAAAAATTTGGGTTTCAGTCAACACCAGCCCGTATATTTAATGTAGACGAGACAGGTGTGACGACAGTTCACAAGCCTCCTCCTGTCATTGCTCGTAAAGGACAAAAGCAAATCGGGGCGCTAACTAGCCTGGAGAGAGGAAGAAATATAACTGTCTGTTGCGCGATGAGCCCTACCGGTATATTTATTCCCCCAATGTTTATTTATCCTGGAAGATTGAATGCAGCAAGCCAACGAGGTGGCCCTCCTAGTAGCATTTACACTGCCTCCAAATCTGGTTGGATGACAGATGAAACCTTTTTACTTTGGTTGCACCATTTCAAAGATATGACTCATTCTTCGGTAGACAACCCAACTCTGCTAATATTGGACAATCATTCCAGCCACACTTCTCTTCAGACATACAATTTCTGTAGGGAAAACGGGATTTGTATGGTGTCACTTCCTCCTCACAGCAGTCATCGTCTCCAGCCATTAGATGTTTCGTTTTTTGGACCTTTAAAAGCTGCTTATCATCGAGAATGTTCGCTATTCATGAGTAACAATAACTTTAAAAAAATGTTACAATCAGATGTTCCAGCAGTTTTCAGAAAGGCTTATGAAAAGGTAGGAGGAATGCAGAATGCGAAGTCAGGGTTTGAGAAAACTGGTGTTTTCCCCTTAAACCCAGATATATTTACGGATGAAGATTTTGCAGCATCCCAGCAAGCTGCGCCGCCTCAACCTAATGGAATTGAATTAGTGACTCCAGAAGACACACAAGCAGAATTATTACAAGCAAGCCATGTAAAACAGCAAGAAATAGAAAACTTTCCCATCACTGCAATATCTCCAATTCCTATCAACAAAATATCGGTCCTAGAACAGTCAAAGAAAAGGAAAAACCAATCTCAGATCTTGAGCGCAACACCCCGAAAGGAAGCTCTTGAAGAAAGAGATAAGAGAAAACAGAAAAGGCTTAGGTCTAAACTAGAGAAGGGGAAAACTGTGAATAAAAAAAGAAGGTAGCACTTAAAGGAAGGAAGAAAAAGGTTGCTAGAAAAAGTCTCTTTTTCAATGAAACAAGCAGTGAATCAGGCGATGAAGTTATGGAAACATGTGAAACCGATGACGAACTAACCACTGTGGTTGATTTAGCTAAAATGTTACCGGTAAAAAATAAATCGGACAATGTGTGTATCTTGTGCCAAGAATTTGGAAAAAATGAACTGTGGTTCAGATGTGTTTTATGTGGTGGGTGGGTCCACTCAGAATGTAGTGGTGTAGACTCTGCAGTAGATTATAAGTGTGACTATTGCATTAATGATAATGATAAAAAAACTGTAAAGAATAACTAAAAATGTAATATGTTTAAAAATAGGTATACTTAAAACCAATTCATACATCATTGGTGTCGTTGTTTCATTACGGCATGTTCATGCGTGCCATTACCCAAAACCTGAGGGTAATGACACGCAGCGCAATTTTTTTTTAATCGAATAATTTGGTAAAAATAAATACTGGATATAGTAATTTTCTAGTTCCTACGTAAAGAAAAATGTATGTTTTATACGTTAAAATGAAAATAAATCCCACAATTGAATTTTAGAACGATTACTAAAGGAAAATGTTAAAGTGCGTGTCATTACCCCGCTCTCCCCTATATATATATATATATATATATATATATATATATATATATATATATATATATATTCTCGAATGTAAAAGGTATTATTTTCTCTGTTCGAAAATTAATATTTTTTTCCTACTATGTTGTAAATATTTTGATGTTAGTAAAAATTTGTTTTTTATAATTTTTTTGTAGTTGACTTTATTTACATAATTTTGTTCAGAATTAAATTTTCTACTAGACTTACAGCTCTGGGACCAATTTTATTTAATTTTTCAAAAAAAACCATAAGAAACCATGAAGATTATCTTTTAATTTACGTTCCTAAAATTTCGGTATGGCTTAATTTCCCTCTTTTTCCAAAAATCATGGTGAAATTTTTCACCGGCTGTAACTCACTAACAAAGCTTTTCCGGACTCATGTTTATATAAACTTTTTTCATTTTTTTCGCTTGTAGAACTCTGCAATTCTTTTTGTTTTTTCCTGAAACACCCTTATGTAAATGTAATAAAGTCCAACCATTTTAGTTCTGTAAAAGGTTTGGGGACTAATGTTTGAGAACCACTGCTGTCAAGTGATTTATATAAGTTTTATTTATTATTCATTAAACTGTTTTGCCAGTTCCATCACTATGAAAATCAATGATCTGCTGATTAATTTCATTAAGTTTGAGGTTTCTCTTATTCAGAAATTGAATATCAGAGAGGATTTTCTAATAGCTGAAACACTGAACACAATCAAAGCAAAACATTAACAAACTTATTTTTGTCAAATTGTGAAAATGACAAATCAGATGGGAAGATACCAAACTAAAGTATAACTACTGTGAAGTATAACTACTTACTCATTAATTACACTTTGTACCTCACAAATTACATTTTTAACTAAATATTTAAATTATTCATTAAATATTTCTTAATTAGCTTTCAATTTTAAAAACATGGACTTCTCATTTTAAATTACTATTTAGCTTTCAGTAAGAAGAAAAAATATTGTAAATTGGTATTATGAAAATATTGTTGTTTCTGAATTGTGTGTGGGACAAACAATGTTTAAAAAAAATAACTTTCACAACAGAATGGATTATTCTTTGTGTATGGAGGAATGGATATGTTTCACAACAATTTATGTAATATGTTTTAAATATACATTTCTGAACTTAAGTATTTTTTTTTACAGGAAGTAAATACAATAGAAACAGATATAAGGTCAAGCAAAATTCTAAATGGAACAGAAGACACTGAGTCCGAATCACAGTCGCTTACGTTTTATTCTGGAATTGCATATTTTCATAATAATACAAAATATAAACCAACAAAATTTAAATTAAGGAAAAAGAAAAAACTTACTTTAGAAAATAAAATACAAGTAATAGAACAATCTAAACAAGGAAAATCACAAAGAGCTTTAGCTGCTTTGTTCAGTTGTAGCAAAACACAAATACAGCATATTTTGGCGAATAAGGAACGTTTCAATTCTGAGTGGCAAGAAAATGGTGATAAAAATTGTCAGTTTGCTAAACAAAAAAGAGAGAATATTGTTAATGAAATGGTTTGGGGATGGATTCAACAAATGAGAACTGAAGGCAGGGTAATTACTGGACAAATGATAAAAGACAAAGGAAAAGAATTATCAGAAATAGCAAATATTAATCACTTCTCAGCCGACAACTATTGGTTAGAATCTTTTAGAAAAAGTTACAAGTTTTCATTTAAATTTTTAAGTACGACAGAAACAGTATTACTTCGAATTTAAGGTGCAGTAAATTCTAAGCCTGTGCACTTAGTTAAAATATGTGCAACATTTTTATATTTTGAGTGATATCTAGGTTTTCTGTGATTGGTTGACACTCAATGCTTAGGTTGCACAAAGCTATATATGTGTTATACGTTGATCTATATTTGCTTCACTCTTCCTTATGTGTGTGTGTTTATGTTTGTTTTCTACTATGATATACAGTAGAACCTTGATAATCTGTAGCCAATATAAGCATAAATAAGTTTTGCTACAATAGCGGAAAATTTAGCTCTAAGCTTCTTCATCACATTGGTAGTATAGCGGTTCCAAATATGTGAATATTCTGTGTTTAAATGACTGAAAGTAGTAAAAAATTCAAAATGTTCTCAAATTAATAGTATTTGTTTATCATTCATAGAAATGACATTATTAGGCAAAATAATATTTAAACAATATTCTCAAACCTTTTTTTGAATGATACTTTTCAAATCAAGATTATATACAAAGTTCCATGTTATATTTACAACATTTTTCTCAACACCTTTTATTCTGTGAATGATAAAGTTTTCAAAATCAAGATTATATACAAAGTTCCATGTTATATTTACAACATTCAAGTAAAAGGAAAATTTAGCTCTAAGCTTCTTCATCACATTGGTAGTATAGCGGTTCCAAATATGTGAATATTCTGTGTTTAAATGACTGAAAGTAGTAAAAAATTCAAAATGTTCTAAAATTAATAGTATTTGTTTATTATTCATAGAAATGACATTATTAGGCAAAATAATATTTAAACAATATTCTCAAACCTTTTTTTGAATGATACTTTTCAAATCAAGATTATATACAAAGTTCCATGTTATATTTACAACATTCAAGTATAATGTCTTTTCGCTTTTTTGTGCGTTTGCACATACAAAACATCTTTTTTGAACTTTCATTTCTTTTAATTACAATCCTTGGGTTAGCTGTATGTTGCATAGGAAGTGCTGCGATGTTAGGACACAGTGGGTATTTCTTGATGTTGTTTTGTACTGAACAAATAACTTCTTTCAGCGAAACATAATTCAAAACAAAGATTTACCTAATCAGCCGTAATCTAAAATCTAAGCAGCATTTTCTTGTAAATATTGAAAGCAAGACATTCTGTGAATACTGCATCTGATTCATGCTGTCTAATCATCACACCATGTATAATTCAGACTTACCTTTTTCAGAATTAAACACTGCTAATCATATATTTTTCCATTCAAGATTGATATCAAAATTTGGTTTTATTGTATTATATAAAAGGATTTTTATGTCATTTTGTGATACTTTTTTCGTATTTCTGTTGTTATTTCTAAACCCAATGTACGAGGTTTGTCCAATAAATACGCAAACTAAGGTCATAAAAACTTTATTTTACAAAATTTCATCTACATTGATTTTGTCCCCTTCAAAATACTCTCCATTCACTGCTATGCACTTAACCCATCTTCCTTTCCACTCTTCAAAGCACCCTTGGAAGTCCTCGGAAGTCAGGCTTTTCAGTCTCCTCGTGCGTTTCTTGTTTTATTTTGTCCACATCTTCCCAATGCTGTCCCCTCATCACATTTTTGCATTTAGGAATAGAAAAAGTCGCAGGGGCGAGGTCCGGTGAATAAGGGGATGATCAAGGATAGTGATTGAATTTTTAGCCAGAAACTGGCGAACAATCAAAGCCGAATGTGCGGGTGCATTGTCTTGATGAAGAATCCATCCATCGTTTTGAGTCAAATGTGGTCGCACACCACGACACACTCGATCTCTCAAGCGCTTGAGAACGTTAAGGTAGAACTCAGAATTTACCGTTTTTCCTCAGGAAGGAATTCATGATGAACAACACCTTTGATATCAAAGAAAACCAGGAGCATGACTTTGATTTTTGATCGGCTTTTCCTTGATTTTTTGTTCGAGCTTCACCTGTTGCTTTCCACTCCATGCTTTGCGATTTCGATTCGGGTCATACTCGAAAAACCACGATTCATCACCAGTGATAACCCTATTTAAGAATCAACATCATTTTCCATGGAATTTTTCCAGTCAGTAACACTTTCGACTCTTCTCAACTTTTGATGCGAGTCAGCAGTTTTGGCACGATTTTCGCACAAACCTTTCTTAAGCCCAAATGCTCGGTTAAGATTGTGTGCACTGTTGATTTTCCTAAATTTAGTCCTTCAGCTATCATTCGGACAGTTTTTCGGGTGATCAGTAAGGACAAGACACCGCACCTACGATCAATGTTTTCATGCACACAAGAGGTTGAAGGTCGTCCAATTCTTGCATCATCCGTGGCGTCTTCTCGACCTTCTTTAAAGCGCTTAATCCACTTGAAAATGGCTGTTTTCTTCATAGCATTATCACCATAAACAACTCTCAACATTTCAGCAATTTCTTGGTAATTTTTACCAAGCTTTACCAAAAACTTGATGTTAATTCGTTGTTCAGTGAATTGGTCAATTTCCATATCAACGAACAAAAAAATAATGCAAAACTAAAAATAACTCTACTCGCAAGATCCGCACAGCGTAACGTTCTGCCAAGCACTGACGGCTCATTGGGTCCCAGACAACACGTGAGGCCAGTGGGCGTGGCTTAACTCTCCGTAATGGCCACCATATTCGACCAGTTCGCGTATTTATTGGACAAACCTCGTAAGTAGAATACTGTACAGCTAACATTGTTATTAGCCACTCTGTGTATTTATGTTTGATAATCCAAACAATTCTAGTAACCTGAACCACCTCCAGCCCCAGTTAGTTTTGAATTGTCGAGGTTCTACTGTATTCTTAAAAATCGTTTATTATTTAAATTTTATTATTTAAATTTTGTTTGAAATTTACAAAAAATAAGTTACTACGCAATTTTTAGTGTTTCAAACAGTAGTTGAAAATCAAAGTAACAAAAATTAATTTGTGTTTAGGGCAATGATGCCAGTAAGTATCTTATTAATAGATATTAGGCAGTCAAACACACATATTCTTTCCCTTATAAAACCATGGTGCGTTTCATTACCACGTGCCATAATAAAATGAGGAGGATTATGGCTGTTCCTCTGGGTGAATGTGTTGACAAAGTACACAATCATTCAACATTTGATTAATTTTATTCCTGCTTGTACTCATAGGAATAATTTGAAAAATATGGCTGATATTTGTAATTTTAACAAAACATTATTTTTATGTATTTATTATCTATTTGTTTCATCCAGCTTTATGAAAAGTTGTATTTAAGGAGTATGAGAACCAAAATTTAAACAAAATTATAGGATGTAATGTCATGGCGGTTTTATATAACAAAATCCGCTCAAAGGTTTTATGTCCAAAATAGCGTATTTTTGTAGTAGAATTTTATTTGAAAGGAGCTGAATAAATTAAGAAAACTTTACTTTGAGTGAAAGCCAATATTTACTAAGCTTTTTGTTACATAAATGATCATGTTTACTTTATTTGTATGGTGACAACAATGACATCGAAAATGCAAAAAGTTAAATAATTTTGGAATTACAACGCACAACTATAGATGGCACACCAAATGGCATTTGTGGAACATAGACTCACAGCAGTTCTCTTGAAATGGTATTGCAGCACACCACGTTTTGACAACGGGAATCAGTTATTGTTTGACCACCTATTTTTATTGGATAATTTTTTCTGTTCCCATGGTTTTTTGTGGTATATTAAATGTTTGTTAAACATGTCAGTTTAAACAAATAAGATTTTTAAAAAAATATAACAAAAATGGATTTATTTTATAATTTACAATAAAGACCCCAGCAAAGCTTATAGACACATAGGTTTTTAAAAATGTTTATAATCATCACACAAGTCTATTGTATTGATGACGTGCCAATATAAAACTGTTGAGACTTTTTATCAAAAAGTCATCAAATTCTTAATTTTAAAGGTATTCTTTTACTTTAATACATTGACTGTTCCTATTATTTTTGCAGTTGGTAGACAACACCTTTAAATATTAAGGATTTATTTTACTTTCGTGATAGGTTATGCCTGAGGAAAAAAATCAATAATCTATATGCTAAACTTTGGAATTAGAAATAAATAATCTTCTTTTTCCTACTGTAAGCTGTTGCTGTAAACTTTTGCCTTACAAATGCAGTTGGAAGGTCATCAACTACTGACACGCATCGCCTTATTTCCACACTGAACTAATGCTGTATTTAGATTTTTATATTACATGTACAAAATGAGTACTTGTATCGTTATGTACTCTCCGTGCATTAATTTATTATTTTTGTAATTTTTCTTCATTACCTGTGAAGCTTAATAAACCATAATATATTATATAAAAGTTACGGCCTACTTCTAAGTCTGTGTTAGATTTATGTTTCAAGGTTTGTTATTCTAATTTTTAAAAAACCTTTGCATTTATGGAAGCACATCTTTTTAGTAATATGAATATGTATGGAGCTGAACTCATACTCTTAAAAAAATTAATGTAAGCATTTGCTTTGAGTAGAAGCACATGCTCATTTTTATATAAATAAAAAGCATAAAATGCTCAAGTAAAATGGAGTGTGACCAGTGAAAAAGACTTGTTCTTTTAGAGATATTTTTATGAATATAAACCAAAGTAATTAATGTACAAGAAATGAATATGGAGAATAATAAATTGAGTGTCAGATGCAATCATTCAAAAGCTGTATTTGGATAAAATATCTAGCTTCCTAATTAGAAATTGAAAGACTATCCATGTTACCAATTTGCCTAATTTGTACACATCTCTTCTACCAATAATATGACAAGTTTTAAGTTTAATTAATGATATAATATACTTCTGTGTTCAGAAATAAATTAGTAACATTTTGTTTACGATAGAGTTTTGTATATTTTAATTTAGATTTTTTTTATGGTATGTAATTAATTTAATCAGTTTTTGGTAAATTTTGGGTATCTGATGTAATTATTATGGTTGAAAGAAATAATAATTTTTAGTTCAAACACCAAATCAAATCATTTTAAGTTAAAATTTGATTGAAGTCCTTTGGAACAAAAATTAAAAATAATAGTAATTATTGTTTTCCCCCAAATGTAGCGTACAAAAATTAGGTTATTATAATAGTACAATTCTAGTCATTTAAAAAAATTCTATAAGTATTTACCATAAAGTACTTGTAATAGTAAATAAACTAGTCATTGCAATAGTTGTGTAGATAAATGTTAAATAACTGTTATATAACATTTAAGTTAATTTTAAATATATAATAAATATTAAATAAATGTCACATAAGGTTTATAAAAATAATGAAACAATTTTATTCACTAGCCTATACTGACTTTGTCATTTACAAGTGATATACAGAGGATATATGTCTTGCACAGGTTGCAACTGGTAATGAACAAGAAAGTTCTTCATTGGGTTGAAACTATTATTATTTTTATGAACCTTATTATGATTGACTTCCATATAGTTAAAGCCTCGTATTTCAAATAATAATAATAAAACATGTTTATACACTTTACAATTTAACAGTAATTGTATTAAAGAAATTAATCTATTTTTTATGTAAACTTTATTTTTATTTATTAAAGGGTAGCACGTACTTGAAACAATATTTTATTACTTATTATTTATTTTTTATTGCTTGTCTAAGAGTTCATTTTGAAAGTTTTGTAACAAAAACTGTACCGTTAATCCAAAGTTGTTTGTCCTTATTATGTAAATGTCAAATATAAGGCTTTGTATAAAAATTAATAACATGTTTAAAATTACATATTACACATGCGTTTTTATTGAACTACTTATTACTTGTATTTTAATTAATTGACAACATTCATATCCAAAGAATGTAGTTTACCCAAAAAATATTATTAAATTTGTAAGATGAAAACCTTTTTGCAGTAAAAGTGAAGTACAATTCTTAGACATAACAATCAAGATTTACTGTGAAGAAAACAAATTTTCTTTTACAAATTTGTAGAAATAAAAATATAGTGTTTCTGTGGGTAATGCCATCTACCTTTTTGAAATCTTAAGAATTAAAAACATGTTTAAGACTTTTTCGTATTGTATTTTGAAGTGGATCAGTAATTTAATTCGACGAAATATGGTATGTGGCTCTCAATATATCTTAATATTCAAATAATTTTGACTCATTACAAAATCTTAGCTGCAACAGGCCACACAGAAATCTATTATTATTATACCTTATTTTGTTAACAGTTAAAATGTTTGTATTCCTTAAAAAAATGAAAATAACCTTGTTGAAATTAAATAAATTTGTGAAGTAATTGTTTATTACATGTAATCATGATTATAAGCATCCTGAGAATAAAATATTACTCATATAATAATGACGTCAAACAAACAGAACCACTAACTACTTTTAGTAATTCTTTAACTACCTGGTACTTTAAATTGATTAGTAAGAAATATTTTTAATAACAATACAACAATGAAACAAAATCAGTAAAGTTAATAATGCCAAGTAAACCTTAATACTAAAATCAATATCACCTCTAACAAATCTAGTTTTTAACACATGCATGATTTCACTTTAAATATTGGTAGTATCATATTTTGGTGAATGACAATATTGCAATGAAAACCTTTAAATAAATGAAAATTTTAAAAACCTAAATTTGTAGATTAAAACGGGGTTAATAATATTTAAAAAATGTAGTTTATTTCAAAGCATATTAATGTTACACTTTGTTTATATTTTACATCTAGATAATATTTTAATCTATAACTACAATTACTGAAAACAAGTATTAATATCTTCTGTTTTATTTTTACTATGGAAATGATAAATCTAACAATGAAGCAGAAACAAATTAATATTGAGGATGAAACTTGACACTTGAAAATGCTAATAACTAAAACACCTTAAATAATTAAATTAACAGCCATAAGTACTTGTACATTAGTGATTTAAAAAAATCACAAGCTAATTAAAAGCAGCAAATCATGTAACACAACATCAAGTATCATGTAACACATATCCTTAAAACTAAAATCATTTACTCTGTTCAATGCATATTTCCTTTATCCTGTAATAATACCACAATAGAACTATATTGTGGTGATGAAAATTCTAAACTATGAAATTTCACCTTAATAAATACCATTTACCACTTTTGATTTGAAAACTGTGAAATAATATTGCTAAATCTTGATTTCACCATAGTTTATTGCTTTTGTTTGGCTCTGAACTATGTTGTCTTCTTGGTGTATGTTCTGTAGTAGAAGTTGCTGAATAGTATTAAGAAAGTGAAAGTATTTGCTACGGCAAAGAACAAAAACGGTCTCGGCACTTCACAGTCAAAATAATAAAGACCTCCCAGATACACCATTACTATCACAAACTGAAGCTGGAACAAATTTAAATCTCAGCATTAAATAATATTAATATTTATTTTGTTTTTTGAATTTGTATTAAAAAAAATATAATTAGCAAATGTCCACCTACGGACTTTGTAAGCACCAATCATAAATAAGCTTATCTCATTAGAGAGATTAATTTTCAAGGACTTACATTTTCAAGAAGTTGCGGCACATGGCTACCTCACTTGAGGTAATTGTTTAACAAATTTCCAAAAATTAACATAGAATTTTACACATGTTTTAATGTGTACTTGCACTTGTATTGAACAATAAAAATATGAAATTAAAACATGATTGTTGTAAAATTCAAACTGTTTTATCTTAAACATTTTTAAAAAAATTGACTTAACTCTTGTAATTAGTTTTAAATCTATACAACAATGAATTTAGAATTTAAAATTTTCAAATTATATTAAAAGTAAAAAAATTAACACCGACCACCGATGGTGAAATCACATTGTCAAATTATAAGACACAGGTTTTTAAAGATTTTGAATAATACAGTAGTCATAATCAGTTAAACTGGGTATACAACAGGTCACTGTGGCCGAGCGGTGTGGTGCATATAATTGAATGGAGTCACGTTGATTATAATATATTGGAAAAAAGAAGGAATTCTGTATGGAGAACATTATTAAAAGCTTTATGTTATGATTCAGGTTGTGTTTTAATCCTATTGTGTTTTGAAACTCTATTTGCCTAGTCTGTATCACAGCAGAGTACGCAAGTTTCACAGTTGTGTACACTAATGATTTTTAAGTAAATTGAAAAAATGAAAACAAACTTGAACTACCTTTAGGGTTTAAATTTTTTTCTTTATCTTATTCTTGAACAATACATTTCTTTTCATTTTAAATTTAGTACATTGACTTCAGTTATCCCTCGTCCTCATTAATCTAACTAACATAAAGTATGGACATTAAGGAAAAAAATAAATATTTATATTTAACCAAAATTTGTAGGAAAATTGGCCTTTGTAAAAGTTTTTATTGCAAATTTCCTGGGCTTTTATTGATTCTCAGATTGGATTTTCGAGGGAGATAGTAGGCCATATGTTTTAGTTAATACTTCAGAAACACATTTGAGCTAAATTTTTAACTAAAATTGTTACAGCAGATATTGAGAAATATTTGACCAAACCGTTGTATACTTTTATTTTGTTTTTACTTACCAGTTGCATACTTGTAATGTAACGTTTCCACCACAGATATTTGCGCACTTTAGGTCCCAGGGCAGATAATAGATAGTAACTGTACATGACCACATGAACAGCAGTGTTTATAATTCCTATTAACATATTTTGACTTCCTGAAAATGTAAAAATATTTTATGAGCTATCTGAGTTTTGGTTGAACACTGTAAGTTCAGGAGCTCCATATTACCATGTTTTAAATTGAAAGTTTATATAAAAAAATATAAGAAATAATTCAATGAAAAATGACAAAATGTTTAATTGATAATAAGAGGTCATTCTATAAATTCAGATTTTCATATTGACAGATTATAAAATATTTAAGTACAGTAGACTCCTGTCTGTCTGTCCTTCACTCATCTAACATTCAGATTCACATATTGGAGTACTACTGTCTGGAACACACCCAACTATACTGGCTTCGTATTAGTGCCGATAACTGCAAGAGCTTTCATATATATATACTTCGAAGTTCTCATACCACAATATACTTTGAAGTTCTTTACATAGTATGCCTTTGAGCAAGCTAATATAAATACCTTAATACCATACTTTGCTGGCTTGTTAGGTATATACATTCTAAATTTACAATGCCCTCAGAACGGCACAAGCATCTGATCCAGTGTTGCACATTCAGAAATAGAAAAGTATTTCTTACAGTTTGAAACGAGTATGTCAAGAAGTTGTCTGACTGCTGCTAAGTTGTCATGAAGTTTTCGGTCATTCCTTGTCTTTATGTCATCAAAACGGATACATCTCGAAAGGAATCTAAATCGCCTCAAAGACATTTCAGCCCTGAAGATTTCAACTCCAGTCCCATCTGTGGCCCAAAATTCACTAATATTCATTCGTCCACCATGTAAAACTCCTGCCACGTAAGTCCTAAATAAGCTTTCATTTCTATGATCGATGTTGGTCTTGCTAAATTTGGGTCAGCAGTATAGTTGTTTTTTATAGAATTTATGAAAATATTTGTAGAATCAACAACTAATTAAAGTAAGGCTCGTTAAAAAATAACGACCAGGACTCTAGTGGAGTTTGAACATTTCTAGCCTCTTTTATGTCTCCAGGTAAATGGGATACTACATTATGAAACCAGGTCCTAACATTTTGTACAGGTGCATTTTTCCGCAATTTAGTTTTTTTATCTTTTCCAAGGAAATAAGGTTCTCTGCCTGTTGATGACGTTGAACCGGATTCATCAGATGCATTGAGACTAGGTTTGTTATCACATTCTTCACTGGATTCTCTAAAGCAACAACCGAATTATTCTCACTTTTATCTTTTTCTCCTTCTTCAATTTCACTTTCAGTGTCATGATCACTATACAATTGAAAATCGGGGTCAGTGGCCAAATCATCCACTTCACTTTCAGATAATGCTTCACATAAAATACGATAAATTTTACTAGTATTTACCACTCTTATGCTATCCATATTGATTAATAAGATATAGTTAAAAGCACTGTGCTATATACTTGTTTAAACTTGTCATCAATATTAAAATGAACAAAAGCTAAAATTAAAAACAGCCCTAAAACACAAATCCTGCTATGTCAGAAAAAGTAACATGAGCGGACGGGCTGGATCTGACAGACCCACAATATATTCAAACATGTGACAACTGATAACTAAGAGCTGAATTGACAAACATGCAACAGTAGCGCATTCTGTAGACTCTTTTAGGAAAACAGAAAGAAAAAATGGTCTGCAACGCCTATGACTTTGAATCTAACGTAATTTAAAAACGTCTGGGTCTCTCAGATCCAGCCCGTTCATTCTAGGGTTAAATGCTATCACTGTAAATATTGGTAAAATAATATCGCTTTAAATATTGGTAAAATACTATCATTTTAAATACTTGTGAACTACTATCACTTTAAGAAGTTAACAATTATGCTATCTACCTTTCATATATTTTACAAATGCCCAAGTTGCAGAAACCATTATTGTATGATGATACAGATGTAAGAACGAAATTTGATTCTGTTTCTTGCGCAGCACAAAAAATATCTGAAAATGAATTGTACGATGGATTAAAATTTTTATTTCATATTTCTAGTATTTTTTACTGATAGGTACTTCATTTATATTTTAAATTACTTACTGTGTCAAGTAACTCAACAAATTTTGACATTAGATACCACCATGCCAATGAATCAACCTGGAAAAAAATATTAACTATTAAAGTACAATAAAGTATGATTAATTATCAAAATATGTTCACAGTCAAGTTTTAATGTTTCCTTTGTAGTATAGAAACCTCTAACATGTTTCATCATTTTTTGTGTGCAAGTAAAGGTATAAAATATCCTTAAATACCATATGCATATAAACATAAGCAAAGTTTAAATGTTTTTTTGCTTGCAAAGAATAAGTTTAATTAAAAAAAATCAATAATTAGTCCTACTGAAATAACGTATTATTAAGTGAAGCTGTTATAGTATCATGTGGTATTATATCAAGTATTCGGTTTTCTATGCACATTAAAACTTGAACATGTTACATGAAAACTGAAAGCTTTAGAAGAAAGGAGTACCAAGTTCTGTTTTTCATTTAGATAAAACAGAACTCGAGATCATAGATAGCAACATGAACCCTAGATATAATAATGGGCTGGGTATTTCAGGCATAAACATTGTTTGTTCCAAGTCATATTACTGTTCAGAGATATCAATATACAGAGTCTTTTGTAACACTTGTCATATATTTTAGAGGATTGTTTCTGTGTTAGAAGTAACACAAAAAGCACTAATTTGTTTAAATTCTGCTTAGTTTTCTGTTTGTCTGTTTGTGTTTTTTACTAAAAAAAAAATTTAAACTACTAAACTGATTTCAACCGAAATGTAGTTAACTCTATATTAATAGGAACTGTCAATGCAGTAAATTTGAAATTAAAAAAAAATGCGGCTTGAGAACAAATTGAAAAAACTGAATTACTTTTCAAGTACTTTCAAGTTTGTTTTATTTACTATTTAATTATTAATGTGTTTTATTTCAATTTTGATGCAAGACTTTGAGTTATGATTCTTTATACTCATATATGACCAAAAGTTGAGCAAAATTAAATCCAATTTAAGTAATGAGGCTGATCATTCAGTGTTTGATTTCTATTTTCTGAATAAATTTTTTAGAGAGATAATTTTTTGTGAAATTTTGTGTAATGTTTTGTTCTTTTTATGTACAATACATGTTTTCACTCTTCACACTTTATTAATTATAATATTGTTTGTTAGTGTTTTGTCTTATCTACTGTAAACCCTTAGTTTAAGGGACTATATGGGGTGAGAGGTGGTCTGTTATCCATTAAAGTCGATTATCCATTAAATGAGGGTGAGATCTGTTAGTGTCCTAATTATTAATAGTAATTGTTTTATGTATTTTGTATTGTGTCATTGTTTAATTGCATGCAAAAAATATTTTTTTTTTGTTAAGCGAATGGATTTCTTAGAACTCAATACAGTATGTTTAATTCTGTTTTTAAAATTGTTACTTAATGGTGGATATTTGGGTTATTATTACAGTTTATTCAGACATTTGTCATAATTTTGTTTATAAAGCTTTCTTCTTTTTTTTTAACTATCAGCGGTGTCTTTTAAGCAAAGTGTATTTTCCAGCATTGAAAATATGTTTAAGAATGGATTTCTACTTCAACAAATTCAAACATCGATGACCTGGAACTATCAACTAATCAACTGTTATACAGTTGATACAGTATGTACAGTATAATATATACTGTACATTTGTACATGTACATACCATACTGTATATGTACTGAAACTATTACAAAATAATTTTAAAAATTCGATACAAAATATTATCACCTATTTTCAAAATATCAAACAAAATAATAATTGTTTTTGTTACCTGTTAAATCAGCATACGTTAGACCAAGTGTTTACTGATTTGCATTTTTACCAAATATTAACAGATTGTTTAAAAAATTTCAGTTGACTTAATTTAAAAAAATAATAACCAAGAATATGTCTCCTGCTATAATTTATGCACAACATATGTAATTATTATGTTACAACAAAATTTTTATTTACTTACAGAATATGCTTACTTAATTACTTAATATACTTAATCAATGCTTACAGCAATTGATGATTGTGGATCTACTTCTGTACTTGATGGGTAACATGATGACTGCGTGATATTCTGTAAGACACGTTTATCACTGAAGGTCTAAACAGAAATCATAATTTATCTTATATAAATTGTATGTAAAATTTTAATATAATGTTACAGTTATTAAACATGCTGAACAAATGCTGATAAATCTGCTCTCTTTTGTTTTTAAATTTAAGGAGGATACAAACATAACCTCTACTTTGCTAGTAACAAATATGAAAACACTGATCAGTTAATTACAACTGCAATTTTTTTTTCATTTAACTAATTAAAAGATAGGTTAAGTTGTGGGATTCACAAATTCGTTGAATTTAGTTAGGATATGTCAGGAAAAATTTAACTTGTGATGAATGAATAAAATTACAACCATCACGGTTTCAGCTTTGTAAATTTTTTTGTGTTTTAGATACACAAATTTAAACAGAAAGCAACAAATTATTCAAATATAATAAACACCTATAGATAACATAATTTACCTTTGCATAATAACAAAGTAAAATAATCTGTAGATAGTTATAAACTTTATCACAAAAAACGTTACAGTGTTATCAGTATTTTAAAACACGTATGAAAACATTGTCAAAGTGTCAGACAGAATATTATCAGGTATAAAATATTGTCATATTATTTTTCACAGTGATTTTAAAAATCATTGTTTTTGCATTACAAAATAAAGATGTGAAACAAATAATGAAAGGTCTAGGAATTAAAAGTACTGTTTGATTGAATTACACGAAAATTACTAGAACTTAAATAACTACAAAATGTAAATAACTGCAAAAACTAAATATTCGTTTTTGAGTGTGACACAGTTCTTTTTACCTATACCAAAAATGTAAGAACTTAAATAACTATAAAATGACATATTCTTTTTGAGTTTGACACAATTCTTTTCACCACTAAAAGGTGGTGTTAAATAACATCCAGTGGTCACCATACTACTCATATTTAAAATTTTGAAATTGACTCGTGGATCATGAAACTTAGGTGATTCCCTACACTTTTTTAATACAAGGCTTGTCTGGAAAGTAAGTGCTGTTTTAGAAAAAAAACATATTTTTTTCTCACAACAAAATTTATTTATACGTGAAGAGCATTTATTAAACTATTTTTCTACATAATTGTCACCATTGTTCAGACATGTGTTATAATGAGGAATCAATTTTTTACAACCCTGTTCATAGAAAGAAGCCGCCACTAAAAACAGGCACTGCCAAACACTTTTTTGTGTACTTTCATCACTGTCAAAGAGTCGTCCTCCAAAATCACACTTCAAGTTCAGAAACAAGTGAAATTCAGAAGGAGAAAGATCGGGGCTGTAAGGCAGATGATCAAACTGCTCCCAAACAAATTCTTGAATAAGGTTTTGAGTGACACCAGTAGAATGGAGACATATATTGTCAATAATATATAATAACAATAAACAATAAATATATGTAATAAACAATAATAAATGTAAACAAAACACAATCCAGAATAATTGCATTTCTCGGTTAGACAATGACCGAGAGAGATAGCACGCATAGTACTTACTTTACAGACATGCCTTGTACTACAAAAGTTAGTGCTTTTTGAGTGGTATATACAAAATAATCATGTAGAATAAACTGAGGAAATTTGGGGGAGATGATTAAGGGACTTAAATCACATTCTGTATATCATTTTACGAAGTAATGTTGTACACAGAACATAATCTTCCATTATTCTTGTAACAAAATGCTAATAAAATGTTTATTTATGTTAGTACAGAACTATTTTAATACGTCTTCTCAAATGAAAATTAATTTACAAATTTTGCAAAATGTTTACAGATTTGATTAAAAAATGTTCAGTTATTTTAAAGTACTAACTTACCTTGTATATCCACCAACTGCTAAAAATAACTTGTACTGCATTATATATTAAAAGTGTGTTTTTAAGATCAATCGGTTTTCTGTTATCCATTAGTTTAGGGCCAAGTTTGATTACAAAGTACAGATAAGCTGCTACAATAGTAAGCATTGGCCAAGGCTTCTCCATAAGAAACCAGTTGTTTATTGATTCATCAGCTGAAACAAAAGAATCAGGTATAATTTATTTGATCTGACAATTAATTATGGGAGCGGTGCATGAAACAATAGTCATAATGTTACATACCACACCATCCCCTCATACATTTAAGAATCTAATGCATTCCACCGAAAAACTTTATCTAATAAATTTTCTATGTAATATTTGGTGTACATTTTTAATTCTTCATAAGTTTCATATATTGTGAGTCAATTGTGTTGTTCAACAATATATTTTTTAAACTAATTTTTGTTAAAATTATTTGCTTACCAGTGAAAATAAAAATAATAAATTAATTGCTTTTAATAACAACAAGGAATGAAGAGCACCCATTGCACTCAGCTAAAATAAGACACCTAAGGAGAGTGAATGTTAACTTAAGCAGGGTGACTTAAGAGACTAGAAAAAACCTAATAATTTTCAATAAGGAATACACAGAAGCTTTGGCATTCACAATATGAGTGATTATAATATAAAGGATATTCATCACAAATAGATGGAGCATAATAAAGGAATACAAAAGGATAGCATACTATATAAAGCGACTATTTTATAAAGAAAGACATGGGGAGACAATGTAGTAGTTATGAAGCCAGAACAGACAACAGCCTAATCCCTGGAGGTAAAAGAAAGAGAATTGCACTAAAACTTTTGTTTGAAATTCAAAAACTTATGTTGGTCTACTTGCTATACCACTATCTGGTATGTCACAGACGTGTAACAATTTAAATCTATATGTAGTACACTGTTATACAAGTACATACTGAATTAACAACAGTATTGAATATTATTTAATAAACCAGCAGTTAAACGCTGTTTTAACTGTTAATTGTTATTGTATAGAGAAATGTGTGTTTGAAAAACATAAGAAATTTACCTAAACATAAAAATTTAGCTGATGTAACATTAACAATTTTTTTAAAGAGTTTGCATACTTTATATTGCAGGCTATAAACATTATTATGTGATAGTACTGGCATAAGTATTTTGTTTTGCAGTCTTTAAGGAAGTGAAAGTTTTAATTTAGAAGACAGCCTGTGTGCATATTTGTGTGCATGTATGTATGTATGTGTGATATTGTTTGTTAATTTAGTTTTTAATATGTGAATAAACAATGATATATTTTGAAACAATGTATTGATAGAACAATAGGTATGGAAAAATGTAAGAATACTATTAACTTTACAAGAGTATTGTTACAAGACGACAATATTATCATATAATATCATAGCTTGTATAATATCTTTGTTTATAGGCAATGCATGTATTCCTTCTGAAAATCTGGCTCAAGAAAATAGATCCTTAGACGTCGTGAATTCAGTGTACAGTAAGACTACCTCCTACCTCCTTAAATTTCTAGGAATTCTATTCAGAGCGCATGGCAGATTGAATAGAAATATTTGTGAGAATTAATTAATTATTGGGCTTATGTTCCTATAATATGTTTCATCAGCAGTTCTTCTTGATTAATTTTGAGTCATATGTTTTAAAATAAAATTCCATAAATCCATTATTAAAATTTTAAATAATTGTATAAAACTAGTTTTATTTTATAAATTTTTAAAATACAAATAGAAAAATGCCTAAGTGTGTCTAGTGTTATACGTACCAAATTTCAGCTCGATCAGTATGATTGAGGAACAAAACAAACAAAGAAGCAACACACACACACACACACACACACACACAAATATTAATCTTGAGATCAGGATTGTCTTTCATTTCAAGCCTGGGTCTTACCAAGGCCATTCCAATAGCTCATTTTCTAATAAAAAATAGTTAGAAAATAATGCCAGCACTAATGCAGACAAACAAGTAGGCTTAGATGAATCACTCTTGTATTTTTGTGTCAGGAAGCCCAATCCCAGCTGCCATTATTGTTTGTAAAGATCAAACTGACACTCTATTATTATCATACAATATATAATTATAGCATCCAAAGATCAGGTGAATCACAATAAAAGGTTATTGCATGGCAATGGCTTTAAAATATTAACACTTTTCTCTTTACAAACTGTAAAACCAAAAATATGATTGAAACACTCGTACACAGAGATTGCAATAAATAAGACACAACAATCTAAAAACTTACATAAAGTTTAACTTAAAGACGAAAAGTATAAGTTTGAAACAAAATAACATTGTTTTTATATTAGTTTTAAGTCAAATTGTGTATTTTAAAATAATTAAAATCGAATAAGTACTTATATAAAGCAAATTTCATTTATTTATTAGCTAATATAATTTGTTCAAGACCAAGCAGAGATGACTAAAAAAAATATTTATATTGAGTTTGAGGTTATGTTTATTAGTGAATTGGTAAGGCCCAGAACTAGCACTTTGAAATAAACATCAATCTTAATCTTTACATCACTTTTTGAGGGGTTGTTAAATGTGTGTGTGTGTGTGTGTGTGTGTGTGTGTGTGTGTGTGTGTGTGTGTGTGTGTGTGTGTGTGTGTGTGTGTGTGTGTGTGTGTGTGTGTGTGTGTGTGTGTGTGTGTGTGTGTGTGTGTGTGTGTGTGTGTGTGTGTGTGTGTGTGTGTGTGTGTGTGTGTGTGTGTGTGTGTATGTGTACTTAAGCACGCTCACGTCGCAATTTTGGTTCGATTTGATTTAACGTGGCACAAATATTGATTACGGTAATAAGTTAGAGAAGTTC
The DNA here is from genome assembly GCA_022606455.1 of Callitettix versicolor. NCBI lineage: Eukaryota > Metazoa > Arthropoda > Insecta > Hemiptera > Cercopidae > Callitettix > Callitettix versicolor. The sequence continues at coordinate 66,634,467 of CM040183.1, read as the reverse complement.
GTTAACTAGAAAATTCGTTTAACTGTTTCAAAATGGCAACCATTTAAATTTCTTAAAAATTCATAACGTGTTTGTCTATAATTTTTTTGAAAATACGATTTCACCTTCGTAATCAGCGTTAAAAACTACGTAAAATAGCGTTTTAAATTTTCAAAATCCTTTGAATTTAAAAAATGTTTTTAATTTTTTGGGGGATAGGTTCAGTTTTAATATTTTCAATGTAATTTTAAAGTTTAAAGTGTTAATATGTACATGTTTTAATGGTGATTATTATGGTGAAATCAGAATTTCAAAAAGGGGTAAAATAAAGAAAAATACTCTAGGAAATTCATTTCCATCACGTCAATAATACAGCTGCATGCCTCAATCATTAGGCCTATATTAGTAATAATAATGATATATTATTACATAGTTTTTTTTAGAAGTAAAGAGTTTTCCTGATAATTTTAATTTCATTAATGAGGTTATTAACACTTCAAAGCAATACGCATTGATTATATACTTTTGCACGTTGCATTTACCTGTTGTAGTTGAGTTCATTATCCCTGCCAGTTTGTCTACCATCGGCTCAATCATGCTGTCCAGGTCCATGGGGAAGAGTCGATTAGCAGCTCTGTAACATTAGATACAGTTTTGTATTAGTTACACTGGTTTCAGTTTTAATATATATATAGGATTTAATTGTTTTAGGAGTTAAATGGCAGAATACCTGATGGTCCTAATTTCGCACTTTAACTTAATTACTTACCTATCTGTATGATTAGAATTTGGAGTAAGTGTTGAGAAAATATTAATTTATTAATATCTAACTATGGAAAGTATGAAAAAATCGATTTTGAGAATTAAATTTTTTAAAACAAATAATTTGTAAAATATTGTCTTCAAAAGTGTTCATTTTTACTTTTTAGGAAGAATTGAACTAAGTAACAGTTGAGCGTAAAAAAGTGTTGCAATTAACCTTATCAAAGATATATTTTAGATTTTTAAATCCACGTATTTTAACGTTTAAAAATATATTGTTTATTTACAGACTCGTTAAAAAAAAAACAAGTAATAATTATGTCAATTTCATCTCCAAGATTTGATTTTTTGTCTGTAAGTAAACCCATAAAGCCATTTCAAAACCTTGAAGGGATGAAATCACACCGAATATTTGGAAATCGCCTTCTAAAATTTCATTATGCAACCCGCTCACACTGTTTCCTCATTTCCCCTCCTACCCCTCTCTGTTTCAGCGTGTTCGGTCCTTATCGCTTCAGCTGCAACTGGCTCAGCACTACTTACTGTACGCAAAAACATCAGCATTTCCCCTTGTTTTGGTCCAAACCGTAACTTGTAATTGACCGAAGCGAAGCGAGGGTTTCTGTTCCAACTCGACCGTTCGACATTTGGTTGTGTGTTTGTTAAGCAGTTTGGCCAAACGCACGATTGTTTTGAAATTTAGTACGAACGTGCCTTGCGTAAAGCCTGAACGACATATGGGTAAACAATTTTTCCTTCAGTTTCAAGATGACAGCTCCTGATTAAACGATGATGTGCGTACAGTTTTAGCCAAACACATTGACCGAGTGTTTTCAAATTTGGTACAAAAGTACCTTGCATGTAGCCCGAAAGATGTATATGAGACTTTTTTCCATTTCATTCTTTTCAAGATGGCGGTCTTTGATTTAACGATGACGAGGGTACGCAGGTTTTCCCAACGTATTGACCGATTGTTTACAAATTTTGGTACGAAAGTACCTTGTACAAAGCCTGAACGACGTATTTGAAAGATTTTCTCCCATTCACCCCGTTTACGATATTGGTGTATTTGCCTTTATAACTTTTTCATGTTGTTTACAAACTTTTATATTTCATTTAATACGTTTCTGTATTGATAATCCAGAATTGTTCTCGTATTTTTGTCGGTTTCTGTGGTAAATGTAGATTATTACTTTTATACCACTTGTTTGTATTACTTGTTTATATTACCAAATGTTTATATTACTTTTATGGATGAGTTTAAAATGATAATTATCTCCGGACAAGAGACTTAAAAACACATAAAAGTTCCTGTGCTTTGTTTACAGCGATCGAACAGATGGGCGTAAATTACGAGAGAAACAATTTGAACTAACCGTGCTTAGTGCCAAGTCAGCGTGTCGAGTGACACTGTAGGCTTTTATACGCCTGCCTGTCTGCAACGGCTTGCACTAAATCTTACGACATTTGATAATTTGGTAACAAACACTTTGGAAACGATTCGTATGTCTTCGAAGCACTGTAAGTAAAAGAAAAGGTGCAAACACATTACACAAACTTTCTTAAATTAAATTATTTCCGCAAAAAATCTGGTCCAGAAGCTGCGGAAAAAATCGTCGTGATTCCTTAAAATCGGTTCATCAGATTTTATTCAAACTTTTTTCATGTACGATTAACCGTAACTGAAGTCAGTGTGAAAATCAGATATTAAAGGAAAAAAACGGACAGTGAGTAAATCAAACCCGAGTTTGTGTTTTGCTTTTTTCTACAGTAAATCACTTCTGAACCAAAACATTTTTTATTTAAAATTTACTATACAGACTCGAATCAAAATTTTGTATATATAACTAAAATTTTAGACAAATGTAATGAACAAATTTTTTTTACTATTATTGAATTTGGTGGCATAAAACGTTGTTTTGGTCAAAATCTCGTGTACTGAGGATTTTTTATTTTAAACAGTTTTTTTGACCAAAAAGACCTACAAAACGTTTTTTGAAAACTTGAAAATGTTCCCGAAAAATGCGAAAACCGGATGTACAAGTCAAAAATTTCATAAAAATCGGTGAATTCTTTAAGGCCGGGCGGCCACCAAATGCGGAGCGGAGCAGTGCTGAGCTGAACGGCAAACAGAAGCAAAGTTCAGTCAGTTGGATGAACGCGTTTGTGTCTTTTAAATGTAAATATTTAGTCGTACTGTAACGGATTCTAGAAAATATTACGTCTAAAAATCGAAACCAAGGCAACTGTAACCTAGGTAACGAGAAATAATAAGTTTGTAGGCGTGGTCAGCGTGATGGGGAGGGGAAGCTGAGGCAAAACCGAACCTAGACAGAATCAAAGCTACGTGGAGCGGAGCCTAACGCCGCTTGACTCGGCTCAGCCCCGTTACGCTTTCAATGGCCACACTTACATTAAAAACAATAGGTTATGTTTTGAATACGTAGTTCGCTCCGCTCAGCGCAGCTTCGCCCCGCACTTGGTGGCCGCTCCGGCTTAACTTTTACAGCGGTGTGTGTGCGCGCGCGCGCTAGCGGAAACACTTACAAGTAAAAACCACTAATTTTTTTATTGCGAGGACTTGACAAAGAATAGAATCCTCAAGTTCGATTTTTCACGATCACCGTAGATTTTTTTTATATTTCTTGTAGTGAATAAGGAAAACAAGTTATTGATTTCAAGCACTTAGGACGAAATTCAAGAGGCATGTCAACAAACAATTAGTGAACTGTTGAGCAGTAGTTAGTTATAAACCAAGTCAAGACATTTTTTAAAAGGGAATTTGAGCACGCGCCATTGTACCAGTTGCGAAATGTTTGCCTAAAAGCGCTTGTCCTGCGATCAAAAACTGCAGTAAATTCCAAAGCACGCTACAATTAACGACCACTCTTTGCTAGTATCGAGGATGAACCATTGATGTTGTATAAGAACTAATGATATATAAATTGATGAAATGAGTTTCATACAAAAATAAACTTCCTAAGTAAAGACATTTGAAATTGATAGCTAAAGTAATTTCTAATGTAAATACTCAAGGTTAAACAACTAGCAGTCAACGTGTGGAAGTGTACGCAGATACTATGACCGAATATGGCGTAAAGCTGGTACCCAGTGCAAATGAGCTCATTGTGAATGTCGAAATCGACAATAGTCTTATAGTGATTATTGTCCCAGCCTCTTTAAAAGATTTTTTTTTTGGTGTTTAACGTCCGACTATTGTGCACACTTGGACTAATGCAGACGATGGGATGATTTATAGCGTATGAAAATGACAAGGCCTGGCCAGGAATCGAACCCAGGTCCTCGGGGTAAAAACCCAGTACGCTATCAACTAGGCCACCGAGGCGGCCCTTTTTAATAGAAAACCTGCTAGAGAGATTTGCCACCAAAAAAAACTAGAATTGTAAAACACGAAATGAAAACATTTCTGGTCAAAATCACCAGTTTATGACTGAAAGAAGGAAGTGTTTAAATTACTACCCCTCCGTCTGAAATGACTTGCCTCTGGCTTCGCTGTTTTTAAACCATTTTAATTTAAATAATTGTAATAAATAATATAAAACAATCTAGTTCAATACTATCACTGAAAAACTGTTGGCCAACTGAGTTTATAATTTAGTAAATAGAAAATTAATTATTATCGGCATTATTTTGATAATATTTAAATTGTTAATAATATTTTCTTACCAATTATTATTTACAGTATATTTTGTGATTATTTAAACTAAAGAAATTGATAACTCTGTTTTTACTGTAATTTATCCACTTTTTAAATTTCTTTCTGCCAGTTACTTTATATTTGACTAGTTGGTTGTGTCGGGTAGACTTTAGGTCTAAATTTATTAATTTTTGCTACTAAAGATGAGTAATCGATAGAACAAACGGAAAAACGAGACAGTAGTATCTAAATTCAAACAAGTGTACAGTCACTCAACTGCGCACCTAAAGGTTCTTAGTTCGAGCCGCAGTTGCTCCCGTTGTTTTTCCCTTATCGTTAATACTGATCCCTCTAACTGGCATAAAGTATGGGACTGTCAAAAAAATCTATCGAACTGTCCGATGTCCTATCGAGTGAGATACGAGCGTTCCCTTAAGTTTGTAGGCCTATACATGTCTCTAGAAATAAAAAGTAAGGCTTTTTCCTTGTTATATATTTTTTAATACACAAAACGTTTTATGTTCTTAAACAGATATATTTATAACATTAAAAAAGTTTATGATAATAATATATCTATCTTTAGTTGGAATATATTTTTCACACCACTACACCTAGATAAAAGAACTGAATAGTTTCATGAATGCATATGTTTTAGTAAATAGCTTACGTCTGAGTAAATCAATTTGGTTATAAAACCTGTGCGTACTGGTCACTAAAAGTAATACAACTGACTCATTGTTGACAACGTAATTCAATACAACCGTCATGTAACCTAACCTAACGACAAACCAATTAAACGTTTAATTGTAAATAAGTTAAACAACGTTAGTGCTTTCCGTAAATCTAGTTCCTACAACACAGCACACCTTACACTTAACAGTGTTCTCATTAACGTAGTAATAAATTAATTTAACTGCTTACAGTTTGTTTTCCAACATTCTAAAGTGCGCCCGTGAAGGCCGGACTTCTAGATTGTTTTAGCTTACCTTACCACGTGTGTCACAAAAACATCATAGTTTAATGTAAAAAATTTACTTTAAAAATAAAATCAATCCTAACTTCGCGTCTTTAGGCCTACACCCACAATGTTGTGTTTGTTCAATTATATTTAATCCTTAGTAAGTAATTAACTAAATGGATGGGCTTGCATGTACAGATAAAGTATTATTGCCTACGTATTAGCTTGTGTGAGCGTACAAATTTGGTTTATTTTAAAAATAAACTTGATTATATACCTCGCAAAACAAATATTTTTCATTAATATTTTGGTGCTTAATGTCTATTCACGTGTAGGCTATTCGGAAAAAAAATCTATTTAAACCCATGTAAAAAGCCAACCGTAGTACTAACTACACTTGAACATGTGTAGCCTAATACAGATTGGATTTGTAGCGACATGCCAGCTATCAGACTGAGTTATCCTTTGCTTATTAACTTTTGAATTTTCCCACTAACTTAAGTTTTCAACGAGGCTGATTTTGCTTAAGAAGTCTGCATATAGTCCTTATTAAAAGTACTGGATTTCTATTTAGACAAAATTTATTAATTGCGTCACTATATTTATACGTAAAAATTAAAATAGCACAAAATTAATTGCACATTCATAATTATTCAGCATATGAACAAACACAGGAGAAAAAAAAATCTACCTCTTGACAAAGTTTACATTTTTTGCAAACAATACGGAAAAGTAAGATATGAGTTTTTTTTACCATACTTTTTTCAATAAATTAGATTAAATTATTTTAAAAGTTTTGTGTTGTATAACACTATGTTGCTTAAATTTAAGAAAATTCAAGTTTGTAGCGTAAAGAAATTAAATTTTAAAATTAAAGAACATTCAACTCTGTCGACATCTTGAATGATGAAAAAACACGAAATTGCAAAAAAAATATTGATGATAAAACAAACGGGCAAACACAAAAACCAAATTTCGAACGGTCGAGTTGAAAAAGAGATCTCGCTTGACTCGGTCAATAATCTAAACTATAAAAACCATTAACACAGATTGCTGACAGAAATTATTTTGTCAAACATTAATCCTCAGTTTATTTAGAATTCTGCAGTAATAAACAATAATTTTAGTGTACTTACGATCGAACTGAACTGACGCCAACGATTAAAATGGCAGGTCGAGCTTTGTGTTACCGGTTGCTTGAACAAACCTTCATAGACTAATCGGTTGTGAATATAACAGGAAGTTTGAATCGGGAAGCAATAACATAAGTCGGAAAGAATCCCTAATTAATATCTTCATTATAATTTTGATGTCATAAAAAAGCCACGGAAAAAACGTAGCCTTAGTTGTTCGTGACTAAATATTTAGTTAACTCATTTGAATTTGTCAACAAAATGTGTAGGAAGCAATATCTGGTAATTTATTATTTACAATAACAATAAGTAACTACATATTTAATAACTTGAATTAACATGATATTGATTTTAATTATAATTAGCCGGATAATATGGTATAATGATAATTATAACTATTCATTAATTTTGTAATCAATTAATCAATAGTCAGTCGTATATTTTATGTAAATATGAATATATACAGTCAGGCTGACTGATTCATTGGTCAACGCACAACGCACAGCCGAAACTATAACAGCTGGAGGCTTGAAATTTTCAAGGTACCTTAGCACCTCAATGCAGGGGTGTACTAAAAAACGATTTTCCAATATTCATTTCCTAAAGGGGTCAATTGGGGTACACAATTTTATTGGGAAAAATATGTTTTTGGTCGGACCTTCTTGAAACATAACCTAATTACTCTAAAATACAAGTGATGAGTAAAATTTGTCATAATTTTTCAAAATTCATCCCCTAAAGTGATTAAAGGGGGTTAAAATATGTAAAAAAGGGTTACACAATTTTGCATTGGAAAATTATTTTTTGAACGTACATTCTAGATACATACTTCGAAACACGAATTCGAGCACTTTTCCGAATTCATCCCCTAAAAGAATAGGCCTAAAAATATTTTAAAAAGTAAATATTTGTATTGGAGAAAAATATTTTTATCGAATTTTCTTAAAATTAAAAAAAAATTTTAAACAAATCATGAAACGCGTAATTCATCCCCTAAAAGAACAAAAATGAAAAAGAGGTATAAGTATATGTAAAAAGAGAATACAAATATTTTTTATAGGATTTTCTTAAAACTAAACACAAATATTCTAAAACATATTTTTGATCATATTTTCATATAATTAAAAAGGTCGAAAACACAAATAATTAAACGTATATTTTAGCATTTTTCAGAATTCACCCTCTAAACTTGTAAAAGAGATGTAAACAAATATTTCATCTTACAAAAAATGGAAATAGTTATATAAGATAGCACTTCTATCATTAATCTAGGTGTTCGTGTAGAAAGAATTTCAAGTTAGACTATTTTCCGGATATGTTTTATACTCACTGTAAAATAATAATGAGTTTTATGAATCAGATGCATGCTTTTATTAATATAAGTTTTTAAATTATTTTATTATTGAGACAGTTCAAATTTCGTGAGCAAAGCAGCGACAGATAATGCTAGTATAATTATATAATGATTAATTGTGCAATTATTATAAGTAAGGATCACTATTAAATTATCCTTAAAGAACAAAATTAAATTACTTAAGAAATTTAAATTGTTTCAAATACTCCGGTGAGTAACATATTAAGTAATATTTTGTCATAGTGACATAAATGAGGCCTACATACATTTAATATTCTTTTAATTGTTGTCAAATAGTTATCTATAAGAACCATTCTGTATAGACTATAACAGAAATATACCTTTTTATGAGTTTGGTATGATATGATATTGAATTACATTTAAACAGCTGACTAAGTCTTATACTTTGAATAAGTTATTTCTTTACCAAAAATTTTTAAATCAAAAAATATTTGTGTATCATACATATTTTAAATTGCTTTTTTAAAAATTAGAAACAAGTCAACGACATTTACCATCAAATATCAAAAATATTTAATGTTCGTAAATGAAACTTCTTAATGGTATCATTGTTATTTTGATAATCTATAGTAATATTTAGGAAATATTGACAATATTAGGCTATATTCTATAAAATATCAATAGATAAATTCAAATGTAAAACAGATATTAGGCCTACTGCTTTGTCAAACCAAATATAGCATTTATTTGTTTATTCTTTATTTATTATTCCATAAATAGCATTTATTTAAAGGCAATTACAAAATGTTCTTATCTTGATTAGTTGAAAAAACACAAACATAACCTAATTAACGCATACTAATATACTCTTTAAAGGTTTTGATCTCGCTATTGTTTACAATTTCTATCAATAATAAAATATTGATTTAAATTACAAAAAAAATCAAACCATTACTGTTTATATATGCTTACATATTTTATATTATAGCTTAATTTATAATATTGTTACTTACTTTTTCAAAGATTGTAAAATAATCAAGAAACTACAAAATTGGCAAACTGTAAGCGACTAAGTGTTAGGCCTATCCAACCGAATACAACAATTGAACTGACTGTGATAGTATTAACTTGTCTAAAGTGGGAAAAGAGGAGGGAGAATTTGTAATTGTCATTGTTACGCAAATTGATGGAAAACTAAAAATCAATTATTTAAAGTTATTTATCAAACTGTAATTATTGATCGTTGTTGTTATTGAAATAAATTATGATGTTTTTATGAAAGGCAACTTTCTTGTAAATTTAAGGCTTAGGGCAAAAACAGCTGATATTAACCAGCTGCAACTAATTGTAGGCTAACCGTAATAAAGTCACAGTAATTAGTTAAACGCGTATTGTAGTTCTTATTATTTTAATTTTCACAATAGAATTTTTAGTTATTTGCGAAATTAATTGCCGTTTGTAGATAGCTTTCATTTGACACTCACTCGCTCATTTCTTTCTTGCAGTTTTATTACTAAGTTTGGTCTAATGTAAATATAGACGAAGATGAGTTTCATTTACAACTTGCGAAAATTTAATATCTGTTTGTAAGCGAACGGTGTGTGCATGTGACTGTGCATGTGAAAACCATTCATTTACATTATTACATTAGACCTAATTCTATAAATAGCATGCGTGGACTTAGAAATTCAGATTATGCTTTCAACCAACATATGGATCATGGATAAACTACTGAACATAGATATGTCACTGTTAAGTTACAATTTTAATTTTTCTAAATTGTATTTCATAAAGTTTCCATTGGTTTAAAGGAAAATTGCTAACTTTTACTACTGTATTTCTACATGCATTCCTCTGTCTGTCAAAAGTTTTTGTTCATATTTCGTGAAACAGGAACAGTATAATACTGAATTTTACTGATACTTAAGAAATATTCATCTGAAAGGCTTGTTTGGAGGAAGTTAATTACACTAAAAACTTCAAGGTATGATACAAAGTATCATAAATTTCTAGGTATTATGCCAAGCGGAATAAGTACCGTTAAAAATATGTTCTTATTAATAGTTTATGTGAGATAGATAAAAAAAGTAATTTATTAGTAAAAATTTGCGTAAGATCATGTTCCTCCTACTTATGAAAGTATTTACTTTAAAACCTTGACACAAATAGGATAACATAACATTTACAGAAAAGTTACAACAATGTTCAATAGTTTTATAGTTTTTGAGGAAAAATGATAATAAATTTTGTTTACAGTTTTTTTTCTACCGACAAATTTAATATTGTGTTTAACGACACTTTTTTTATTATTTTAGTACTTTAAAGTAATAATTTTAACGACAATACATTTTTAGTTTTTTTAAGAATTAAGGTATAAAAGTATGATGAAGTAAGTAGGAATATAAAATGAATGACAAAGAGGCGTGGTCTGTATTTATAAGAACTGTTTAGGCCTATAGATTGAAACTATAGTACTTTAAAGTAATAATTTTAACGACAATACATTTTTAGTTTTTTTAAGAATTAAGGTATAAAAGTATGATGAAGTAAGTAGGAATATAAAATGAATGACAAAGAGGCGTGGTCTGTATTTATAAGAACTGTTTAGGCCTATAGATTGAAACTATAGTACTTTAAAAATAATTTTAACGACAATACATTTTTAGTTTTTTTAAGAATTAAGGTATAAAAGTATGATGAAGTAAGTAGGAATATAAAATGAATGACAAAGAGGCGTGGTCTGTATTTATAAGAACTGTTTAGGCCTATAGATTGAAACAATGTTTGATTAACGCAAAAATATTATATTTGCAGTGAAAATCAAACTTAAATATAATTATTTAAACAAAATTGGTTAGTTAGAAAAATCCAAAAAATGATAAGCTAATAAAACCAGGAGTCAGAACTTCGCTCGTTGTTCTGTGTTAATAAATTATTACATTAGGCCTGTTTGCTAACAACAAAAAAGTACAGCAGTTTTCTAAACATTTAATGCTTCAATAGTATATGGCTAACATAATGGCTAATTTTGGATTCTTTTCTAGAAAATATTTAATTAAATATCACTAATCTTCAATTTACCTCTCATTAACTTAAAAGAAAAACTAATTGGCGAAAAAATAGCTGATTTCAAATACATAATCAACGTTTTATGTAATTTTTAGGTTATGTTGACTGTTTATTTTTTTCTGTAGTTACATTGTTACTGTTTACATTGCGCTATATGTTTTCAAGTATTGTAGTAATGTTATGGGGAATGCGGCACACTCCTAGCGGTAGTTTGGGACAGATACTTTGCAATTAAGCTTAAAATGTAAACAACATCTTTACTGAACCTAAATCTAATCTTGTCATCCGAAAAAAAAAATAAATGACATTTTTAAGTTCTAATACTTAAATAACCCAATTTCTTTTGGTTAATCTACATCTGAACTACTATTATTACAATATTGTGTACTCGTAAATTCAGTGTAAATAAGGTCTGAAATAAATTTATAGGTTATGTTGTTACTGATAATAAATAAACTCGTGAATGCTAAAAAATATAACGAAATAAAATCAAAAAGTTAAGAAAAACTATACGCAATATTAACATTATCAAAATTTTGAGATTATAGTCACAAATCAAACTTTTAATCTACAATTAAAATTGTTAATTGACCGGATATTGGAACATTAAATTAATATTCGATTAATCTTCGATTAATTAATTAAATTAATCTTCGATTTAGCAGTTAATATCAGTTCTAAAAACTGAAATTGATGTCTTAATTAAAGATAAAGTTTATTGATGGATTAAGTTAATGACTGTTCTAGAAACCGGTTATTATAAATAATTTATTGAAAGAATAATATTTAATGTAATAAAATCTGCTGATTATTTAAATCAAACAGTTGAATAAACCAAACGCACCATTGTGTATTTTTTATATAGTTTTTTTATCTGTTTCTGTACAAAAGTAATTTTTGCAGATATTGGCCTTATAAAGATATAACTATATAGACTATAGCTCATTTAATAGTACAGGATTTTTGTGATTTCATAACTTAAAAAGACAAAACAAGGGAAATGCGATAGTAAACTGTCAATGTAAAACAGCAATATTTACGTGTTACGACAGTCAGCAATAGTCTTAATTCACTTATTTATTTTTGATTATCACAAAACAATTTTGATTAAATAATTTTATTAATTTCGTGTTTAAATACCTATTGTTGACATAGTTTTATACATCGACATTACTAAACTTTGATAATATTAATTTTTGTCTGTATCGATATCATTTTCGGCATACAAAAATTGATTATAATTGCTTTGTAAAACCTTGCAACAATACCGACATGTTTAGCAAACGAACAAAAGGTAAAACACAGCCTAAACCAATTTTTCTTTTAACAAATAGCCTAACAATTATGTTCAACAATCAGCTGATTTTAGAGATTTACTCTTGTTAAAGGAACGCATAAATATTCAGACACAAAATATGACAGAACAATGAGTTTGCCACTAATAGTTTTTTTAATTATTTGAAACATTTATTGTTATTTATTTGGCATACTTGTTAAATGGAATAACCAGCTGGTAAGATTTTAAAATAACGGCAACTTAGAATTTATTCTTCATTTTCAATATTTGTCTGAATTCCGCTATTGTGTTACTGCAAACTTTTGCGCTGGGATAAATCGTTAGCTACGACTTTTTGTTGTAAATCTGTTTTACGACTTTGTGTGTGTGTGTGTGTGTGTGTGTGTGTGTGTGTGTGTGTGTGTGTGCGCGCGCGCGCGTGTGTGGGGTGACATTTTCGTGAAGGTTTAAAACCTAAATTGGTGTAACATATTTTAAATAAAAAAATATTTTTTGGAAGTAAACCGAGAAAAATAAAACTTAAATTCTGATCCCCTTTTGGAGTTTTGTTTTTTTAATTTCTTTACGAATCGTTTTCCTTTATAATTTCAGATTTGTTACATTTATTTCAGTTATAGTTATGATTCTTTACATACGACCAAAATTTAAGAAATATCTGATAAAACTATTTTGAGAAATTGAGAACAATTTTTTGTTTGTTTTTTTTTTTAACTTCCAAACCAGTAACTTTCGACTTTTTTTTATGTCGAAATAATTTAACATGAGAAAGTTTGTGTAATTCCATTGTGTAATCTATTTAACAAGTGCACAGATCAGTAGCACTTTAATTATTTGTAAATTAAGCTCGTGCAGTAAACATGTTTTAAGATAATTCGCGTCACATGTGCCAAGTTAACCGTAATTATGGACAGTTTTATCTGGTGCTGGAACGTTTTCCAATCAAGTTTTCACTTTTTGTACTAGATAGGCTAATTAGGTCTGCCGTTAAGCTGTTTGCGACTACCGCCTTGCGAAGACAGGCAAATATGTTTGCCGTAGATATTTAGTTACAACTCGCCTGAACATTTGCGCTCAAATAAATCAAATGGAAAAAGAGGAAACGGTGGAAATTAATCGTCCTGTTCCGAATGCAGTGCAGTCGCCAAATTGTGCGAAATGGAACTTTCCTTGTTTATAACATACCTGCCTCAAGGCCCTTTAGCTTATCTCAACCAGTTGATCTGCTTTAAGACTGCCAAATTCCACGGCATTTTACAATGCAGCCGAACTCTTAAAAAAATCTTATTCTTACGCGTTTTGACCGTGTTCGTACGTAATCATCAAAAGTAAATTATTGTGATAGAAAAGTAAACGTTAACCGAGAATCGAAACAAAATGATGTGCTGCTGAAGTTGTTATTTCATTGTTGTGTAAACATGTTTATTGTTGTGTTAGTCGTTAACCACAACATGTAAAAAAACTCGCACAATCATGTTTATTTATTAGTTTTTTTAACAAACTTCCTGTAATTATGTAAAAAATATTTATTACTTTCTTTATGTTTAGTAAATAAGTCACTAATTATTTTTAACTTTGTTTCATTTTACTCTGGCTTTTATCTATTAGGCTAAACATTCATTATAGGTTTCCTATTCAATTATAGGTTATATGCTTATCTATTCAGTCATGAGTTAAAACACAATTAGTAAAAATAAACCAATAAATTTAGTCCATTTTAAGAAACGCAGAACTTTAATTGGGTTTCAATCAAAAAAATATAATAGCGAAATTGTTATAAAATAAAGCCTACATGCTAATTTACACGACTTATAGTTGAAAAGTAGGTGATTAATTGGTTTTAACATTAATAGGTAGATTAATCAATACTGACATTATTGTCAACAATTATGGAATGTGTAAACTTGTTTCGGGTTTTAAGCTTCAATGAAACGTATTAAATTCACCTGGATCCAATCTTCTTATTAAAAGTACTGGCAGTACGGTATCCTAAAGATATACGCTCTGTTTTTACAACTTCATATTAATCAGCTGTTTTACGACTTTGTATTAACCAGCTGTTTTTTTACGAATTCGAATGTTGTTTATCCGCCCACGGCCTCTATCAGCGACATGTTTAACTCTGCAATGACTGTTCAGTGCATATGTATAGTCAGTACGGGAAAAAGCAAATGGACGAGAAAACTGTGCAATATGGCCTACTTAGTTTTTGTTTCTCATTTAAATGTTCTGAGAACAACAACAATGGTATTTATTCAGTTTTATGTCCCAGCCGGATACCCGTGCTTCGCAACGTCATTTAAGTCTAATTTACAACCTAAGTAGGCTACATCTATTCGTATTTGACGTTTTTCAAACGAAATATTCTCCTATCGTATCGAAACATTTAGCACTATTATAATTTTAATGTTTTCTATGGATGTATAGAATGTATAGAATGACTTCGACAACATTTACTCTTATAATTATTCCATAAGTCAACTTTTTAGTCAATTATAACATTTACTTTTAGTCAACACGTTTTAATAAGTTAAAGAATACTAGATACAAAGAGAACTTTTCTACCAATAAATTTCGTAGTTATGTAATTTTCTTAAACAAAAAACAGTAGTCGACATCAATAGTTCATTGAAAAATGATCTATTGAAGTGGTCATTAATTTAGATCCTCATTCGAGACCATAAATTCTAGAGCTCCAGTCATTACCGCTAGAACAAATTTTGAGTACAGTGTGTGTGTGTGTGTGTGTGTGTGTGTGTGTGTGTGTGTGTGTGTGTGTGTGTGTGTGTGTGTGTGTGTGTGTGTGTGTGTGTGTGTGTGTGTGTGTGTGTGTGTGTGTGTGTGTGTGTGTGTGTGTGTGTGTGTGTGTGTGTGTGTGTGTGTGTGTGTGTGTGTGTGTGTGTGTGTGTGTGTGTGTGTGTGTGTGTGTGTGTGTGTGTGTAAGTTGTCCCAAAAACTCAGAATGGCCTAATCATTATTTTGTAATAGAGATAAAACACTGGTACAAGGACAGTAAAAGATATTTTCTGTGTTCTGAAAATTTACAAAACTTAATTTTCTTAACTATTTAAATGGGAATATAGACAACTTTTTAAATTTTATTTAAATTTCTTTAGGGACTCCTTTACTTTGGTAAAAACTGTACTTCATAGTTCGCAAAGCTTACAATGTGTGAAAGTTGAACACTGTACATTAAGCTTGTAATACTTTTTATTTTACAATGTAATTTAACAAAATGTAATAGTGTATAGTGTAAATTTGTTTTTAAATTATAGGCCTACAGCAAAAAGTGCAGCTGAGTTGTATGCAAATTGTTTATTTCAAGCTAATTTAGAATTTTTTGTATAATATAATATCGTAATAATTAATAATTAAAATTTAAATATAATTTACAATTATTTCACTCAATCGAGTTAGTATAGGTCTGATAATTGTATACTGCATTCAACAAAGTATAAACAACGTTTCATAGTTATTAATTTTAGGCTAAAATTAAATCTTGAATTGTTTATTGAAGATTCAAAATAGTCAATAGTTCGGGTCATTATTTTGCTGGTCCACACGTTCGATTTTAAATCACTTTTGAAGTTTAAAGGTGATGGAAGTTTGAGCGGCCGCGATGACGGTGGAGGTAAAACAGTTCGAACTCAAATATAATAAATCTACTGTAAATTTTACAAAGCTTAAATAAATTAACTAAATGGCTTATTGTAAACAAGAATTTTCAATACGCCATTGTAATTGGCCTTTGATAAACAATTGCCTGCTTTCTATTTCTCAAAAATAGCCTAATTAATAATCGCAAATAAAACAATAAAAGCATTCCAACATCTCATCGTAACCTGAAGACACGTCAGTGACACAGAAAATTAATTAAAGAGAAAAATTGTAATAGCCTAAAGGTGACACTTTGCAAATACTTTTAGACTGTAAAGGCCTAATACTTTTTTAGAATATATTTTAGATGATTCTTATGTTATAGGCCTACGATTTGTATTATAGGTTAAGCTATGTTACAATACAAGCTATCAATGTTATAATACAAGCTATTTCTATGTTATAAGAAATTGAAAGAAGCTATCAATTTCAATATAAAATATTTTAATAATTCTCCTGTTTTATCCCATAATATTCTTCTTTTTTTAATATTTTTATATTTGGGATGAGATAGATCATATAAAATGTTGTGCACTTTTACATATTCAATAAGTTTTTCTGTCATGTTTGAAAACGTTGTATCGCGATCAGCTGACAAATCAAACAATACGCGTTCTGATCGTTACCGCGCTATGATCACTGCAAAACTGAACGCCAGGCCGCGCTTATACGAATACACAGATCGAACAAACGTGTTGCATCTGATGGCTACCGCAGCCTTGTCAATGTGTGGGAGCCTTTATGCTTCTGATTAACTGTGTTTAAAACAATTTACAATTTCACTCTAATGCTTTTCTGTTGTTTAAGTTTTATTGATTAATCACAAAGAAGTTGTAGAAACTCAAACTTCATCCTTTCCTGAAAGTAATTATAGAAACATTATTGTGTCAGCTGTTCGCTAGCGGGAGGTAAATAATGATAGAATTGCGATTTTTATAACGTAATGAATGGGTTTTATGTATGTACCATTGTTTATCTGTGCTTTGCCATTGTATTTTAGGATTTCATTAAACAATTAAAGTTATTAAAGTTAAATGTATTTTGACTAAAATATTTGTTTGAAGTTCATCATGTGAGACCTCAAAAGTCTTAATGAAAAGTATCTTACTGAGTTGAACATTTAACTATAATAAAATTTAGTAAACACTGCTCAGTTAGTAGGCTTACATACCCCCATATGTGCAATGATCGGATAAATAAATTTTAATAAAGTATTACTAAATGTTTATTTTTAGTTCACTCTGACAGGAAGCCTGTGACGCAGGAGGGCGTGACACTAACGACGAACGAGTTAAATGGTAGAAAACAGTCAGCATACAGAACACCGGACTTGCTGGAGTGTGATGGTTACTGAAAACAAACACGCAGAGATGCAGTAACTGAATCATTTCTAAAATCTGTAAGCTGTTTGCTATTGTTGGTATTGGTATTGGGGTGACAGCCTCGAGGGGAATATTCCAGACAGACACATAGAGATAGAGAAAATCAGGAAAATTTCGAATGTAATGCTAATATTGAGTACAAGAAATGTGGGTGCTGTTCAAGCCTTGTCTTTGCCATGTCCTTCATATGCCTCCCACATCACGAAATCTGACTGCCATCTGTGAATCGTGAATCGTTAGCTCATAGAATTCTTTTATCAATATTGCTCAGTGGTCGGAGTTGGTCACGGAAAATGCACCCAAACCTTGCCCTTCCAGGAATGATATATAAAACATTGTTTTTATTATTAATTATTACCGGTCAAAGGGAATAATTGCGTCCAGTGTTAGTAGTACTGTTTACCCTAACGCTTACATGGTCACGCAGTTGTTAACTAATAATATACCCAAGTTATTCTCGTTACGTACGAGATTTCATACATCAACGATATTAAGGTGATCCGACGTATTTCTATTCCGTACAATTTTTAGATTAGGTTGTTTGAACAATTTATATCTCGTGATAAATTAGTAAATGTAAATTTAAATAAATCCTTGAGGACAGGATGCACAGGCCTAAGGCTTTCTAATGATATTCAGAAACAAAAACAAGTTTGTATAAGTTCTGCATTTTAGGCCTAATTATTTACACGCACGAGTTAAGAACTGTGCCAGTGTTTTTACGTTTATATTTAATACTTAAAATCGTTTAGTACCTAAAATAACCACGTATTTAGACCAACTTAAGCTCTAAGCAATGCTTTGTTCAACGACTCACAAGGAAATGTGGTGGTAGGCCCTGATTGTTTTTACACTATAATTTTTAAACCATGATTTTAAAGTTTCTCTTCCTATTTACGTTAGGCTTGTAAATAAAAATAGTGCGAAGCCGTTATATAAACTTATTTCCCCCAAAATCCGGTTTGGAAGCTATTGACAGTAAACCGGAAACGCTGTATAATCGATTTATCAAATTTTGCTCACATGTATAAATCAATTCAGTGTATCACATTTGAAATAAACGATATTTACAAGTCGAGAGTAAATCGAGAAAATCTCGTAAGTGTTTAAGTCATTACTGTTGTTTTCTATGTCTGGGGCGACTCAAATTTACAACTACGAGTAGTGAAAAAAGCTCGAAAAAAACACGTCCATAAATTTGTGTTCAAATCTTACCTTAAGTTTCAAATAAAAACTGTTGATTTACGTAAAAAAACTTTGTATTCATGTAAATACGAATCGTTTTTTTGCTTTGAGTATGTTAACATTATTGAATAAAAATATTTATAGGCCTAAACTATGATCATGTAAATGCACTACGAGTAATGTGAACAAACTAACCTCTCTGTTATATCACTGGAGTTGGAAAGCCTGCGGTTTAATACAACAATGATTATCAAGTACAGTATGATTTCATATTGAACGATTTTACAGGACTGAATTGCACAATTGCAAAATAATGTTCCCGGTACATTTGCTTTGGGTGCAAATCAAAAAGAGCGGACTAGATAGCTTTCTGTGCGAATTCTTGCTGACCTTGCGCCCAGCTTTGTGCATTGTTGTAGCGTCTGTCTTTGTCACGATGATGAGGAACAGCAAATTAATACTCTAAGAATGTGTTGTAAGTACTGTAATTTTTAACGATGAAATAACTTTTCGAATCAACATTCCTTTTTCTCAGCACCTACTATTAGTAAAGGAAAATATTTAGAAAGATTTTTAACCGGCTTATGACATTGCAAAACCGATTTTGATTTAAAAATTACTGTTTATGGAAAATTTTAACAAAAATGACACTTTGAACTGTCAGGCATCGTAGTTGCGCAGCTCGCATACGCATGCGCGGCATCACAAATCGGACAATATTTTTTATATTTTTACGGAGTTAACTTGTTAATCGCGAATAGACAATCCCATTACAAATGCCACTTTTTTTAATAAAGTACTTAGAAAAATTTCAATATTTACTTAAAAGTCATTAAACTTATAGGTTATGTTACCCTACTGACATCATCACAATTGTATGTAACCTTTTCAAGCGTAACTAACCAACTAACATGTTTGTATCCATTAAAGAAAATGAAATACAAAAAGTACAAGAAGATTACATTCTTATATCAAATATCGTTTACAACAAGGTATTGTAATGCCTTATAAAAATGTCTATTAAAAAAACAATTTTCTGTATTGAAATATGTGTACTAAAACGACTAATAAATTTGTAATTATTATTTCAAAACGATCGTTTTTCGATTTATTTTTTAAACATGTTTTCCCTTCCTTCCAACGGCTATTCTTATTCAAAAGGCTGTGTTTACTTAAAACTTTCATAGTGCCAAATTTCGCACGGGTCCTCTGGTTAAATAATAAAGAAAGAAGTAATATTAGAAAGTCCGTAGGCGTTGTATGTTCACTGGATATTTGTCGGCAATGTGTTCAGCGCGCTTACAAAGATAATAGCTTACAATTATTGTAATGATTTGGCCAAAACGTGATGCCTTAATAACGTGATTGCAAAACTGTTATTGTTACAGCCTACCTTATTATAACTGTTGTTTATACAAAATAACTGTTGTAGCGGGCGCATTGATTCAGACTCACGGTGAACACTGAGGCACACTGTTATGTTGAAAACTCAAGAAGATTATACATTTTGCATACATGACAGAAATGTTGTCACAAATAATGCGAAAAAAATAATTTTGAATGAGCCAGTGACTGTTAAATTTATATTGATTTTGGGTTCGCGCACTTTATTAAGGGTGGTATTTGTTACTGCTCAAAATGCGACATCACAGTAACGGGAGGTCTGTAGGAAAGTGTTTAAAATTTTATAATTAATATTATTACAAATGTTATTATGTTACTTTGTGTTTTTATGACGAAGAAAACATGAAAATGTCGAACACGTTTTCTGTTTTTGTTTTATATAGTTGAATTTTAGTGAGGCGAAAGAGTGATAAGGACAGAGACACTGGTGTACGGGACAGCAGCGGTCGGTAGCTGACATACATTTCACCAGTGTCTCTGACGTCACATTCTATTTACTCTAGAAACATCCAATACAATTGTGATTTGATATTTTGTGAGCTTACTAAATTCTTATCTCTGTGCGTTATTATAAACGAGCATTTGAAGAAAAATAATCGCGACACGCAGCTGTCTCGCTGGCGTAATAGAAGCGAATTTCCGAAAGTATTTCTCTTTGCGTTACCCTGTTTGAAATTTTGATTTCACTATTAAAATTAGCATTAAACTGTCACATGTTTTCACTTTAAACTTTCAACTTACATTGAAAATACGAAAATGAACCCTGACCGCCGTCGGAAAGTTCTTAATTTCAACGGATTTTGAAATTCACAGTGCTAATTCATGCAGTCTTTAACGCTGATTACGATGGTGAAATTGGATTTTAAAAAATAATAAAATTGTTATAATTTTTTAAAGATTTTAAAGTGACCGCCATGATGAAACTGTTGAACGAATTTTGCTGGGTAACGGACTTATGATGTGATAAGTCCAATGATGTGAAAACAGATAATACATTTATCGCTTTCGATTATAGTTCTGCAATATAAAATATGTATTTAGCTTATTGGTATAGTAAAATCTATTATATAAAATAAATAAACAGGAAGAAAATAGTACAATAATGTTTTGCAGAAAGAATTGATTAATTAAAGAGAAGCTGTACAGATTTGCAGTGATGTTGAAGGTGTGACGATCTGGGCTGACAATAGTTTGGAAATAAGTTAAACGTTTTGTTGGATTCCGTCGATGTCGTGTTGTCTGTTTTAATGGGTAGTATAGTTTTAGTGGTCAGTATAGTTAACCCATACACAAAGTGGTTTATTGTTTGTGCTATGTTCTGTTGTTTACCTTTGATGGGTAATAGAATGTAAAGTGCTTTATTTCGTGTTTGGGACCTGTTCTTATGTAAATAGAGCGGACATTAGGAGCACAATAATCCAGTGACAGTACTTCAATAACATTTAACTGGAATAGACAAGCTAATTAAAATTGTATTTAAAATGCACAAAATATAGCGGCAGGGGAAAGCCACTAAATGTTTAGTCACCAAGTGCTGTCTAAAATAATTACAGCTTGGGGATTTTTCAAATGTTAGGTTCAATTTAGCAATTAGTGACTATTTTTGTTTCAAATAGGATTATTTTTTCATAATGCATTACAAATTCCCAGTCAGGAAAACGATTTATTTGATCGTCGATTCTGATCCCTACGACACATTTTGTAGGGTCGTTGAATAATGACAAAGCACACATTAAAATTTCCAAATTGGTTGTTGAGATGTTTAACTGTACATTTCTTTTATTTACGGTTTGATACACTGATTTGAGTTCTGAATCCTCGTGTATGTGACCAAAACTTTTGAACATTGGAGGACGATTTTGTTTTTTTTATTATAGCTCCTGAACAGGATTATTTTTGGAGAGATAGCGACTTATGGTTTTTTTTAAAGTACAAGGATCATTTTAGCAGAATTTGTTCAAAATCACTTCGGCAGATTTTGAGAAAAATTTCTTTTTTGATAAAAAAAGACACGAAAATGGTCTTTTTTAATTAAAAGATGGTTTCAAAATGTGGGTAAACTTCCCATCTACGTGTTACATTTTTAATATTTTCGAAATTGGTCTTTATAAGTTTAACCTTAAATTAGGCTTACAGTCATATTATTATTAATTTATTTTTAAAAATAACTTCTTCCCAAATTTGCAAATTTTACTACTTTATATTAATAAATATTTTACCACTGAACACAGTCACAAAGAATAAAAACAAGTACTTGGGTCCATCCATATCAAAAAACGTTTAATGATTAATTCATAAATTATATTAATTGTTGTTTACTGTACAGAAAAATAATGTGATCAGCTGATCTGATTAACACAATAAAAACACATTGTGTATAACACAAGTTAATAGTTGTAAATATAAAATGAATGTAACACAACAAAACGGTTTGAAGGCATTTACGTTTTGTTTTATTTAACTAATATGAAGAAAGAATATGTCATATTTTACATTTTATCGAAGTGTGGAAAAGCTCAAGCTACAAATGCTATAGGACTATTTCATGAACGCATGTTGACTGGTTCTTTCATAACGATGAACACAAATTAAGTGCGAGTTCATACATATAAATTATCTATATACGAGGTGTGTTCAGAAAGTAACGAGAATTTTAATTTTTTGAACAAAATATTTATTTATTCTTCTACATTGACTTTGTCGCCTTCAAAATAGTCCCCATTGGAGATTATGCACTTGTGCCAGCGCTTCTTCCAATCCTTGAAACACTTCTCAAACTCGATCTTTGAGATAGCCTTTAGTTCTTTCAGCGATGCGCTTTTAATGTAATCTATGGCTGTAAAACGACGACCCTTTAAGGTTTTCTTTATTTTTGGAAATAGGAAAAAGTCACACGGAGCCATGTCTGGCGAATATGGAGGCTGGGGCATCGTTACAGTAATGTTTTTGGCCAAAAATTCACGAACAAGCGATGAAGTGTGAGCTGGTGCATTAACGTGGTGCAAAAGCCATGAATTGTTTTTCCACAGATCCGGGCGTTTTTTTCGGATTGCTTCACGCAAACGGTGTTGAACTTGTAGGTAGTACTTCTTATTGACTGTTTCACTTGGTGGCAGGAATTCATGATGCACTATGCCATTAATATCGAAGAACACAGTGAACATAACCTTCACGTTCGACCGCACTTGTCGAGCCTTTTTCGGTCTTGACGAGCCAGAATGCCTCCACTGGGATGATTGAGCCTTAGTTTCGACGTCATATCCGTAAACCTATGTTTCGTCACTTGTTATAATACGTTTCAGTAATTCTACATCGTCTTTTACTTCATTTAGTGACTCCTGAGCAACATCCATTCGCCGCTGTTTTTGTTCAAAATTCAACAATTTTGGAACGAATTTTGCTGCCACGCGTTTCGTACACAAAACATTGGAAACAATGTCATGACATGATCCAATAGATATGCCAACATCATCAGCAACCTCTCTAATTGTGATTCGGCGATTGTTCATAACCATTTCTTTCACTTTTTCCACGTTTTCATCGGTTGTTGATGTGCTGGGGCGTCCAGAGCGTTCGTCATCTTCAAAGTGTTCACGGCCTTCTTGGAAACGCTTATACCACTCGTAAACTCTTGCTTTACTCATAGCAGACTCACCATAGGCCTTTGTCAACATTTCGCACGCTTTGTTACACTTTATTCCATTTTTTACGCAAAATTTGATACAAATTCTTTGATCCATTTCTTTTAACAAACGAAAATCGCCGAGCTCGTAAAAACACATCTAAACCTTAGTGGCTGTCACAGACAAAGTCAACAATGAAAACAGCTGAAAGTTTTATCATACTTCAAGGGCATGTAGACCAACATAAAAAAAATGCTTGACAATCGGACTCTCCAAGCCCGCGAAATTTAAAAATTCTCGTTACTTTCTGAACACACCTTGTATACATAAATATTATGGAAAAATTATAGAAATTTATATTTTGTTATATTTAACAATTTAAAAGGGAGAAAATTGAACATTTTAAAAAATATTTGCTGAATGTTTGGTCATAAAATCGATTTATTGGTCATGAGTCTACTTAAATTGCTTCTTTCAAATTAAAAGAGGTAGTTCTTTACAAATATTCTCCCAAATAAATAACATGGTAATTTTTCAAATACCAGTTACTTTTAAAATACTGTTGATACGTTGGATTTTTATATTTTTCAGTAAATCTGCAGTAGGGAAAATTTAAAATAACGCATTAATTTATTGAATCGTTTGAAAAATGAAAACGTAATAGTCCGAAAACAAAATTGCTCAGCAAAGTAATATAAAAACAAGACGAATAAACAAAGTATTGGACAAAATACACGTACGTGCCAAATTTTATCGTTTCAAGCACAATACAAGGAATTCAGCGCGGTTTTTCCTTGTGCCGCGGGCAATTGCTTTTACAATGTATTACTTGTTGTGAGGTTTATTATAGACTGACAAAATTCCGGTCTTGAAATACGCCTAAATAAATAAATAAAAACGATGTAATACTGACTCATTCTTTACGTCAAACTCCTAATTGTTGAACTGTAAAAATAAACTTTGGCGACGAGTTTTCTGTTAGTCTTGCCAGCCTCTAGCTGTTCGCTTTAATAAACAAATGGAGGAAGTTTACTAATTGCTGCACCCTGACGTGTTGGGAAACGAATTAATTAATATCACGCAAACCAGAGCCTCCTTAGGGTAGTGCGAACGGCGCGGTCTTGCGCCTTTGGGCTTTTTTAATGTAGTTTTCGTTCAGTTGGCAAACAAAACAGAAATGCCAAACTCGTCAAACGGTACAGAATAAACTACGGAATTTCTGAATAAGTTTTATTAAAACAGCAGTTACGAACGTGTTCACATGCTGTCTCAATGTAGCAAAAAAAAATTGCCAGTTAGTGTTTTATTCAGCTGAGATTATCTCTGTTATCTCTGAGGTTATCTCTGTTTTCTTATCAGCTCAATTAAAGCAGCACATAGATTGCAAGAAGGTGGTGTCTGGCTATCCTCAACTTTGGGGCATGCTAGAATCACAGAAAATATCAGTGATACGGTTCTAATGATGGGAACTGATCAGATGGTCAAGCGACACATGATTTCTAGACTCTTTGTTGTCAAAATGACGTTTGAGGAGGAAGACCGTAAGTTGGGTAACTCTAGAGACCTAGTATGGTATACAGACAAAGGCAGGCACTGGTGCTGGGGTGTTCTGCCTGAGACTGGGGTTGAAGAAAGTTATTACACTGGGACAGCATGCAACAGTATTCCAAGACGAAGTAATGGCCATAAATGACTGTGTTCGGGAGAATTTGAAAATGGCCTTCAAAAAGGTTTATATTTATTTTCATACCGATAGTCAGGCAGCAAGTTTTATTACACTTGCATTTGATGGTCCTACAATTCGGTGCACACTAGTCTGAGAGTGCTGGAAGAACCTCAATTCTCTGTTCCTGGGTAAGCAACATAAGTGGGTTGAGGGTAATGAGAAGGCATATCTCTTGGCTGAACTGGGATCTACAACTGAGTTTATTGGACCCGTGTCGGCTTTATGGATTTATCTGTCATTGGCCATGTCTGCTATTAGTAGGTGAATTAACAAGCAACACCAGGCAAGATAACCTTCATGGACATTCCCATAGCAAGCGCTTTTAAAGCAAGGTTCCTTATGGAGGGCTTAGTTGGACGGCAGACGTCTTGAACAGAGCACAACTCAGGCATATCATGGGGCTTATAAAATGGCACTGTGCTCATGAAAAAGGTAGGTATATACCACGGAGAAATCGTGTGTAAGTTGTGCATGAAAGAACAGGAAACTGCATGACACAATATTCATGATTGTGAGGTTTTTGCTAGTAAGAGATTAAGGTTTTTTGGTTTCCAGGACCCTTCAGGGATCTTCAGCAGAATGATCTAGTTAGTGGATTGTTGGAACTTACTAAAGGCATCAATGTGCTAATCGTAAGAGGTTTAGTACTCAAGCATAGTAGGTCCGTTGGTTGCAGTGCCTGTGTTTTGTATAATACCCTCCTCTAGTGTCGAATCTAATCTATCAACACAATGCAGTGCCAAAAAAACTACTGTGTTTGACAGAGCGAAACTTCCCACAACCTAACTAGGTAACCAGGGCCGTCCCTAGCGTTTGAGACGCCCGGATAAAAGATGCATTAGACGGCCCCTCTCCATTGTCATTTGCCATGTAGTGTAGATAATGAAATTTGGTTAAAGAGATGAAAAAATGTACTTTTCATAATGTCCAGAAATTCGTACTAAAACATTTTGATATGCGTTTATAAAACTTGATATATAAATTGGTTTTTGTAAAATCTAGCTAAGGTAGAGCGCCTAAGAACGTAAATTGAGGCATGATCTGGTAGTGAAACGCGCAATCATCTGACAGTTACAAGAAATGAAACAAGCTATTTTCCGTTCACAGCTTAATTGATTGCGTTGACATTACGCGGTTGTCGCGCTACTAACAGTCCTGAATACATCGACTACTCGTCTAACAAAATTTATACTGGTGACAAATAAAGAAAGTTTTGTACACTAACAACAATTCAGAATAATAAATATGGCGCACCGAGGTATTGAGTGAAGTCTCGATGTGAGAGTGAGTCGATGTTATTATACTGGCTAGTAGTATAAAATCTCCGTTTGTATAGTATGGTCATGGCCAGCCTGTGCTATCAGTTAAGCTGTGAATAAATACGAGTGACATAATTCACGAGTAAAAAAAGCACACTGAAATGATTTAGTAACGGCAATGACTTAGTCTAAAGACAAACGTTCCTTGTTGTTATTGTAAAAAAAAATAAATGTTAATACTGCAGGCGTTGAAAATGTATTATTTTTGTATTGAAATCAACTTGAAAACATGTTAATTTAATGAAATCTAAAAATAATCACTGTCAGGCAAATTTTCGTAAAATTCAATTTTTTAAATGGCAATTTATGCAGATTATAATGTTCATTACAATGGTAAAAATCCAGATCTTCAAAACTTTTAAGGTAAACAATTTTTTTAGGTAAAAAATTTTTTTAGTGAATTTCAATTGGAAAATAAACTGTTGGAACGGCCGTTATGATAAGACCCATGGGACCTTGAAATGAACACCGAACTGAACTCTAGATGATTTTTGAGGGAATATAGAGAACTCAAATGCCGAATTCTCACAATGGCCGAAATGTTCACTCACAACGCGTTGTGGATATAGTAAAATACTCAGAATGTGTTGTGGGTAGGCATAGTACTCAAAATACCGAAGTAAACACGTTCTTCAGCGATTGAACGAATTTATAGTACCCACAAAGCGACGTGGGCAATCGCTTTTGTCCACAACGTGTTCTGGTGTTTTCAGTTTTCACAAAGCCGAATAGGCCTAACTGTTTCACGGTCAGGACGTGCAGTCGAACACGAAACACTATAGAAGCAGTAAAAGAGGCAGAACAAAAGAGGAGAAATGGCCAATATTTAACTAAAAAACGTCTCGTCGAATCAAACGCTTCGATGTCATAAACAGTGGAGATAAAAAATTCAAATTGAAAAAAAAAACGGGGAAAATAACAGGAATAAAGTACTTTTGTTGCATTGATCAAATTTATGACAAATTCATTACAGCTCACTTAAGTCAAGCCATAAAAAAAAGAAATTTTATGGTAGCACTTATTGTGTAAACAAGTGAAATGAAACAAGTCAGTAGAACGGTTCTGTGTTATAAACAGCAAAAGTCACTGATAAATTATACGTTTTTTGTACAGTATACATATGAAACATGTATGCCTATGTTTATAATTTTATAATTTTTTACAAATACAATACAATCCTTAATTATAAGCACAATAATGTAATTTAGATCATAAACTATTCACTATTCTATGCTGATGAGTTGTTAATGTTATTTTTTTTAGTAAAACAAACAAACACACACACACACACACACACACATATATATATATATATATATATATATATATATATATATATATATCTGTATATGTATCACGCAAAGCACTGTCATGTCTTGTTCCTTCTAATCCTCCACACCTCCCTCATCCTGTATATATACTATATATATATATATGTTTCTTAACGTCCATACTTTATGTTAGTTTTACCAATGAATACAGAATCTATCTGTATTCATTGGTTTTACTATCGGGGACTAGGGATCTGCGTTAACGGCAAAGGAAAAGCAAGGGAGTAACTGCGGCAAGAACTAAGAACCTTAACGTGCGCAGTTCAGAGACGCAGCAGACTGATCGGTGCGAGTCACCAATAAGTATAATTATAAAAAAATCTAGATTTTGTTTTACTTACTTATTGGGTATTCAGCGTTTGCGCAAACTGAAATTACCCAGAAGGCGTTGTGGGCAAAAACAAATGCCCACTTCGCCTTATGGGTATTATCTGTTTGTTCAATCGCCGAAGAATGCGTTTACTTCGGCATTTCAGGTAAGTATGCCTACTCAATGCAAATGCATTCTGGGTATTTTGCTTCGGCCAATGCTAGAATAAAATGTTAACGTCGCGATGTGGGTATTTTTGCTTTCTCAACAACGGGTTGTGAGTAAACATTTTGGTTGATTGGTTTTGGTTTTGATAGAATTCGTTGTTTGATGATATATATATATATATATATATATATATATATATATATATATATATATATATATATATATATATATATATATATATATATATGTGTGTGTGTGTGTGTGTGTGTGTGTGTGTGTGTGTGTGTGTGTGTGTGTGTGTGTGTGTGTGTATGTGTTATATGTTTTCCGCTTACGTTTTCAATTTTAGTCCGATTTGATTCAAATTTTGTAAAAAAATCGATTTCGGTAATGGCTTTGATATAGCTCGTTTACCAGCAAAATTCGTTCAACAATTTCAAAATGGCGGCCATTTCAAAGCTTAAAAAATTCACAACGTGTTTTTCTGAAATATTTTCGAAAACCGGCCTAACCATCGTAATCAGCTTTACAAGTGATATAAATTAGCAGTTTGAATTTACAAAATCCATTTGCCGCGTTATTATTTAGTGACCATTTTCTTGAGTAATTATTTCAGAAATCAATTTTCATGTTAAGTTTTCAAACAAAAATTGTAAAATTTTAATCCGTTCTGTAGTGCAGTTTTTCATAAAACGCACACAAACAAAATGACAGCCAGATGGAAAGATAAACATTTTTGACGAACATTTCGATGCCAGTTTGTGTTTAATCTACGAATGCCATTACGTTGTGCTAGTGAATTCTAAATGGCCCTATATAAAATCATTTAATTTTATTCCAAGGATTGCTTCACAACTTCTAAAGTAAAAACTAATCAACTGGCGCCATTATTTAAAAACAAAGGCATTTCCGCCTGACCTCAAAACATAAGCATATTTTAGAATAATACGGAGTAAATTAATTAATTGTCAATCAACGCTATAACAAACACAGATAATTTTTTTTCAAAGACGACGCGTTTGTTTGAGGTTATTCAATTGTCTATAATGGTTCCCGTCGCTGACACCTACACAGATTGCACAAGGATTCTGTAAAATATTTTCTCTAATATTTCGGAAACCGGAAATTGTGTTCTATGCACGCAGGATATTGCTGGGAAACACATTTTTGTTGTAAGAATTTTCACGAGAGCTTTGCCCTTTTCATGACTTAGGGGTTCGACTTATACAGATGTCATGAACCCCTTTTCATGACTAGGGGTTCGACTTATACAAATGTGTTTCAAAACTTCAGGATACGTTTTCTTTCGTCGAAATTAGCAAAAAGTGTTCATTTAAACATATATGTCCTAAAATGTTAAAATGAGAGTTGGTGGTCGATGTGGCTAAATCACCGGTCAGTGTGCTGCGTCTCTGAAGCGCGCAGCTCAAGGTCCTTAGTTACTTCCGTTACTTTACTCTAACACAAAATAAACAAATATATTTATAATGGTAAATGATATAGAAATGAAAATTTAATATAAAAACGTTAACTTTACAAAATACATAATATTATTATTGTTCTTTAATGACAAACACAATGGTTTTTTATTTTTTCAATAGTGGAAAACTGATTTAGTAGGTAAATGAATTGTGCACACAAAAATCATGGGGTGTACACATTACAAGTATTTGGGAATGGCAATTACTGGCGATGACCACTGAAACAAAAAACAGAAAAATGTCGAAGCTACAGAAATGAAATGCAGGTCAGTCCAAGCGGGAAAAGATACAAAAATGTAAGAATCCGTGAAATCATGAATGCACACCATTGCAAAAAAGACAAAACAACGCCGATGGTTCGGTCATGTTTAAAGCAATGAGGGGCTTCCCAAACAGATTTTAAAATGGAAACAACATGGTGGCAAAAAAGAGGAAGACCGATACTTAGTTGTAGAGAAGGAATTGATAAGAAAGTGAGAGATTGGATCAGGATCTGTGGATAACAGGAAACATTGAAGCTAGGAATCTGAAGACGTCGCAGACTGTTTTAAGCCGAAAACAAGAAGAGTGAATACAACTTCCAGTTTTTTTTTGATTCTAAAATATTTTATAAAGTTAACGATTTTTCAGATAATCGACGTTGAAAAATTAAAATCGCTGCCATTTCTAACGTGTAAGACAACTTTGTAATTTTCTAAACTGTGCCTACAGGACGTTAAGTATATGCAAAACTACAACCCCATAGTCCATATCATTTACTGTTAATAAGATATTATATTTTGTTAAAAACATAAAATAGCAGCTAGATTAAAGTCTCAGGATTTTTTAGACAAATATTCACAAGGACATTTTTTATTTATTTTAATCTATGGAAACATAACCTATAATTTTGGAACGAATTTTTGGAAACCTGTATAAGAACAAACGCATTGGACACATTCAAGAGAATACATGAATAATTTTAGTGTACCAGTTGCTTCATATAAATATTAATACATTTTGCGTCATTTATAAAAGTTTAATGATGTCATACTAGCAGTAGACACGAATAATCAACTAATATAGAAATGATTCCTTTTGCAACAGTGGCCTATATCCTTGATAAACTCGATCCAAACATGTTTTATAATGGTTTTTTTTATAGAGGTGTTCAAACCATAATTTTCTGTTCTGAAGTGACTGTTAAAAGTTTATTACATAACTTACTGTCTTTATACGTATTTACAATACAGTCAGTTTTCTTTCAACCATCCGCCAACAGATTGCAGTCAAACGATTTTAACGTTTTTTTAAACGAATGCTTAGGAGGCAAAAATACGTTTTTATTTAATTCATAATTTTTGAAATAAATAAATTCTGCAACAAAATTACACAAACATTCCTACATTAATAAACTACGGTATTTAAAATAGGTTTAAATATATCAAAAATATATACAACGCAGCTGTCTCGTTGACGTGATAGAAGCGAATTTTCAAAATTATTTCGATCAGTTTTAAAATGTTACTTTCACCATTATAATGAACATTAAAATCTGAGTATTTTAGGATTTTAAACTTTGAAATTACATTGAAAATATGAAAAATGAACCATGACCGCTGTCGAAATATTTCTTATTTTCAAAGGATTTTGTAAACAGAAAATGTTTATTCGTGCAGTTTTTAATGCTGATTATTTCGGTGAAATCGGTTTTTTTAACGTCGTTTATTGTAAAAAACGTTATGAATTATTAAAGAATTTAAATGTCAGCCATTTTGAAACTGTCGAATGAATTTTGATGGTTAATGAACATGTCTAATTTGTTACCGAAATAAATTTTTGTACCAAGTTCTGAATAAAATCGGACCAAAATTGCGAAAGTGCGCGTGTGCGTTGTGTGTGTGTGTATGTAATAAATATATATATATATATATATATATATATGTGTGTGTGTGTGTGTGTGTGTGTATATATATATATATATATATATATATATATATATATATATATATATATATATATATATATATATGTAGTTTATCCAAAAGTGAACTACAAGTCAGATCGGTGGACATTTCATGATCACAGGTCCAAACAGGTCTTATTGTACCCAAAAATTTAGTTCATAATATTTCGACAAAAGTCTGGGAAAATATGCCTAGATTCAAAAATAAATTCATAAAGGTTTGCACAAAATGTAGTCCTACAGTCCTACATAAATATTTACAATTGAAGTCAACGTATTAACCTTGAAATAAATAAATTAATAGTTTTGGAAATAAAGCAAAAAATCAAATAAACCCCACCGGCTTTAAACATTTTTTAATTTTTGCAATTTACTCCCAGAATCTTAAATTTATTATTTGTTTTACTTGCTTGAATTACGAATCTTTGTGACATTCTATTGAGAAAATGTGATAAATCGATTTTGATCAAAATAGGCCGATTTTTGTTTTTTTTAATCGATAGTTCTTAATCATTTGAGAATGTAGTGGAATACGTTTTGTTAATACAGTTTATAGACTACTTTCAAGCAATTTTTTAAAAATCTGTAAGTAAATTAAAAAAAACTGTTTTGTAAGTTTTTTTGGCCAAAAGAGCTTTGATTTTTTTATGTTGAAAATTAAAAAGGTGCATCCGAGATAATGACAGATTGTTGTAATATACTCAGTAAAATTTCTTAATGTTTAACAGCTAGCCTAATGGTATTTCAAGAGCCAAAAACATAATCTTAAGTATAATGTAGTTATATTTTAAACGTATAATATTAGTTGTGTAGCTGATATTTCAAAGTATTTCTGCAAACCTACTCTTCAAGACCGTTTCATAAGCACATGAAGCATAACAATCGGCTCAGTAGTTTGTGAGATTTCAGAGTGACACAAAAACTGTTTTCCTAATAAATATATAAAATAACGTTACACTGTTAGTACAATAATAATACAGGCTGGCCAAAGTCGGTTGTCAAATTGCAAAACAAAAATAATCCAGATAAATTGTATTCTTATAAAAACATAATAATTTTTGTATTAAATATCCCGTTATTACAAAAACAATGGAAATTCTCAAATGATCTAAGATGCATGACCAAAGACTGTTACTATTCTTGTGCAAATTTTACTTGTGGTCAACACAGAAGCACAATGTTTGTTGGATATTTTTATGGAGGGGTAACGATTTGGAGTCAGTAAATGTTCATCGATCCATTTAAAAACGCTCTCACAATCAGTCAATCTCATCTTGTTATATTAATTATTCTCGAATATTACTGCAAAAACATTACACAAACTTTATGACGTTTAATTACTTCAACAAAACACTAGCCTATTATAAAATTAAAATTACGGTTCACATACCTCGAGAATTAACAGACAAATAATGATTTACGAGGGCTTAAAATATTGCTTACAACAAGCTACATCGAATGAGATCTCACGCGAATAATTCTATCGAAACTGTAATGATTTATAGTGAAAACAAGTACGTGTTTAAAAGTTGTTATTGTTACTTAAACAAATAGACTAATGATGTATGAGGGCTTAAATTAATGTTTACAACACATCACATTTACTGAGTTCTCGAAATTCGAATAAAGGCTGTAATGACCTACAAAGTCCATAACAATAAACCTTCACTTGCAAAGACATGTAAATTTGTCTTTCACCACATCAGTTTTTGTGTTATGCTACAGCTGATTGTAATCATATGCTTAGCCGCGCTACAGCTGATTGTAATCATACGTTCAAATCTTTACTTTTATTTTAATGTTATGTTTAGTTATGTGTTTTATTATTTTCTACAATATTATTAAAATGATTAAAATATTTTCTTTTGATAAATAAAAATTTTTCCTTTAAAATATTAATTCATTTATTATATCTTGATATATGATTCCAATAGTATGTAAATGGGAAAGTGTGGGGTTTGGGCGGTTGGCCAGAGCTACCTAGTATGACTAATTTGAGCAAATTATCAATTCATGAATCGAATATTTAGTTTTCTCCGATATATTTCCCATTTTAGAGTTGAAAACAATTTTGAGTAGGAGTAAACTATTTGACTATTTTTTTAAATATAGTCGACGTTCTTGGCTTTGAGATTTGCTGACATATTTTGAAACAGTATTACCAGTTTGGTGATTTACTCTTCTATTATCGTTACTTATTGCTGTATTACTAGGGGCAATCCGAAACTGTAATGGAGGTAATCAAAAGTTGCAATGGAGGTAATCCGAAACTGTAATTTAGGTAATCCGAAACTGAAATGGATGCAATCCGAAACTACAATGGAGGTAATCCGAAACTGTAATTTAGGCAATTCGAAACTGCAATTTAGTTAATACGAAACTGTAATAGAGGCAATCCGAAACTGCAATGGAGGTAATCCGAAACTGAAATGGAGGTAATCCAAAACTGTAATGGAGGTAATCCAAAACTGTAATGGAGATAATCCAAAACTATAATGGAGGTAATCCGAAGTTGCAATGGAGGTAATCCGAAACTGCAATGGAGGTAATCCAAAACTAAAATGGAGGTAATCTGAAACTGCAATTTAGGTAATCCGAAACTGAAATGGATTCAATCCTAAACTGCAGTGGAGGTAATCCGAAACTGCAATGGAGGTAATCCGAAACTGCAGTGGAGGTAATCCAAAACGAAAATGGAGGTAATCCGAAACTGCAATTTAGGTAATCCGAAACTGAAATGGATGCAATCCGAAACTGAAATGGATTCAATCCGAAACTGCAATGGATGCAATCCGAAACTGCAGTGGAGGTAATCCGAAACTGCAATGGAGGCAATCCGAAAATGCAATGGAGGTAATCCGAAACTGCAATTTAGGTAATCGGAAACTGCAGTGGAGGTAATCCAAAACTAAAATGGAGGTAATCCGAAACTGAAATTTAGGTAATCCGAAACTGAAATGGATTCAATCCGAAAATGCAATGGATACAATTCGAAACTGCAGTGGAAGTAATCCGAAACTAAAATGGAGGTAATCCGAAACTGCAATGGATGTAATCCCAAACTGCAATGAAGGTAATCCGAAATTGCAATGAAGGTAATCCGAAAAGCGTCAACAAATGAAAAAAAGAATAATAAAGCTAGAAAGGCGGATGAAGGTAGTCAATAAAATAATAGCATTCCTAGCAGAAATAAAGAAGATTATATTTATAATTTTACATGATCTAAACTTAAACGTTTTCTACTTCTTTTGCAGATTTACTTTATGTAATCCGTATTCCTGGGAAGCTTTGTTGATTTACTGGTTGACTGCATAAGCCTAAAGCAACAACATTTAGGCTTAAGATTCCCTTCTGTAGTGATGGATCCTAGCCTAGCTGACCGAGGAAAATAATCTACTGACCCAGACTGTTAGCGTCTGTTCGTCAGTGAATAATTTGTCAGAATGAAAGTTTTGTGTTTGGAAAACGTTCAACAAAAACTGTAACTCATTGTAATTTCATTGATTGTTTTTAATGTTTTTGTTTGGTGTTAACATCGATTCTCAGCAATGGTGAGGCTAAAGTTTTCATGCACCTCAAATAAATACGTGTACAAAGTCAATTATACGATAAAAAGAAAAATATGTATCGATTTAGGATTTACCGGTCCACGCCGATTACTTGTGACAAAGTTGAAACCTTTTTAAGATTTATTTCAGTTAAAATTTTGAAATAATGGCTGAAAAACGCTTGTTGAGTAAATTGGGCAACAAGTGTAAAGAGTAAATTAGGCAAAAAGGCAATTTAAGCCTTACGGGATTGTAAGAAAACTTCTTAAAATTTGTTTTGACCGATTTGAGGTTCAGAATCATTTTTTATATTTTCAATAGTTCTATGAACAAAATTAAAAAAATATCTAAATCGAATTAGCTAAAATAATTCTGACTAAATCAGAAAATAAAATAAAAATCTTATCCCCTCTTCAAGGTTTGTTTTCCCTATTCACTTTGAGTTGCGAATTTATTTTGTTTAATGATTTGAATCATGAGTTTGAGCGAAATCGATTGTGAAAAAATGAGTCTTTGTTTATCTTAGTTTCCGATCCGGATTTTTCGAGACAATAATTGAGCGTTGGGTAAAATTTTTGTACAGTTTATTTCAGTTTTTACAACTAGATTACATAATGAGAAATAGTATAACAATTATATTAGGGGCCTAATTGTTTATTTACATAAAATAAACACGCCATTTTAAATTTGCGTGAAACTTATAAATTTTATGCATTCTTATGCACTATTTTAAAACTGTTTATCGTTCGTTAAATAATTCCAGTATTAGTTTAAACTGTTGTGTTTTTATATTTTTACATGTAATGTTAAAAGCAAAATTGTAATATTTGTAATCAGTTTTATTTGATTTGTAATTAATCTGAATATAAAATAAGATAAAAGGAATAAACGAACTGTTGTTTTAAATGAAATGTTTTATTTTCATTGTGGTAATCACTTGCTAACTAGATAAATAGCACGAATGGAGATCTTGAAAAATACAGATTTGTACCTAGTTCAGTTTTTTTTCAAAAATCTCACTTCGTTAAATCAATTATTCAATTATTGTTTAATTTATCAAAAATGATAATAACCACGTAGTTATGAATTGTTGTGACAAATTTTGTATAATGTAAAATAAAAAATAAGTAGGCTCTAGAATCTCGCACATTAATTTCGTTTAAAACTAGTAATACGAATTTGTCTAAAAAAATTAAAAAAGTAAACAATTATTGACAATATTTGGTTTTTTCCAATATAAACATTACCGTTAACCGTAATGAAAGGAACTTGGTACTCACACAGCGAAGATGGTGGTTAGATCCATGATTGTAAGTTCGCGGCCGCTCAGCTGTTCACGGCACACTAAATCTCGTCGTCGCTTCACTAACATACATATTGGCCTGGCACACTTTGAGGCACCATGACCGAATCATCCTTTCAACGAGACAACTAACTGCAATTATTAGAAATGGTTTACGCATAACTTACCTCTATTGTTCGAAGAAGGAACGGTTGTCTTTCGGAGCCCACTTCGCTTTCACCAACAAAACAACTATGTAAACACAAATAATCCTTATGACGTAAAACAAATCATGTGCATTGTATTATTATTATTATGTTAGAAATTGTTTATTTGCGGTAAACAACGCATACAGCGGAACTACAGTAAGCCGATTTTTTTTCATAGATTGCGATAAAATTCTTTTGTCAATGAATGTAGGCCTACTTGATTTTGTTAGTTGATTTGACAACGGATGAAGTTATAAATTTTGTTTTAAATTCAATTTGATTTACCTTTGATTCAAATGCTATAATGATATTTTATTGATTTTACATTCTCTGTACCGTGTATAGGAAGTACGGTGACCATGAAATAAACTTGAAAACACGAATTCAAATATATTTTTTGCACGAAAATCGAAATTCCTTTATATCTAGTAACAATTTTTTGAATTATATTTGAAGTGTTTTATTTACCAGAAAGCATTAAAAATGTTTAAAATATTTTTCTAGAAAAATATTTTAACAGTGTTAATAAAATTTAGCTAAAGCGAAGCCTTTAAGTACCCAAGCAAATATTTAAAAAATAATTTTTAGGAGCCATTGGCAAATTATTGAAAAATCGGCCAATCATATTTTGTTCAATTTTATGCCATCTAAAGTGTTCCACGAAGAAGTTAACGCCTTTAGTTTACTATCAAATCTCATTCACTTACCGAAATTGTAAACTTAACAAACTTTTAACAAGTATTCTGTAATTTACAGAAACGAAATGGTGATCACAGAAACAAAGTGTGTTAACACTTTCATGTTCGTAATTTTGGGTTTGTTTTCATTCAAATTTGCCTCAAAAATCGATTTTGGTAAGAGCTTGAAATATCAGTTTACTGAATCAATCGTTATTCACTAAAATCCGATGAACTAATTCAAAATGGCAGCTCTTTTATATCTTAAAGAATTCATAACTTTTTTAATTGAACATATGATCTCACTATCCTAATCAACATTAAAAACTGTACACATTTTAAAATATAAATTACATTGAAATTAAAAATGGATATATATGTAGATTTTAAAGTTAAATATGATTTTTAAATTAGTGTTATTAACAAAAGTGTTATCGGAAATCCGCTTTTATGACGTCCGTGAGAAAAGATGTTCTGTGATTATTCAGTAAT
This sequence comes from Callitettix versicolor, assembly GCA_022606455.1. Classification (NCBI taxonomy): domain Eukaryota; kingdom Metazoa; phylum Arthropoda; class Insecta; order Hemiptera; family Cercopidae; genus Callitettix; species Callitettix versicolor. Next base: position 66,596,560 of record CM040183.1, on the reverse strand, counting down.
TGTTTAACTGAATTTGCAAAAAAGGAGCACAGAGTTGTATTGTTGAACAATAGCTTGACCCATTTCTGGAACCATAAAATGAGGCAGTACTTGCTGATTTAAAACTTGTTCCTAACTATTTTCCAGTCATAGTAAAATCAGAAAAGCCGCCAGACAATACGCCATAAACATTCGCAGACGCACAGATAATATTCCAGAAAAGGCAATCCAATTGTACACAAAAGAATTAGATTATAAAGTCCAGCTTTATTGTTTGTATTTTTTTAACAGCTGTTTATTAATCAGTTCTAAGATTCTACAAAAGTAATTAATTATAAGAGTATGTAAATTAACTCCTAGTATAATTTAAAAAGGCATCATTCGTATTGTAGAGGTATGTGTACTAAATTAAAAATATGTTTCGATACAGAGACGTTTTTGAAAACACAACTCTTTTATGTTCAATAAAAACATAAACTCTTTTATGTTCAACTAAAACATATGTTCAATAACTCGAAAGTACATTAGAATCACCACAGAATGCAGCACATGCAATTGTTATTTTCCCGAGTGTTTATATTTATATTTATGCAGATTGCATTGTCATCAATAAAACTATTATATTTAATAGGTGAAGTTAATGGTCCATACATTTCAGTAAAAACAATTAAACATTGTTTATTAGAACAGAGGAGATTCATGTATATTAATACATCTTGGATTATGTCCGTCCAATCTTGGAGTTCCCATCATTTCCTCGCATCAGCTCTTATCCCCTCTATGAAGGTTAACCCCACCCCACAGTTGACCTCAGAGCTTTCCTCTATGAAGGTTGTGCGAAGCTTTCCTCGATTTGCGTTTTTGCGCTTCCAATAGAAATTTGTAAAATGTATTTCGAGATGACAACCCCCATTACTCACTTTCTTTACAAGTTGAATAGGTCCAGCAGGCATTTGATATGGTGTTTTATTACTTGTGGGTTCCACGGCATTAGGTACAGCCGAGTTTTTCCACTCAATGTTATTTTATAGTCCAGGTCAATTTCTACCAGTTTCCCAGGGTCTTGAGGGTTTATTTCTATTCACTAAAATACAAGTAGCTAGACAAATAAAGTCAGCATGTACAAGTAAGGCTAAAATAAAAATGGAGGTCATCTGGTTTCCAGAGTCCACATCCTTACACTCCCCCTTAGTCACGCAGCTTGTGTGTCTGCTGTTCCACCTTGAGATGTGGTTATGAATAGACTGCTAGAGAGTGGAGGGTGATAGGTTTAGGTCCTGATTCTTGGATAAAGAAATGGTTCAGTAGCTAACGAATGCCACCAAAGCCTGCAGTAGCCTTTACTATACCGCCTAGTCAGGTAGAAGCGAACACGTCATAAATGGAAGCGGACTAGGCGGTAATAGAAGTAGGGAAGGGAGGGGTTAAGGTAGTATAAAAGAACGAACCTAAACTTGGAGGAAGCACAGCAAAACGTTTTGAAAGTGGAAGTATTCCGAAACGCATCAACAAATGTTTTGAAGCTTCTAAAGTGTTTCAAGTTTTTTTTGTATTCAAAAGTGTTGAAGTATTTTCGTATATTACCTTTCCTAGCTTCAAAAGCGTTTGTATTTTACAAAAATACCTTCATATTATTATTTAAGCATGCATTAAGAACAGGTTTTTCAAAATTCAACCGACAAAAAAAGGGGCTATCAGAAAAATATTTTCTGATCGAATTTTCTTATAACTTTAAATATATAATGAAACACTTATTTCAGATTTAATTATTTACCCTAGTGGCAGAATAAGAAAATAACTCATTAGGTTCGGTCTAAATGTTACCATGATGACCTGTAACTCCAATTACATGACTTAATACCATGAACTAAGGATTCAGTGATACAGAGATGGGTCCACACTTAACAAGCCAATGAGCTTTTCCTGTTTCCTTTTTAGGAATCCTTGGGAAACTCTTGGCAATTTTGATTTTATAAATATACATCACTGTTGTTTTTCTTTGCATAGATAACGTTTTTCCTTTTAAAAACCTACCAGTTTAATGACTTCCTGAAAAGCATGAATCTGGTAAGCTCCAAAGCAACCTAGACTTTCCTTATCAGAATCTGTACGCTCTGAAAAGACATAAAATTAGAAAAATCATAACCAAGCAAATATATATATGTAGTTGTATATTATATAAAATGTATAAAAATCTAACAGCTGTGTAATGACATATAATTACGGCACGCAGCTGTCTCGCTGACGTGCTAGTAGTGAATGTTTAAAATTTATTATTTTTTTGACTCACAAACGTTATAAGATATGGGTTCACATCTTAAACTGCATTAAATCAGTTTATAAAATTACCTTGAAGTTACGTTAAATACAAAATAAACCATAACGGCTTAATTACTTTTATTTTCGGAGTTTCAAAATTTAAAATGTAACGATTTTAATTACATTTTACCTATTAATTTTTACAATATGTCTATAATTTATTCAAGATTAAAGTATTGTTGAACAATATGAAAATTAAACTGGTTTCCATATAAGTAAAATATTGCTCGAATAACCAGTTTAAAACTGCAGTCATTTCAACTATATTCGATGTGGTTTAGTTTTAAATAACTGAAAATTATATAAAATAATAAAATATAATTATTAAAATTGTTTTTAATTAAAACACAAATTAATTATAATGAAATAACCACAATTTATTGTTTACATTCACTGTCATATATCGTTTAACTTAAATACTTATTTAGATATAACAAGTAAACAAATTTTAATAATGTATAATTTATTTTTTACTATTTATATTCTTAATTTTAAACAATGCTAACACAATCGCAGCTCGATGTCACCCAATAATTTCCCAATAAATACTGAAATATTAATATCATATAAAAACATTTTAATGAACTGATGTACTTGAGTTTCACAATAAACATGCAAAATTAAATCATGATGGCAGTAAATTTCGTAATTTTTGTATGTTAAACTGTTTAGAAAATCTATCTTCATTGTAGTTAATCTCCATTAAAATGCCAATATAAAATTTTAAAATGATAAAAAAAATTACCGAAATTAACTCTGACATCGATATGGTTTATTTTTAACAAATTTTCATTAAAAATAGAGCTTTAGGAGCGAACCCAGAAACTTCGAAAAAAACGATAATACCGACCTCTATGTGCGAATAACTCTGGGAGGTGCAGAAAATATGTAGCAACCTGTTTAAACAATTGCTGAAGTCGATTTTTGAGGCAAGCTTGAATCAAATCGGACTAAAAATTTTTTGAAAGTGAATGTGCACACACAAGCACACTACATAAACATAGTCTAGCTTAAACTATTCATAATCTCGTATATGGTTAAAACAGAACATCTTCAATCCAATATTTTAGTTCAAGAATTGTTCAAAAAGGATTAACTTTAAACGTCTTATCGTGCAAAAAACCAAAAAAAGAAATGAAATTTGAAGTGAGAATTGCGAAAGCGATGAAGTACTAAAACTTCTTCAAATCATTCGGTTTGATAACAAAGATAAACCCACTGAGACCCTCGCTGTGCGGCTCATTGTCTATTTTGTTGAAAGCATGTGTCTCACGCATAGACAAAGATGTTTAGTGAAAAGTAAATCTTGTCATAGCAATTAGAATTAACAATCATTGCATTGTCAGAGTCGTTCTGAAATAAGTAGGACCCGGTGCTCACACTGACCACAAAGTTTACCATACGTGTTGAGAAAGAACATTTTCAAGAAGATTTTCACGGTAAGGTTTTTACTCTAAGGTTTTTTCTGATCAATATCGAAAATTCTGCTTGTTTACAAACCCGTTAAGTTTAAGAGAGCTTCAGCACTCATACACATATGAGTTTATTATGAGTTTGTTTTATCTGCATCTGCCAACACTATTAACAGCTTGTGTTCAATAAAGAAAACTGTTTACACTTAATTTATGTTGTATATTTTTAACAGCTGTTACGGGTTTGTTTATTTAACATCTGTTAGGAATTTGTTTTTTTAACAGCTGTTATTAATTTGTTTAATTTTTATTTCATTGTTAGTTTTACTCACAGTTTTTACGTCAAACAAAACAATCCTGTTCAATTGAAAAACGGTTTACACATTGCAGCAGAGGACCACTGATTTACTGGTTTATTCATTGTCTCCCAGTACATTAGAAGTTCTAGTTATGTCCAAACACAGAATGCATTTACAGAAACGAACGGTATTGAAGCACTAAACAAAACAAATAAACACATGACATTACGCGCAAATGTTTAAAGATGTATCCAAACAGAGCTCACGTTCTTCATCTGAAGACGATGTAAAAAGTGTTCCAAAGGAAGCCTGCCTCCTTTGCGCTTTTGCATTCCCCATAGACGTTTTTACATCTACAAACGTTTCTCTAATTTGAATAAGAGATCGTAGTCTGTCGCGTTACTGATTTGATCTGTTTAAATTCATCTTTCCATTTCCGCTTCCGCGGTCAAACTCACAGTTCGAGTTTTCCCTGTGTTTCTGGAGATGATAGTGTTCCTTGTAGGGAGATGCCGGCACTGCGGAGTACTGCTGACGTTGTCGCGTTGTAGTCTCAACTGAAATAAAATAAAAAACAACAAAGAAATAAATGTTTCACTAGATCTTACGTGGTACTAATTAACAATTAATTATTATATTTTTAATAGTTTACATAATATCCATATTAACACATAATACTATTAATAAGTCAATTAAATAAATTACTTTGTATTTACATTTTTTTATTACTGTTTATGTCTTATTGCTTTTGTTAATTTAAAACACAATGTAGCTTCAAAATTTTTTTAAATATATAATTTCTCGAGTTAACATTCCTTTTTCTCAGCACATATTATTCGTACAGGCATAAATGAGTTATCTTTAGAATCTTACGTGGTACTAATTAACAATTAATTATTATATTTTTAATAGTTTACATAATATCCATATTAACACATAATACTATTAATAAGTTAATTAAATAAATTACTTTGTATTTACATTTTTTTATTACTGTTTATGTCTTATTGCTTTTGTTAATTTAAAACACAATGTAGCTTCAAAATTTTTTTAAATATATAATTTCTCGAGTTAACATTCCTTTTTCTCAGCACATATTATTCGTACAGGCATAAATGAGTTATCTTTAGAATCTTACGTGGTACTAATTAACAATTAATTATTATATTTTTAATAGTTTACATAATATCCATATTAACACATAATACTATTAATAAGTTAATTAAATAAATTACTTTGTATTTACATTTTTTTATTACTGTTTATGTCTTATTGCTTTTGTTAATTTAAAACACAATGTAGCTTCAAAATTTTTTTAAATATATAATTTCTCGAGTTAACATTCCTTTTTCTCAGCACATATTATTCGTACAGGCATAAATGAGTTATCTTTAGAATTTTTTTTTAACCGGAATATAAAAGACACTTTTAACTGTCATAGGAAAAACGTCATCATGGATGCGCAAGCGCGGCGTCACAAATCAGACAATATTTTCTATATTTACATAGCTAACTTATTCCCATAAATACAAATAGACAATCCCATTACAAATGCCACTTTTTTGCATAACGTGCTTAGAACAATTTCAATATTTACTTAAACGTTATTAAACTTATAGGTTATGTGGCCCTACTGACAGTCCTCTATCCCTGCCTGTCGTACAAGCCGGGACAAGCATTTCGAATACCAAACACATGTTTTGGACACTGTTCTTACATAAATATATTTGTTATTTCAAAGAGCAGGATTGTATTTACCAAATGCCGTCTTTACTCACAGTATGTAGCCTTTTCAAGGGTAATTAAATCAACTAACATGTTTGTATCCATTAAAGAAAATGAAATACAAGAAGATTACATTCTTACATCAAATATCGTTTACAACAAGGTAAAAATGACATGTAAAAATGTCTATTAAAAAAACAATTATCTGTATTGAAATGTATATACTACAATAACTTATAAATATGTGATTATTATTTCAAACCGATCGCTTTTCGATATGTTTCCCTTCCTTCCAACTACCGCCTTTACCCCAACGACTACTCTTATTCAAAAGGTTGTGTTTACTTAAAACTTCCATAAAGTGAAATTTCGCACGGACTTTCTTGGTTATTTTTACATTTATTAATAAAATTAGAAACTTAAAATAATTGTGTAGTAGACATTTTAGCTGTTTATTGTTTAAGTAAATTGAAAATTGTTTATTTTGTTTTAAAATCCTTGTTTCTTTCTTCATTCCCCCCCGGGGGGGATGCAAACTAGCTGCACCTATATTGAGAGGATTTAACGTCCCTCGCGGTACCGAGTCTAACACACACTTACACGTACAACACTACACTTACGACTTTAACACTTTATACTCACACTTACATTTAGGGAGGCGATAATAGCCTTAATGTGCTTTTCGCCTTAAAATACAAAAAAAATCTTTCTTAATTTTTGTTTTGTTTTTTGAAGGCACTTAAGCGTCGTGTTTGAATTTTAATGTGATTGCTGTACTAATTTTTCATTTCAAAAAGAAATCGTTAATAATCAAATTATTTTACAAAAATATCTATGAATTAACAAGTCCAATCATGTTTAAGACTTGCAATTTGGTTGAGTTGTTTGGATGTCGCCTATCAAACTGTTCCCATGCTCTCTTTCAACACTAACCAGCTCTAGCAAAACTGGAATAGCGTCCGTTACCAAATGCGTGCGTGCGTGCTAGTTTGCTTTTTATACGAGACACTCTTATAAGGCTCCTGTTCCATTTATCCTTTCTGATGCGAATATTACAGAGTTTAATTGTTATTTTAGCTTTTATTACCTAAACGTGTTTCGTTACCAAATATACTGGTTATTTATATTATTTTAAATTTTGTTGTAAAATAAATAAGTACCGTAATCTTATACAAACAATGGTGGTCTTAATTACTGCAGTATTGGTTTGTTCCATAACCTCAAATTAACTTTCGAGATTGTCATAGGTCTTTAAAAATAATCACGGCACGCAGGTGTCTCGCTGACATGATGGAAGCGAATTTCCAGCAATAATATTTTTGGAGTAATACGTTTTTGAAAATCTGATTTCCCCGTCATATTCAGCATTATTATCTGCATTTATTTGCGTTTTAAATTTTCAATGAAATTTAAATATTTAAAACGTCAATTTTTGCAAGTTATACAGCTTTTAGAATGTGATTGTAAAATCAGGTTTTAAAAAAGTGTCACGTAAAAAGGACAATAATTTTAAAGATATTAAATGGCTGCCACTTTGAAAAGGTTTAGCGGATTTTGCTGAAACATTAACTTGCTTAGGCTATTATAAAATCGATTTTCGTACCAAGTTAGAATCAAACTGGACCAAAATTACGACGCTAGAGTGTTAACACTCACGTACTAACGTTTAATAGGTACATTTTATATGCGTTCAATTTTTAACGACCTTTCAAAAAAAGGGTAACATAAAAAAAGGTGAAAATAATGAAAAAGTTATTAGGTTATGTTATGTTAAGTTATGTTATCTTAAGAAATGTTATATTAAGTTATGTTATGGTTAGGTTAAGTTAGGTTAGGGTTATGGTTATGTTATGTTAGGTTAGGTTAAGTTATGGTTAGGGTTTTTTTTTTGTTTTTTTGTTGTTTTTTTTTAACGTCCGACTATTGTGCACACTTGGGCTAATGCAGACGATGGGATGATTTATAGCGTATGAAAATGCCAAGCCCTGGCCGGGAATCGAACCCGGATTCTCAGGGTGAAAGCCTAGTACGCTATCAACAAGGCCACCGAGGCGGCTTTATGGTTATTAGATTAGGGTTAGCTTGTTTTCATCACGTCAAGGAGGCAGTTGAACATTCTGTCCACTAACGGCGGGTACTCAACTCAACTGCGGCGATAAATTAATTTTTATTTATTTAACTCAATAAAAATTCAGTACGTCGATTATTTTTTATGGAATAGTTCTTGAACCGTTAATTTATTATATTTCAAATTTAATTATGAACCTAAATGTATGTTTATGTTTATGTTATAGTTATAGCTTCAGGAAAATCTGATGAACTTATTTTGAGAAATTAGGCTTAATTAAATCTCATTACTACATTTACGCACTGTTTATATAAATATAAACTACTTTGGGCCAGTAACAAAGTCATTTACAACTGAATTCATTGAATAGCGTTTCGAATTCTTCGAATAGCGTTTGAAATTCATGGAATAGCTTTCAGTGCATTTTTGACCTGCGGGCATCTTGGTGAAAGGAGAGACAAGACGGGAAAAATTCAGTGCTGAGGTGATTGTATTGTTGTCGAGATTTATTGCGCGTATTTTCTGTTAGTTCTTTGTTTAATAACTCGTAATTTCAATTGGAAAATAAAATATTTGAGCTGTTGTCATGGTAATACCCAGTTCCGGAATCTTTAAATGAACGCCGATTCTATATCACTTTTTGAAAGTTTAGCATTTTAAAATTTCTTTGGAAATACGATAATGATTCTGACGGTGGTTGCTATTCTTTTTCTTACTTACAATATAACTTCAAAGTTTAAACTGCCAACTCATGTACATATTAACGGAAATTATGACGATGAAATTAAAAAAAAAAGTAATATAAAGTATAGGGCTACATTAATAGACATTCGCTTTCATAGTTCAGCGAGACAGCTGCTTGCCGCAATTATTAAATTACTGTGATTGGTTGAAATAGGTTTTTCCTGAGTCCGTGAAAATTTAAAGTAATAAAAGAAGACATTTTAGGTTGACTGAAATATTCCAAACTGCAAACATATTTCGAAAGTACAAGTGACAATAATTAGAACAATTTAAAAGGCGTAACATTAAATTTTTAACGGTTTTCCATTGTCCTAAGTTTGTTTTTATTTTTTCCCAAACAGTATGAATAAACTGTTATTTATCAAGTAACGCGGCAGCGTTCCGCTCCGCCAAATCACTCTCTAGAATTACCGTTGTGTGTATACTGGAGGTGTTGAATAATTTCAGGTGTCCATAATTTAAAAACCAAAACTCTTACAGAGTTGGCAGTCCTTCAGGGGAAGGACAAAATGGTAAAAATAAAAAATATCTTTTATTTAAATCGGATGAGATAAGGCGAAGAAAAACGATTTGAAAATTACACATTTTACAATTTTCCGCTCTCTTCCCCTTTTTCTTCAACATTTACAATTCTTCAGCATAAGCTACTGAACCGATTTTAATCAACGACGGCTGGTTTTACGTCTCCTCATTTCAGGACTTTCCTTTTGCGTAGAAACTATAAAAATAAATATATGTTTACGATTTAAAATTGTAAAAACAGCAAAACATGTGTTTGAAATTGAATGTTAAACATTGATGCGCCTGCAGCCTAAAATACTGAACCAATTTTGATCAATGATCACTCATTTTATTCGTAATGGTTGCAGTGTTTGCCTTTTGTATAACAATTTTAAAGTAAGTTAACAACCATAAATTTGCAATAAACTGCCAAAATAGGGCAGGCTGTAGAAGCACATTGCCACGATAACACTGCTACTGAACCACCACTAGACAGTTGGGTCACAGCAAACGTTGAGCCCACAGATACGAAAACATGGGTAGTAGGTTCAAAAGACATATATGCTGGTGCAAAGCCCGAATAATGGCTTCCACCATTAAAAAATATCTTCTTAAGTTATCTACAATTTTAAAGTGTTCAACTTTCACAGCCTCAACCGTTATAATCAAATGTAAACACTAAAATAATTTCTTTACACACACATTTCATTTTCTTCAGCAATTATTAAATAATATAATATATCTCGATCACCTTACTCAATATTTGGTACCAGTGACACTCCAAAATAATAATCCCAATATAAACAAAAACCACCAAGCGGTAAACAAATAATTTCAGGTGTCCATAATTTAAAAACCAAAACTCTTACAGAGTTGGCAGTCCTTCAGGGGAAGGACAAAATGGTAAAAATAAAAATATCTTTTATTTAAATCGGATGAGATAAGGCGAAGAAAACGATTTGAAAATTACACATTTTACAATTTTCCGCTCTCTTCCCCTTTTTCTTCAACATTTACAATTCTTCAGCATAAGCTACTGAACCGATTTTAATCAACGACGGCTGGTTTTACGTCTCCTCATTTCAGGACTTTCCTTTTGCGTAGAAACTATAAAAATAAATATATGTTTACGATTTAAAATTGTAAAAACAGCAAAACATGTGTTTGAAATTGAATGTTAAACATTGATGCGCCTGCAGCCTAAAATACTGAACCAATTTTGATCAATGATCACTCATTTTATTCGTAATGGTTGCAGTGTTTGCCTTTTGTATAAAAATTTTAAAGTAAGTTAACAACCATAAATTTGCAATAAACTGCGAAAATATTGCAGGCTGTACAATCACATTGCCACGATAACACTGCCACTGAACCACCACTAGTAAGTTGGGTCACAGCAAACGTTAGCCCACAGATACGAAAAGATGGCTAGTAGGATCAAAAGAATACTATACACTAGTGCAAAGCCCGAATAATGGCTTGCACCATTAAAAAATATCTTCTTAAGTTATCTAAAATTTTAAAGTGTAACTCTCACAGCCTCGACTGTTATAATCAAATGTAAACTCTAAAATAATTTCTTTACACACACATTTCATTTTCTTCAGCAATTATTAAATAATATAATATATCTCGATCACCTTACACAATATTTGGTACCAGTGACACTCCCACAGTAATAATCCCAATATAAACAAAAACCACCAAGCGGTAAACATTTTCCCGCCAAGTGTAACCATCGATTTTTGCGCCAAGTTTGAATTAAATCACACACACACAATTGCGAACACACACACACACACACACACACACACACACACACACACACACACACATATATATACACACACATATATATATATATATATATATATATATATATATATAATTTAACGATCCATAAAATGGTGATTCGAAGTTAGGATCGGTGCTTATTTCAATGTTCTGCGGGTCTGGAACTCATCATGATGGCTGTGCCAGTGGAAATTCACTAAAAAGTGTAAAATAAAAAAATTCGTTTTTGGAAATGCCTCTCTACCACGTCATCCACTCTTGCAATTGTTAATTTTGTTAGATATACTCGTACAATATCGTCGACTACCTACTCTTCCATCAGCTGTAGATTTAAGACGTCACTGCCAACATCATCACGCAACTATTAATGTAAACCGCACAAATAATAGCCTCACGCTATTGTGTCGTTAAAATTTGGAAGGCGTTGGACGAAGATGGATGTTCAATGTAGGAAGTAAAATCATTGATGCAATGAAACCTAGTAACACAGTTATAGGCCAGGTGAAGCACGTACCTGTTTATTGCCCGCCACTGAATGTACCGTTGCGAGGGACAAAGAGCCAGTCACTATCATCTCATCTCGCGTCTCTTCAACACTTCGCTTCCATTACATCTGACTTTCACATCAGCTGCGTTATTGGATTTCCTAAAATAGACACTCTTTTGTATATCGGAATTTATTACGTTCATATTTGCCTACCACTTACTTCAACACACACACACACACACACACACACACACACACACACACACACACACACACACACACACACACACACACAAACTGCTGCAGACTCGACGAATTCACCGATTGCGATGGAATTTGGCATGCGTATTTAGTTTGAAAATATTTCGGATACATATTCTAGATTATTTTTTGCTGTTTACAAACATTAAAATATTAAACATTTTTTCCCGAAATTGACTTCAACGGTTTTGGTCACATTTTGCTCAAACTTAGTCTTTTAGTAACAATATAGGCCCTTACTGTATATCCAGTTCGGGATTTTAACAGAAACTGGAAATCTGCCGAATTTCTTAAAATATTTTTATTATATTGTGCTTAAAATTTGATCATATTTAGAGTTTCATAATTATTTTAGACAGTGTAGAATAATTTGAAAAAATGTTTGATATTAAATAGATAAATAATAATAATAATGATAAATCCATACAGCGTTAGTTTTAAATGTTGGCTTCATTTAATTGTTTTATTGTATTTTCATATAGGATAAAACATGTACAACATTAACATATGGCGATTAAAAGTTAATGGTTGTTCTAGAAACGGAAATGGATGATTTAATTAAAGATTAGGTTTAATGATGGAACAAATAATGTAACGACTGTTCTAGAAACTGGCTTTAAGTATTTTAAAACTGATGAAAATTTAGAATTTACAGATACATAAATAAGAGATTTCCGCTTTATTTTATAGTTTCCGAACAGGATTTTCCTGGGAAGCAACAACAATAAGCTTACCTCTTGAACACCTGATGTAACTTTAAAGTAATAAAGCTTGAATGACTGTAACTTCACTGGTATTTAGCATACATGAATAGTTTACATATTTTTACAAACTGTAATGTAAAAGTTATTGAAACAGGCTTTTTTACATTTTTTAGAAATTTGATTCCATCACGTCAACGATACAGCTGTGAGTTGCAATTATTTTTAAAAGTTTTGAGCCTGTCATATTTTTAGAACTTTAGCTAACGACATTTGTCGAACTTCCCGCTTCCTGAAACTCTGTCTACGAACTTTTAGTTCCGCTCATTTATCTGCGTGTTGTACACCTTGTCCTAATAAGTAAAACCACAGATACACAAATTGTCGGTCTGTGAATCGGGCTTCTAACCACAACTCCTGCCGTACCAATTGTGACTTTAGAAATAAAAACTACTTTAAACGGGACAAAAAAGATGCTATTTTTTGTATGAGGAAAAAACGATTTTTGTTGTTCTTATTTTAAGGCGAAAAACACATTGAGGCTATTATCGCCTCCCTAAATGTAAGTGTGATTGTAAAGTGTTAGTAGTAAGTGTAAGTGTGTGTTAGACTCGGGTACCGCGAGGGACGTCTAAATCCTCTCAATAGGTGCAGCTAGCCTGCACCCCCATGCGGGGAGGAAAAATAGAACTCATGACAGCACGAATAACAAGTAAGAAAATGTGATGCTATTGGAATTCTTGAAGTGAATAAGTCTACCAGTGAGTTAATTTTTATGTGCATTCTGGGACAGTACTATGATTTTTGTTTAAGGAACGTGAGTTCAAAACCAGCTACAGTTTATACTGGTTATGCACAATTTCAAATTAGTAATAAAATCAGTAACATAATAAGCACCAATACAGACCAGCAATGACATTGATTACTTCAATTGTTTATGTTTTCACTTCCGTCGGCCATTCCTCCGACTCTATTTGTTGTTGTGTGTGTGTTTTTTTTGAAAGGCTTATTAAAACTCTTTAATATCGATAGTATTACTTCAAAAATTAAAATTTGTAAAAAAATAACATTCTTCCACGTGAAAAATATCCAATCATTTTTCCATTATGATTGGAAATCTATCGATGAAATCTATCGAAAAGTGGTAACATTTTATACAGAATAAGATTATATCTAGAATTTTTCAGATTTCTAAACAATGTTTACTTGACATCATAAAATACCATAACGTAACACAAAATGCAAAGGAAAGTTTAAAGGCTGTACGCTAAAATTAAATTAATTTTTTAAAAATTGTACACAAACAATTTGATACAGTGGGTTAGTTATCAAAAAAAGTACCCAATTTAGATAGTTTTCAAAATGTCCCCCGTTGTGACTGGCAAAGTCTGACACGCTTTAACAGGGAAGACGTCGCTGCTTCTATCACGTTAGAATTTTCTTTGTTTGGGCAACATTTAAAATTATATCCAACAGTGTCTATCTTGTTTGCCGGTTTTATACGCATCCGTTTTCATGTGTTCCCACAGGAAGAATTCCTTCGGAGTCAGGTCTGATTATCTGGGTGGCCAAGATGAGCAATCACTTTCCTACAATAACAGTTATGTAATAAGCGAAGCACGTCACGTGACCTGTGCAGGGTGTCAGTTATGTTGGTAAAATAGTATGATTTGGACAGTGTTATCTCGAAAACGTTCTGCTAGAGTGCCTTGTAGAAAGTTTAAATAGGTTAGTGCCCCATTTCAAATGTAAGGTCCTGTAAGTTTGTCATTACGGAAGTTGTCGATGAAATTATGAATAGATTCAGTTAGCCCGGCCGTCGTGTCCAGTCGATTTGAAATTGTTTAATATTTGGTATTTATGCCCAGACATGTGATTAGACATTATGTAGGACTTCAATTGTCCCCTTAGGGCTTCGCTTTCGAAGTTCCCACGTTCATCTTATGGAGAGGATTTTATTTGATCAAATGATTACTTAAACTTATGTTCAAAGATAAATTAACCGAGTGAGGTTATTATGTTCAGCTCAGAATTAAACAGAAAATTTTTACGTGTATGTTTAACGCTGATTTTCTGTTCGGGATAATGTTTTTAAACGAACTATAATTCATTCCTTTTAATACCAATCAAACACAAAATACATAAAATAATCTAATCACAGATAAAAAGAAATCTGTTTTTATTCGTAAGCAGATCAGTATAAAATTTGGCGAAAATTGTTTTTTTTTGTAGCGGTCCAAACCCAGGAAAAATATTGGGGTTAACGACAAAAAAAAATATGTAGGCGTAGTTAAGGGGCAAAAGGATATTTTTTTATATTTTTATCAAGTGTGGGTAATTATATGAAACTATAAATTAATCGATTCCAAATATGTATAGTTCGTGCATGTAAAATCGCCAGGCTTCTTTTAAATTCAGTTTTCATATATATCTCTTTAAATTTTGACATTTTAGGTTAGACAAATCACGAAAATCAAGTTTTATAAAAATTATAAACCAAGTTTGGATAAAAAAATGATTTTCAAAATTTGTCCATATTTTGCATATTTTTGTATTTATGTGCTACAAAAGCGTCTTTTGAAAAATTCACCAAATTTAGGTAGTTTTACGCCGTTCGACCTTTTTCAGTCTGGATTCAACAGTCATTCTTATGTTTGGGCATCAAACACGTTTTAAAAAGAGTAATTAGGGCGGCGCAGTCCGCATCGAAGCAGAGCAGAAAACACTGAATCAGCTGATCCATTGTTTAATATTCTTTAATAATTTATATTTGAAAAAAAGCGCCTACAGACTTTCCGCAATATATATTTATCTTTGCAATATATTGTGTTTAACGTTTATCTGCAGGAAGTTTATGACTTTACCGTCAGAGTACTCCAGTAAGATGAATATATTTAGCTCACTTTGTTAAACATTTATTTGTTTACAAACTTAATTATTAATTTTAATATTTACATACAATTACTTCTAACAGCTATACATGAAGAAACAGAATGCATTCTTATCTTCTTTTATAATATTAATTGCAACTTATTTTACAAATGACGTGATAACTTTTTTGACGGGAGAAATAAAATGTTTCGTTAATTTTTATATCGTTCACTGGCAAATTGATTTAACAACATTAAATGCGTTTATCAAACAAAACATAAGACGTTTTAATTTATTTTAATAATACAGCTTATGAATTTAATAATACTGAAATGTATATTAAAAAATTAATAACTTTTGAGAAATGTTATTTGCAAGATTCTTACTTCCCGTTCTTCGGTATGCAACCCGCTTTACAGGAGAGCCATTTGTGTGGCCTAATGGCATAATTGTTTCATCCATTATATAAAATTGGTTATAGAAAGTATTATGTAAAAACATCGATCTTAAGATGTTAAAAGTTATATCTTTTTCAGATTCTCTGAGTAGAAAAAGTGGTAGTTTATATAGTTGTCTGTCAATCTTCAGATTGGTCTTTAGCTGGGCAGAGACAAAAACGACACTCAATATCGATGAAATTTGGAATGTAGTTATAGTTTGATAGCATCTCGTAATCAATCTTAATTTTTCTTATAAAATTTTTCTCAAAATTAATAACTTAAATATATAAATTACATAAATATATTTCATCGTAATACAATTTTAATTTGTAATAATTTCATTATTATTATCTTATAAATATTTATAAATTATGAAATTTATATCTTAGAAAACTCCAATTATCTTAAAATCAGCTATGTCAATGTTGATTTAATGTTATCAAGTAAAAACGTAATCCTATGTAGCTTGTAATTACCTAAAAACAATCGCGTTTGGAGTTATAACAAAGTTATCAATAAAAATACCTAAAGTACTAATTTTTTCAAAATTGCTTAATCCGATTTTGCTTAAATTTTGCTCGTACATAAAGATTCGTAACATAAGTTTTTTTGTTGTTTTTCGTTTACTCTAAAATTGTAAAATTATTTTATTTAAATTTGACACACAGACTTGTGTTATAAGTATTCACAAAATATATTTGAACAAAATCTGATTTACCTATTTTGAGATATTCAGTCAATAATGCAGTTTTTCGCCGTTAGCATCCAGAACCGTAATTTTGGTTATTAATTAAAAATGAAAAAGTTTATGTAAGGTTTTTGGACAATTTATAAGTTCAAAGAACATTAGACCTCGTGGTATATACTGAATTAGTTTCCTGGCCAAAACTCCACGACAGCACTTTAGTTGCCAACTTAATGTAACGATTTACGCAAATTTAACCGGAAACAGTAATATTTAAGAAACATGTTAGAGGATCAAAGTTATTGCAAATTTTATGGTGCAAACGAAATTATGAAAAGCCTCGCTGTTCAGTCAGAATTACCAGCAACTGCACTCGTCATTGTTAAATCAGAGGCCGCCATCTTGAAATGGAATAGAATAGAAAAAGATCTTACACATACGTCGTTCGGGCTTTATACAAGGTACCTTTTAACCAAATTTTAAAACAATTAGTCTGTGCATTTGGCTAAAACTGTGTACACTGATTATAGTTAAACCGAGCCAGCCATCTTGAAACGGAAGTGATTTGGAAAAAATCTTACACATACGTTCGAACATTGTACAAGGTATCTTCGTACCGAATTTCAAAATAATCAGTCAATACGTTTTGCCAAAAGACTCTAACAAACACACAAACTAAATGCCTAACGGTCGATTTGAAACAAAGATCTCGCTTCATTCAATAATAACCAAAGCCTTGTTGAGAAGAGCTTGTTGATTGTCGTGAATGTTAATTTCTGTACAAAATATGTTTTCAAATCATTTGTAAAATATTAAATAACTATAATATAAACACCATAAACATTAAAAGTTTAGTACAAATAAAATGGTCATTTAATAAATGCGTTTTTGTGTACTTACAAAGTAAATTTATGGAGTTATTGTTTAGAAAATTCAACTAAAATGGCCACGGATCTGTAATAGAATTCATTAATACATAATGAATTAACATAACTCAATGAAGTTTTAAATATTGGTTTGGTATTATACTCTACTAATTATAGTAATAATATAAATTTTTGTAAAAACTATTCTAGATACTGCATTATGCTGCCTCATTTGTTTTTAGAACACGTTTGGTAAGAACGGATCTACATACTCTTTATGAACGAAAACAGGTTATTGTTTGATGGTTTCCTGCAGTATATGTAAGTAACAGCAAGATATATTTACAAAATGACCATTGTAAATGACAAACAAATCACAAGCTCAGGAATGACAGATTTAAGAGCTACCGCTGTGGTAATCTATTTACAATTTGACACTTTCAACAAAGATTTGCGTTATGACACTTTCTCTTTGCTATCTAAAATATTTCTATGGTTTTGTTGTCTCTTTATGTACGCCTTCCTGTAGAAATCGCTGAACAAGTAAAGGAAAATGAAGGAATTGATGGCCATGTAAACGGTGAGTGCTTTGGGAAGTTTACAGTCGAAAGCTAAAAGAGTCATAAGGTAGACAATGAAAATCATGAACTGGCCCTGAAAAAATAAACAAAGTATGTATTAAAAATATATTTAAAATAAACATTTTATCAGATAATTCATTAAAAAATATTTTGTATTAATACTATTTTACTAAAGTTAAAAAAACATGTTACGTGCTTAGTTGAAAAATATTACGCCTTATTTTTATTTGTTATTATTAATAATGTAAAATAAAATAATGTTGTTTTATGCGGAGTTTATTTCCTTGCCAAGGTAGAATATGCAACCCGCTTTACAAACGTGCAACAATAGAGGCCTAGTTTGTAAACAGTGGGCATCAGAGAGAATTTGTGTGTGACTGGTTTCACGACTGTTATTTTAATTCAGAGCATGAAAAAATTCAAATTAAACAAAATAAATTGATGAAATATTTAATTAAAAATATCTTATTTTCATTTGATGAAAAGAAATTAACTTCCGAATACTATTTAAATCATTATGAGAAATACATATTGGTAAAAATATAAATTATTGTATATATTTGTCTACTGCAGATTCATTCAGCTCCTTACGGCTCTTTTGATTTCTGATGGATTTTAAAAGAAATCGGTACACTTTATAACCAAGGCTTACAAAGTTCAATATAATCAACTTAAATCCAAACTGTCTGGCCAGCTGTAACTTTTGTTGAAATTTTGTCATGCTGTTTGCAGCACAGCACATTATATACGAGGGTTGATCAAATATAAACGAGACTTATTTTTTAAAAAAATTATTGCTTACTTACAAATTATTCTTGATACAACTTATTTTTCTACATAGTCTCCCGCACGAGTAACACATTTTTCCCACCGGATTGGAAGTTTTTTAATTCCATCTTCGTAAAAAGTTCTCGGGCGTTCATTGAGCCCTTGGAGCACGAAGGTCTCCACCGCAGAATCGTCTTCGAAACGCTGGCCTCCAAGCGCCTCTTTGAGTGGCCCAAACAGATGATAGTCGCAGGGTGATAAGTCTGGACTGTATGGGGGATGTGCCATTGGTTCCCAGCCAATTAGATCGAGTTTAAGCCTCGTAGCGTTCGCCGAATGTGGTCGGGCATTATCGTGAAGAAGAATGACGTTTCTCGCCGGTTTAGATTTCCTTTTCCTACGAAAAGACTGTTTTGCGGCCTCTAAAACATCGCAATAATATTGTGCATTTATTGTGCGTCGTTGATGGAGGAAATCGACGTGAAAGGCGCCTTGATTGTCGAAAAATACAGTGGCCATTATCTTCCCGGCCGACGATCGTGATTTGGCCTTCAGAGGCGCCTTCTCTCCCCTCTTCCGCCACTCCATACTTGCCTGTTTCGACTCGGGAGTGTAATGGTGAACCCATGTTTCGTCACAGGTGACAATCCGGTTTAATAATGCCTCACCATCTCGTTCAAATTGGGTCAATAGTCGCTGGCAAATCTCCAAACGATTCCGTTTGTGAACGTCGGTCAAAATTCGTGGAACCCACCTTTCAGATACTTTGCTGAGTTCCAGGTTTGATGTAACGATTTTTTGAACGCTACCATAGCTCAACTGGAGTTCATCTGCAATAAATCGCAGCGATATACGTCTGTCTTCGTCCAGGAGCTTCCGAACAGCATCAATGTTTTCGTCCGTGACGGAAGTGGTCGGGCGACGATCATACTCTCATGAAAAGGGTCAACGGATTTGTAAAATGAATTAAAACAAAAATAATAGTTTCTGTTTTAGAATGTATCGTGGAAGTGTAAATTTATAGTATAGTGAGAAAAAAACTTTAGGATTAGAAATTTATTTATATTAATTATTAAGTGTTTATATTATTAAATAATAATAATTTCTTTAAAATATTATCTGAATATGTTCTCTACTTAAATTTTTAATGCACTTTGTTTTATATAAATAATAATACTTAAGCAGGAAGAAGATTTATTGTTTGTACTAGTATTAACTTTATCTGAGCTTCTACAGTATAAAAATTTACTATAATTCCTTTTATATTAAGCCTTCTCTAATAACACGAACTTTCGACAATCAATTTTAGCCATTTTACAAAACATAAAAATTAAATATTTAGTTTTATATCCTAAGTATTGAGTATGGATATCCTATCTCATCATACAATCAAAATAAATAACAAGATATTTTTATGATTCGACTATGTTAATGTTAAAACCATTAATTACTAAATTTATATTTAATGGGACGCTGTTATAATAATTTCCAAATGTAATACAGACTGTTTTATCAATATTTAATGATAGCTCATTGAGAGGTAACCATTTAGAAATAATTTCAAATTCATTTTTAATTCTACAAGGCTACACGGTTTGTCAGTGGAAATAACAGCAGCGTCATCAGCAAAAGATAACACCGTAACCTCCGGTAGGGTGATTAAGAAATCATTTATATACAAAATAAAAATCAGAGTTTCTTGAATAGTGCCTTGGGGAACACCAGTTTTAATACAAAATTCACTCATAGAATTATTAACTTCAACTCGTTATTGTCTTTTTTGTGAGTAACTTTCAATTTATTCATTAGCATTACTTCCAATATCGTGGTTATATAATTTATCAAGTAAAATTTTATGATTTACTGTATCAAAAGCTTTAGCCAAATCGAGAAAAGTTACAGCCATAGGTTTTATCATGTTTCTCGTAAATCAAGTTTGCTAAATAATTTAGATTATTTCTAGTTCTAAGATTTAAAATAAAAACAAATTGGTTAGATGAAATTTTCGATTTTTTAACAAATTCCAGTATTCTAAAATATAACATTTTCTCAAAGATTTATGGTTGTATTGGAGATTAAAGATATTGGCTTGTAATTAGAGATGACATGTTATTTTTAAATTTTAAAATTGGTTTAATATCTGCATATTTGAGAGCATCAGGCCAAATTGATTTAACAATGCAGAGATTAATTTTACGAATCAACCAAACAGCAATATAATCAGTTAATTTTTTAATTGTTTCTATATTGATATTATCCACCCCACCATTTTCATTTTCATCTTATCAATAATTCTAAAAACTTTCAAAGTATCAGTAGGTGTAAGAAAAATTGATTTTTGGTACAGTAAGAGAATAATTAGATGGTTTTTTGATTTTATCATGAAGTTCAGTACCAATATTACAAAAAAAAAGGTTCAACAGATTGGCTATAGTGAATAGATCTTAGATTTTTTAAATTTTGAGCGTTAAAAATAAAAGTAATATCATCGATTTTGTTGGACTTATTTCCCATTATGTTGTTAGCAATTTTTCAAAGATTCATAGAGTTGTCACTGTTACATTGCACTGTATCACGGTCATACATTAATTTGGCAGCTTTAATAACTTTATCTAAGATTTTGGTATAATTCTTATAGTTATTCTCAAGAGCATCATTACTAGGATTTACATTTAAAATTAAATAGAGACATTTCCTAAAAATTAAAATTTCCTAAAATTAAAAAAACATTTCCTTAGATTTACATGAAGTCGAAATTGCTTTGGTGATCCATTTACTTCTTGTACATATTTAGATTTATTTTTTAGATTTTTATTTATTAGATTCTCTAATCATATCAATGCACCTAAGTATTTGATTTATAAAAAGGTTAGCAGCTTCATTAGGGTCATGAATCGACAACACTTAAGACCAATCTTGATTAGCAGCAATTCTATTCAATTTGTTATAATTAATAAGTACAAAAAATTGTTGATTAAATAATTTCTTGAGCTTATTCAGTGATTAAAATAGAGGATGATGGTCATTAAAAATATTTGCGCAAGTAAAAGATTTAGTTTCAATTGAACAATTTTGAAAAAAATCAAGCATTTTTCCCCCAAAATCAAATTTTTGGTTTAAATGGCAATCTTTATGTTTTGTTAGAATTCTAAAGAATTTCCAAATCAAAATTGTTAGGGCTGTTTTTAAACTATGTTTTTCTTGCGACTATTGACTATAAAAAAGATTGTTTGCTTAACATTCATATTTTAAGTATGTTAGGATTTAATCAGTACAAGAAATTGGCATTATCAAAAGTGACAAGCTTGGTTTGCAATTTCAGGGACATAGGAGACTGACCAGTGCCTTAACCATCTCGAAAGCACTGATGCTTAAAAAACAGTTTATGACTGAATCTGTGTTTTCCCATTTATTGTTAATCAACAATTGGCATCACAGTGTAGACTATACTACCACCATATTATTCAAAAATGAAACTAATGTTTAATTATTTATTTTTCCCTAACTAAATCTTCTGTCTTACAGTTCCCTTCACCCTCTGCTTTGCAAGAATTAATATTTATGCTACTGGCTATGGTAAGTTGTACAAAGTTCTATAATATTATGTCAGTGTTTGGTTGCAGGGGTAACATACCAATTGCATTTTCGTGATATACTTTTTCCACCAAAGGTACTTTTGGTATTCAGGTCCTAAAGCTGCTAGTAAGTAGTAGCCGTACATAACTATGTGCACCAAGGAATTGGTGAAGCCTATCAAGATGCCTTGTTCACCTGTAACAAATAAGTTACCATGTATACCACAACATAAAAAGTAAACAAATGTCTATGTAACAATTAATATTACGCATTTGTCAAAAATATCAGTTTTGATCATGTGTTTTAGTGCAATTTATGTGTTAGAATTTAAACAATGATAGACAAATGGTTATAACCTGAAAGTTAAAACAATACTTATACAATTACTGTTTAAACCAACCACTTTTCATCCATAAACTGATTCAGCTGTTTCACTGCTCCTTTGATTTGTTTATTTAAGGATATTTTTATAACTAATTATTTTGTAATAATTAGGATTACACTCTTAGCATCTTTAACAAATAAGTCGCCATATTTATATCACAGCCTAAATGAATAGAAATTTTTTAAAATTAATATCTGTCTAACAACTGACATTATGTATTTGTCAAAAAATCAGTTTTGATCAAATTTATGTGTTTGAAGTGCAATTTTAAGTAAGAAAAATAGACAAACGTTATGACATGAAATTTAAAACAAGAAATTGTAATGCTTATACAATTACTGTTTAAACCAACCACCTTTTTGTCCAAAAACTGATTCAGCTGTGTCATTGTTCCTTTTAAAACTAATATCAAACCTGTAACAGCGAACAAAGTGGTTAGAGAAATCATAACTAATGTCAGACAGAAATAAAACTTCAGGTTATGACTCATTCACTGGGAAAATTGTTAAAGAACTACCAAGGAAAGCTGTTATAAAATTGACATTCATAAATGCAGAACTAAGGTTAACTTACATTCCCATTAAGTGGAACATAGCTGAAATTGTAATGATTCTGAAACCTAGAATGCCAGAAAAGACATCATACTGTTCAGTAATATTACTGCCTCTCTTATCTAAGGTATTTTAAAGAAATTGTTTTGACAAGACATAAAGCAGTAATACAAGAAAAATTACTCATCCATCTCATCAGTTTAGATTTTGTCATAAGCACTCAACAATTGATCAGTGCAAATAATAACAAGCACTATTGAAAAGGCTTTAGAAGAAAAGAAGGCAAGTTCGGCTTTATTTTTAGATGTTTCACAGGCTTTTGACAAAGTTTAGCATGTTGGTCTTAATGATTAATTAAAAGCTATATCTCCACAAAATTAAATCAATTAATAAATTCATATTTAACGAATAGATATTTCAGAATTCAGTTGGAATCTGAATATTCATAGTTAACGAATATAGAAGCTGGAGTGCCACATGTAGTGTACTTGGACCTATTCTGTAGTTGCTGTCTGTCTCAAGACAGTAACATCATGATTGCCACTTTTCCGATGACTCAACTATCTTGGCTGTTTGGGGAAGATGTAGAAGATAAAAATAAATTACATCAAGCTTAACAAAACGAAAATAAATCCTTACAAATAGGAATTATGATTATAAGCCAGTCTATATTGATCAACATATAGTACAATGTGCTAATAGTGCAAAATATCTTGCTATGACATTTGATGCCAAGCTATGCTGGAAAGGAACATGTTAAGAAAGATGCGACCAACTTAGAATCCAACTGAAGAAAATACATTGGTTGACTGGAAGAAGGTTAGAATAGTCAATAAATATAAATTACTTGATACATACAAATTACTGTATTTTATGGACTATAAGACATACTTTTTTTCTTTGAAAATTTGCCTCCAAAATTCACGTGCATCTTATACTGAAAATTAATATAAAAATGTCCAATGTTTGATTAAAAATTCCCGTAAAAATGACCATATGTTGTTATATTAACTGCTGGAAGCCTATCTCTATCTGGCAAAATTGGATTTAACTGGCAGTAATACTGTACTGATGCGATAAATATTGAGTTGTGGGGGTTACTAACACTAACACTCTCTCCCTCACACCCCACCATCACAAATCCAGAAGACTGTCTAGCCTATGATGCGTTATTGCAGTCTACGATGCCTGTGAACTTGAACTCATAACATAAGTGATTGGTAACATTACAATATTTTTGTTAGTAACTAGTTTCATAATGAAAAAAAAACAAATAAATTAAGAATGTTTTTAGTCTGGCTTTTCAATGTAATAATAAAATGGTAAAAAAGTTATTTAAAAAAATTGTTTAAAAATTAAGGTGCATCTTATAGTTTGTACGTCTCATAGTCCATAAAATATGGTATACAAGCAAGTGCTGAAAACAATATGTTTATATGGCATACAGCTTTAGGATTATACCAAGAAATCTAATATTAAAATTATTCAGACTTTTTCAAAATAAAGTACTAAAGGCAATAGTAAAGCTCCTTGGAACATTAGTACCATGATACCACGCACAGGGATTTGAAGACTGAACCAGTAAAAGTCGAATTACAAAAGCAAACTGAAAATATGAATTTTGACTCCATCAATACCAAAATGTTTAAGTGCTCTAGCTGCTTGACAGTGCAGAGCTAGTGAGATGTTACAAAAGACTGAAGCTTTTGGTTTTGTTTAGGGATCATAGTGTTGCATTCTATTTGTTGTGCTGTGCTAAGAAATATTGACACTGGGCAATAACCTTATAAACTGTAATAATAAGTCATTAAATAATAAACTGCTGGCTAAGCAATAAAGCTAGTGTTAATGTAAGTAATAATATTTATAAAACTGTTCCTTTGATTAATTTTAACTTTAAGGATATTCTAATAATTGATTATTGTGTAATTTGTTTACTGCAAGTGTAATAAGTAGGATTGTCTCATCATAAAAAAAATAGTTCTTTATAACATATTTGTAAATCATTATTATTAGACAATATCACCTCTGCGCTTTTACCTAACCTTTCCAAAAAAAATTACCAATAGCAAAAAAGTGTTAAATATGTAACTCTGAAAGAATTTGGATTGCTTGATGACCTGAAGCAAATATACACCTTCTCTGACCATTTGTTCTCAGTATAGTTGAATTAAACTATGATGTGGTACCTAGAAAAAAAATCTCCTTTTGTGTGTAATGTGCAGCACTGCCTCTGTATTTAATTGCTTATAATATTTCAAGACTTATTAGTGTAGCAAATATTATTATTGGACATGTTACCACTCATAGAATAAAAATGTGTATACAAAAATAATGCTTTAAAAACACTGTAAGATAATGATTATTTTTAAAAAAAAATAACATATTTTATAAATTATGTAATGCTTGTATACAAATTTGACATATCTTTTTAAAATAAGTAGTTTAATTATTTTTAATAATATTGAGCAGCAATGTTTTTTGTAAAAACCTATACATAAAATAAGTAACTTTTTAGATTATAGTTTATATTTAAATGATCAAATAAGAATGAGAATGAGAATTAAATCAGCATGTTGGATATTTTGGAATTGAGAAGGAATGAATTTTGGCTTAGGAAAAAAGAACTGGTATGTGAAAAAAAAAAATGGTAGAAAGCACATGTAATTAAGAATTAATTGATCGTTTGGTGGTCCTGTTCTAGTTACTACAGTTTCTTCAAAATGGGTAAAATATAATCTATTTCACATTTATAACACTTACAAATATTTATATTTATAATATATGATTGCTATCACAATTTATAAACCAAATTTACACTTTTTGAAAAATCAATTATCAAAAAGCCTTTACTCAAAATGTAAGAATACATACCTTGAATATATTTTAGATATGCCCAAGTAGACACAGCAAGGTTGGTATGGTGATATACATGTAAGAAGGTAACTTGAGACTGTTTTTTCCTCAGAACAAAGAAAACCTAAAGCAAACATTAAACAAAGACTACTTTATAACCATTGAAGAGCTTCTTCACTTAAATGAATGTTTTACTGAATTGTAAATACATATATTTAATTTTTTTAAAGTGAATAATATTATATGTGTATTAGTACAAATAAAAGCAGAAGAATCTTCAGGAATCTTTAGGATGAAAGATAGAAATGTTTATTTAAGTGGCAGATTTCTCTTCATCACACAGAAAGAACTAAGTGAACTTACAATATATGAGGGTTGTTCAATAAGTCGTCAGAAAATATAGAAAAAAATTGTTTTTGTAATTTTTTTAATTTGTCAACATAATCTCCCTTTAACTCTGTACACTTCTTCAATAGTTTCTCAAACTTTTCTAATTTGGCTAAAAAGTAGGATTTCTGTTTGGGTTAGACAAAAACCATTTTCTGTCAAAAATTTTTTAAGTTTGGAAATAAAAAAAAGTCACTGGAATGTAAATTCAGTGAATATGATGGATATTCTAATAATCCAAACTTTGATTCCAAAGTTTAGTCATCAAAACTGTGCAGGTGTGTACTTGTGTATTGTTTTGGTGAAAGATGATTTTTTCCATTTTCCAATAAGGACATTTTTTCTTGATTTTTTTGATCAGCCAGTATAATAATGACGCATAATACTCTCTAGTATTATTTTTCCTTTTTCCAAGTAATCAATGTAAATAATTTTGTATGCATCCCAAAAAACCATTGCCATCGCCATGTTGGCTGATTTCACCATTTTCACCTTCTTTGGAGCCCATTCACCTTCAAAAACCCCGTGTTTTGATTGTTCCTTTGTTTCTTGTAATAATGTATCCATGGTTCATCTACAGTTATGTATCTATGCTATGTATCTACAGAAAATCATCAGGATTGTGACGGAAAACACCAAAACAGTCTCTGAATCAACCACACAATTGTGCTTTATTCTCCACTGAGAGCAAACACTGCACCCATCTTGCTGAGATTTTTTCGCACACAAATTTTCATGCAAAATTGAAAATTTGTTTTTCTATTTTTTCTAAAGACTTATTGAATGACCCTTGTACATGTAGGCAATATACAATGTACTCAACATATGTAGACAATATATGTATCAAGGTGTGTGTGTGTGTGTGTGTGTGTGTGTGTGTTTGTATATATATATATATACCCCACAGGAGGGTGCAGACTAGCTGCACCTATGGAGAGGATTTAGATGTCCCTCGCGATACCCGAGTCTATCACACACTTACATTTACAACACTACACTTACGACTTTAACAGTTTACACTTACACTTACATTTAGGGAGGCGATAATAGCCTTAATGTGATTTTTGCCTTAAAATAACAAATATATATATAAAGATAGATAGATGCTTTACAACAAGAAAGAATATTATGTAAATAATCTGTTAAAATTTTATAACATTTTGTTGCAGCATGACTACCAACACTTTGCTAGCTATATACCATAGTAATGTAGTCATTGTAACATATGCATAATGGTAAAGTGTTTTAGTTTAGTTTAATGTACTAACTTTACATACCAATAAATGTTAGTATACATTGTTATACTTTGAATAAGCCTGTGAGTACAGGAAGGAAAAAAAGTAATTTAAGGAAGAAATTAACTAGAAGATTGGCAGAGAATTAGTGCCTGTTTGTTTTGGAACAATTTGCAACACTGTTTTCAAGTTGTTATGCCTAATTGTTATTTAGTTATACTATTGAAATAATTTTTTGTGAATAATTATCAATGCTTTAAGTGTTGTGCTAATTTTAGAATCACTAGAAACAGGACATTTGCAAAGAATATTTTTTTATTTTAATAATATTTTAGAATTTTAAATTAATAAATTTATTTTCATATTTACTAATTGTATACTTTTCACAAAGATAAAAAAAAGAAATAAAAATTTTATCACCCAGCTTATTTGAAAAGAAAAGTAAATCTTTTAGATTCAAGAGTTCTGATTCCTTTCTCTCTACGCCACTATAATGTATTTATCTTTAATTTGATGTTACAAAAAATTAAAAACTGATGTTATATTGTTATAAAAATTTGAATTTCAAAAATATTTGTCATTAAATCAATAATTGGACATTAAAACAATATGTTTATGACTGTTCAAAATTACAACAGGTATTTTCTGAAACAAATAAATGAAAACATTTTTAATGCAGTTTTGTAATTAAGGACATACTTTTAGATGTTTTAAATAAATTTTTATTTAAGAGAAAATTTTACAATTTGTTAAGAGGACAAATATTTACACTCTAAGATTGTCCTTATTCAGAAAATATGTCTTATTTATTTTCATATGTTTTTAATAATATTTAAACATTGAAATAAATATTTCTTCTTTTGTTTTGGATATTTTATGAATAATTTAACTACTAGAAAATAATAGGAAATCCAAAATCCCAAATAAATAAATATTTGGTTCATGCAAATAATTTTAAACCATAAATGCAATCTTAAATATTTGCTTCCAAAAATTCATTTAAATGTAATTTTCTTCAAAAACTTGGCCTTGCATAAATAATTTCAAGATAAATATCTGTAATATTTTTTTATATTTTACATTTCTTACTTGAATTGTGTTATGTTAAAGCAAAAAAAAAAATTACTGATTAAAAATGAGAAAAAACTATCATGATACATTTCCTGATAAAAATCGGAAATTTTCTAAACAAGTGTTAAACATTATTATTCATCTTTTTTTTATATTTACAAAAAAAATTCATTACGATTTTATAAAAAAAGTCAAATCCTTTTAGATTAATAAAGAAGTATTAAATATTGTTAAATAATGATCATTCAATTCGCTTGTGATTTGAAAGTAAAATGTATTATTTTATTAAAGTAAAAATATGTTACAACAGACAAAAAATTAATGACAAATACAAATGATAATAATTGTTATTACACGATAATTACTTGATGCAAGTAAGTAATAGTCTATAAAGAATATAATAAGTTAATTGTGCATACTTACTGTGTCCAGTAGTTCTATGATTTTGGAAAAGAAATAAAACCAAGCAGCTTCTTGAAACTGAAACAGTGAATGAATGATGTATATTCTGCATTTAATAAATGCATATTTGTAAATGTATATTCTTTTACATAATAACCTAAAATCGTTTTACGTATTTGCAAAGTAGTATCATTAATTAATTTTTTTTGTGTTTAACGTCTGACTACTGTGCACACTTGGGCTAATGCAGACGATGGGA
Source organism: Callitettix versicolor (assembly GCA_022606455.1). Taxonomy (NCBI): domain Eukaryota; kingdom Metazoa; phylum Arthropoda; class Insecta; order Hemiptera; family Cercopidae; genus Callitettix; species Callitettix versicolor. Next base: position 66,567,337 of record CM040183.1, on the reverse strand, counting down.
TGATTTATAGCGTATGAAAATGCCAAGCCCTCGCCGGGAATCGAACCGGGGTCCTCGGGGTGAAAGCCTAGTACACTATCCACTAGGCCACCGAGGCGGCTTAGTATCATCATTATATATTATCAAAATACTTATTATGAAATATTTCAGTTAAATTTTTAAAAAAATAACTGAAATATTTCAAATTTTGACAAAATTTTTGTTTCAGAAAAATGAAGTATTTTTATTTTAAATCCAACCTACTTTCCTTATTCTCAATTTTAAGTTTTTACTGTAAATTGTTGTAGGCCTTATAAAGAATAAATAGAACTCATGTAACTATACATTTTCAGCTCCTATAAAAATAATATCTCCTATTAATACCAAAATTCATAGTTCATAAAAAATATGTAATTAAAATAATTGGTAATGCAGATTTTTGTTTTTATAATAATTTAATTTTAGTATATTAAAAAGAAAAACCATCTTCACTATGAAATATCTTTAATCAATTTGATAGACAAAGATGCAGTAATCAGACATTTCTTATAAACAATCAACAATAATATAACTTTTGTTTATTTAATGTTCACAAATTTGTTTTATTTTTGAATTTTTAAACTACATTAATTCAGTAAAACGTTCAAAATATGCTATGAATATTGCCATAAAAATACTATGTAATTATTAATTAGTTGAACTCAATAAGAAGACTCACTGGTTGATAAAGTGGATTTGTGTGCCTGTTCAGAGGATGGCAGCCATGATTCATCAGATAACTGATAGCATTTTCATACTGAAACAACTGAAACATACCTATGAATTAGTACAGTAGTCTATAAGTAATTAATTATTTACTTAATTTAAATCAGTAAAATCCTTTTTAAATTTTGACAGTTGTTCAAAACTTCTTTTTTACTTTATATTAACTAATTTCCACTGAAATGAGCTATTGGAGCAGGCATGAACGCTGATTTTAATCAATAGAACATGTTTTAATTGGTGGTTAAACAAATATTTTTATATAAGAAATTATAAATAAGAAATCAGTGTGTTTAAATTAAACATTAAAAATCATGTTTAATACACATTTTCAAAAATAATGTTGTTAACTGTTTATGGATGAATCTGCATTTTAAAAATAAGATAAACAAGGCATAAACAATACAAGACAAATTTTACAAGCTTTCTTAAGTTTAATGTGGTCTTTATTTTCATTTAACCATTTACATGCAGATAGAATTAAGGTAACGAGTGTGGCAAAAAATATATATACTGTAGACCGTTAGTACTATAAAAAAGTTTAATGAACAATTAGATTTAGGTTTTCGCCTCTTTTAAAACCATTGCCTAGGTCATTATCCCCTCATCCTAGTTTATCAGCCTATACCAAGGGGTTTTCCATAGCAAAAATGTAATATTGAATTAGCTGTTTTGACTTTAGTCTGTTAAGTGACCTTGAAAATGTTCTAATGAGTGAAACCTTCGTTGACAAGACTAAAATAAAAAAGTTGTTGAAATATATGTACTTCATTGACAAAAAAAAGATTTTATTGAATGAAAATGTTCTCATTTTGTTTAATATGTTTTCATTGTGGTCTTATCAATCTCATGTTTTACTAAGTGGACATGTTTACAAACAGAACATGTACTTTAAGTTGGGAGAAGCTAAGTGCCCAAAGTCCACTTCGTTCAGAGAAGTTACATGTGGGCTGCAATTTCTAAACATGCTGTCATTGGGCCATACTTTCTTTAAGACAACTAGAGAGACATAATAACAGTAAATGCAACAGTGTTCAAGGAACAAATAATTAATCATTTTCAGGCTGACAGACATTTTGTAATCTTCATGGTCTAGAGTTTGAATGCCAAGGGCGTTTCAACAAAACAGAGCAACTGCACATGTGGGTGATGATAATAAAGAATTGTTACTGAAACTTTTTCCCAGTGGTATCATATCATGAAAAACTGACTTTCTTTTCCTACATCATAGTCCTGACTTTTAGAAGCGATGCTTATTTATGAGGACTTCTAAAATATGATTGCTTCTCACCATTTACCCAAAAAATCTGCAGCAGTTTTGTTACAACATAAATGTTCTCAGAGATGTTATACTTAAACCAGTGATCGAACTTGGTCAATGCTGTGATAAGACGAATGAAACATATTGTAAATAATAAACATGTTTAACAAGTATACTGTATTAGGCAGTATTGTATTTCTCTAAAATAAATAAGGTTTTGGCTTTTAAGTTAAGTTTTTTGTGACACTCCATATTATTTCTTATAAAATACGAAATGGAGAAATTTCACGTACTAGAAAAATAAAGTTTACAGATAAAAAATGAGATAAAATATTTCTCAAGACAATTTTGTATATTTCACCCAAACTTTGTCATTCAATGTCTTAATAATACGATGGTATGTAGGCCTACTATTATTATTGGTTAAGGTAGTTTGTTTTTTCCTATCTACCTAAAGACACCTGAATACATGTTTATACTTTAGTTATAAATGTTCTGTGCATACCATGTTATCATCAACAATGAAAACAGAATTTTAAAAAACGTAGTTATTTTAACTAAACCAATTCTATTACTGTAGAAAACTTGCAATAGTAACATTTAAAGAAACGTTTTAATTCATTTTTAATAAATATCTTTTTTACGTTACTCATATTTATTTGTCAATAATAAAAATAACTTCGTGTTTATGTATATCGCCAAAAGGCAAAAGTATGTATATTAACAAAAGTACTTTATGTTACCATAACATAAAGTGAGGTAAGAACTTAATAGTGTTGAGACTTGAACTATTATTTTTTTAAAATATTTTAATTACCTTGTGAATTTTTTGAAATTATTAATTTGATATATACCTAGAACATGGCCTATTTAGTATAGAATTAAAATAAAATTAAAAATAATTTTTAGCTTATTCCAGCTAATAAAGACTTCCAGCAGCTGAAAAAAACTGGAAACTGAAACTTTTTTCAGCTGAAATAGAAATTGTATACTCTTGTGTAAGAATGTTTTTAAATTCTACTGAAGTATTTTAACCTGATTTAGTTCAACATTTAGTTGTATTAAAACAATATGCATTGAAAGTGTTTTTATTATTAATTATAATAATTATTTTTAATGGAAAAAGATATTTAAAAGTGATGAGTTTTAGGCACAAATAACAAATCTATTTAAAACAAGTTTAGGTTAGTTTGTAATCATTTAAACAAAATTGGGGCCAGCAAATGATTCTAAATTGTTTGAAAGTAATCATTATTTGTTTAGCTGATTCTTTAACAATATGCATTTTGATTAATCACAGTTAGGTTACCTAGTGTTAATAATTTAGAAACATTTTAAAAATAGTTTTAGTAAGTACTTCTGTTTTTATTAGTTTAAAATAGTAAATATTTTATATGTAAATAATAAAACATACCTTGAGACATAACCATGTGCTGAACACAACTTGATATAAATTGTAACAGACCATAATATATTTAAGGTTAAATGGTTTCCTTGACTCCATTATCTGTGGTCCCAACTTGAGCACAAAGTAGAGATAAGCAAACACTATGGACAGCATTGGCCACGGACTGCCCATCAGCAACCATGAATTCACATTTTCGTCTGTCAAAGAAATAAACTCTGGTTACAAAATTTAAAATGGCTCAAATATAGCAACTAAACTGATATTTAAAATTGTAAGAAAACCTATCTAAACATTTCTATCAGATTTTCTTTTTAAAAAAATTAAAACTAAATTAATCCATTAAAATTAAAGTAGATTTAAACAAAAAGGATGAAAGTGTGATATATTTGGGCTAGGATGTTGGATACAAAATTATGTTTTGCTGTATTATAACTTATTTTACTTTATCAGTAAACATCATATTTAAAAGTTATCAGGAAAGGAAGATAATTTTTCCTTAATGAAAAACACCATACTATTTAGAATAACGTTAATGGCTATTAAATGGGCCATTAACAAAATATTTTGTCGAATTATTTATTATCGTTAATGGCAAGGGAAAAGCTTATGACAGTAATTCCAGTTTTGAACCTACAACCTTTAGGTGTGCAAATGCAGACTGATCAATGTTCACGCTATCTTCACCTGACTATTACTATTACTATCTATCAGCCTTATAACTTGGTTTATAAGTAAATCTATTAAATTTTATCATGTATGCTTGAATGTAAGAGGAGGATCAATATAGAGTTGTCTAGGATTGATGTTACATTATTTGTAAGTTGTTCAGATAGTGTCATTAAGAAGCTGTTGCCCTAAAGGATAAAAATCTTCCTTGGCACTCTATAAGTTTTTTCTGTAATAATATTCTTAATGACATTATTTATTTGTTGTTTTTTCTAATAAGAAGTGTTTTGCTCAATAGAATGTACATTTTAAATATAGAGTAAAAGTTACATTCATGCAACATAGCCACCAGACTACATTGTTAAATAATTAGGATTATAACCTATTTTTTATCATCTAGTGGTCATTAACTCATATTGTATAGCCTAATGCGGTTTTGAAACTTTACAGTTTCATCTTAGGCTGTAATAAAAATGGTCAAATCCCTTTGACAAGGTTATCACAGAGTTAACAAAACTTTGAAACAATGTCACAACACTAATACAATTGAAAACGCAAAACGATAAAATTTAGTTTGGCCAAACCCTACCATGAGACTCCACAGTCCAATTGTGGAGTCTTCATCGGTATTAACACACTCGTCAGTGTATGATCATACTCTAGTACTGATGAAGATGCTGCAGACTGAACAACTAAATTTGGCCAACTAACTTTTATCATTTTGAATTTTTTTAAAATCGTGTAATTGTGTTAGTGTTGTCACAAGCGTTTCAATGTTTTTAACTTTGTGATGACCTTGCCAGAGGGATTTGACCATTTTTATTACAGCCTGAAGATGAAACTGTAAAGTTTTGAAACAAGGGTAGCTTATACAAGGTTAAACACTAGTAGACAGAAAAAATAGGTTGTAATCCTAATTATTTAGTAAAAGTTAAGTGAACATTGCAAATAGGCATGAATATACTTCACATATTACAAAACTTCAATTAAACAAATTGTTATAATTTGTCAAATTTCTCATAGGAGGTTCTCATAACCACTGGTTCCTCCCCACCATGATATTCAATTCTGGATCATATTGTAATTCCATCATTTCAGTATGGAAAGACAACCAAACCAAATTTTACAAACTGATTTTTATGAATGAATCATGGTTTTGTTACATACTCATATTATACCAACCTGTTTGTTCTAGCTTTGCAAATTTGTCTCTTGATGTTAAAAGTTATAAATAATAACTGTCATTATAATTTTTCTCGTGTTAAAAAAACCAAAGTGTGTTTTACACTTGCTCACTTAAAATGTAAACATTCAAATTTTACAGTACTGTACCTACTTTATTTCTAGAAAGCTTTATGTATGCTGTTAATTTTTCTCATGAGCTAGTACTAATATTCAATTTTAATTTTAAATAAATAACTTCATTATGTTTGTATCAAGTTTATAATTAATTAATGATGACAGCTGTTTCACTTAGCTTTTACTTACAGGTACATAGCCTATGTATTTACATATAAAATTTTATTCTTTGTATCAGTATAACCCCAATTACAGAACACTGGAAATAATGTATTACATAAAAAAAAAAATCATTTTAACTTATCATGACAACTGAACAAAATCAAAACTTTACATATTACTTTTACAAATACAAAAAATTGTATTTGCTGACATTTTTTTAAACAAGCAAGTCATAACTGAGATGAATTCAGCCAATTATCTTGGAATGACCTTAGATTTTAAGTTAAGGTGGAAAAAGAAAAAAAAAGGATTAACTAAACATGATATGCAGAAAGCTATACAGGCTCATGGAATAGAAATCTGAATTATTGACCTTAACCTTTAAACACTAACCATTTGTATTGCTACCACTAATACTAACCATTAGTAATTGTAACTATTTTGATTTTAAATAAATTTTCAGATTATGATGAAAAACATTCAAATATCCTTTTATGACTAATATACTTATTAATTGTTGACAGGAAAAACATGTTAACAAAAATATCTTAAGGAAAACAAAAAATAAAAGTATTCCTTATTGACTATACACTACCTACCAGTAACAACTTAAACAAAATAAGATTACTAATATTATAAATGAATGTAGGGTATTTTTAATAACTGATATTATTTTTATATCTTTAAACATACGTAAAAAGAACACACAATTGTAAAATTGTTTTTGTCACACTTTGGTTCATGTTTTTTGACAATTTCTCTCACATGTTTTTACATGCAGTCAGTGCCATAGTTTTCCATGGTGTTCACCACAAAATGGCTTTTGGGCAATGCAGACAATAGTTTGTGGTCATTTTATAACAGTTTTATTTCCTTTTATAACAAATTTTCTTAAACAAAAATAAATAATACTATTACTAAGTATTCATAAAATTAATGACTACAGCTCTATTTCTAGCCAATGAATACACATCAGATAATTTTGGAGGGTCGACTGAATGGTGAGTGAGGAGAGGGGGAAGGTATAGCAACTTTCAACATTGAAGGCCATAACACTGGGGTAAATGAACAATTATTCATTTTCATGGTCATAAAAATTAGGAATGCCTAGTGTTTAAAGATTAAGTAAACCATTGATTTATAAGCAGATATTAAAACCAGTCTGGACTTATTGTGTCCAAATATGGGGTCGCACAAGAAAGAGCAATGTAAATATTATGCAGTGATTTCAAAATAAAGTTTTGTGAGGAATTATTAATACTCTGTCTTATATATGCAATGCTGACTACATTGTGATCTAAACATCAACTTGGTTGCTGAAACAATTAACATACATGCAAAGACACATCTTCATCATTTCTTTGTTAATGAAAATACTGAGGTACTATGTAGAAGAGTCAATGATGTTTGGCATTACAATACAAGAGGACTAAGGTCTGTGGCAATAAAGATAATTTAAGGTCTAGTTTATGAGACTATGAAGTACTTTATTTTATTAATAATGTTCTTTTTCACTGTGTCTATTCTAAGGGAAATTCATCAGTTGATCTTGTAAGACTAGTCATAAATAAAGTATGAAATAAAATGAAAATGTTAACTTACCACTTACAGTTTCATTGACAATTTGCACGTAATTCTGTTTCACCAAGCCTATGAACCCAGCCATCTTCCCCACCTTTAACAAAACAATTGAACAACATTTCACACAATTTTAAATTTTCAACTTATCATTTAAAAATTTCTAAATTTCTACTTTAGCAGCTAATGAAAGGGATGCATTCATATGAATTTTAGTAATACATATGTGTAGGCCTACAAACTTGTCCATTACGTTAGCGTATCTTTTCTTAAAACATATCTTAATTACTTTTGAACAAAGTAAATCTTTATAACATTATTTTTGAAGTCATCAAAAGAACCAAAATAATACAACTCTAACTGCAACAATACAAAACATTTTTAAATTTTGAAGTTTTTAAATCATGGTTTCAATCCCATTTGTTAGTATTTCTCAGCTATGTACTTGTACAACTAAATATGTCAAATCTCATTAATTTCATATCTAAATTGCCTGTTCCTGATGAAATAGTTGTATAATCAATAGGAATCTAATTAAGGGTACTTATAACAACTAAACATTTTAAGTAGCTTGGCTTAAATAATTACGTATAAATATACAATTTTGTAGCTGATCTGGCAACTGGAAATTATTTCCATCACAGTATATAACATAACCAATCTTTATTATTCTTTAATAATGCACAAAAACATGAACATCTCTTAATAAATGTGGCTTATTATAAAAAAACATTGTACTTTAAGTTTTCACTTCAAGCCTTACTATAAAAATACAGAAAATATCATGAAAAAAATAAACTAAATATTTTTGTGAATAGGAATTTGTGTGCTTTGAGAAGAATTGATTTTGAGAAGACCTGATTTTAAACAATTATCAAACTTGACCTACATGCCATATTTTATTAAATTTGATTAATTAGTTTAGTCACTAGAAATGTGCACGGAGGTAAAGACCGGATGTTTTCAGACCTCCTGAGACCAAAAATGGTATTCACTTGGATATTTTGGATCAAGGAACCTGAAAATTTTGCGACCTCCATAAATTCTTTAGCCTATACTTTATAAAGGAGAAAATAATATAATATAGACCTAAAGCCTAAATATTAGGTATTTAACAATAAACAAAAATGTATTCATATTATTAAAATATAAAAAATATTATCTAAAGATTAATAATGTTACGTAATTTCAATATAAACATCTTTTTTTAAAATAAAACAATAATTTTGTAAAGTATCCAATAGGTTACAAAGTTATAATTCTAACTTGCTAGCCGTTTCTAGCGCTAGACTTGGACGGACAACGGAATATTTTGCAACTGCTTGACATTGGTTGTAACTTTTGACTAAACAGAGACCGTTGTAGTATCAGCTGAATTTTTGAACAAACAGCTTCACATATTTATCCTTCATCAAGCAGCTGATTACAAACGAAAATTCCATCATTATGTTAACTTTGACATTAATATCTTAAAGGAAATTTTTATAGCGAGAAGTCAGTTAATAAGGATTACTGCCTAGCGAATCGTTCAGAGGCAACAATCCACAGCCAACAATCTAAAAGGCAATTATTATTTTGTATTAAAAAAAAAAAAAAAAGAAATCAATGGGCCCTAGTTTAAGTTTTGAATAAACTAGTATGTAGTGAAAAAAAACAGCAGCTTGAAAATCAGTAGTTTGCTGGTACATTAATTTCAAAATAGTGTTTATACAAAAGTTGCTCATTTGATCCTCGTGCATTTTAAATTGACATTGTCAAAATTTTAACTTTACATTTTTTCGAAAATAATGCAGTTAGGGTTAACTTTTGTTTTGTAATACGTATAATCACGAAGGGAAATACTTTAAAATTGGTTACAAGTTCATATGACCACAATGTTATAAAAAATCTGCAGAATTAAACTTGAAAAACTGGGTCGCCTAGATATTTATTCAGTAGACTATTCATCTACAAATATAAAATTGGAAGATTCGATAGGTCAAAAACTAATATGTTTAACTTGTGTTATTAAGGGTAAAAGAGAACTTTATACGTCACTGTTATAGAAAAAATGACCGTACTATTTATAAACATAAATTGAACAAATAATTTAGTAGAATCAAACGAAAAATTACTTAAATTAAAGCCACGTTTTTCACTATATTAGACGTAAGTCTGTCAACTGAGCCTAATTTTTTATTTTATTATGGCCTAGTACGTAAACTGCACTAACTTTATTCATTCATAGCGTACAGTACTTAATTAACATTAAATTGTCAATGATTATGTTTAAATCCATTTGAAATAACGACCACATTTCAGCAAGCAATCAAACTAGTCGCTAACAGAGTTTAAAACGACTTCTTTGCATTAATTTTACGAATTCAAGTTTTTACATGAACCTATAAAGATCTTGCAAGTCGTAGGCCTCTTGGTTGAACCTGTTCTATTTCGTAACAACCAGCCGAAAGCAGACTTGCATCTGTTATTATTACAAAACTAATTTTATGTTGTAATTTTGGCATTTTATGAGACTTTACATGAGAACTTTCTAAATCCAACGCTACGAAAACTTTAGAAAGTCAACTAAAATTGTTTTACAAAATTACGCCAATGATTGGTGTATATATGTTACTGCGAAAGACTGAAATTACAGAATGTCGATATTCTCCCGAGAATCAGCGCTTGGTGAAAGTCCAAAATATTTGATTATATTCTTATACATTCGGACCATTGCCAGTGTAGTCGACAAGCATAGATAAGCTCTGTGAGGATCGGGACAAATTTATTTCTGAAATTAAAATTTTCTACTACAACAGAAATTTACCCGATGGGTTCGAATCCTGCATAGGACGTTGGATTCTCTGCGCAACCCGCTTGGAGTTCATGAATTCTTTGTGAGTCAAATCAACAAGAGTCTTATTATGTACTGTGGTTGAATCCAGTTGAAAATACTTTTATAATCGTCTTAGTCAAGGACAAATAGTACATTGTTCAGCCAACATTCTAAAATCTTTTAAAATGCCTCAAAATGGAGATTGTAACATATATCATGTTCAGGGCTGGTTGCGATGTTGGATTTTGCACGTTGCGTGATGCGAGTGCACAAATTTCTATAGACAGTTACACTAAAAGACCAGTTGTTTTATATTAATTCATAACGATCAGCTGATTTCATTGAACAGCTGATAGGATATAAGTTTTAGGTTATATTGTTAAAAACCAGCGGTTTTGTCGTCTTTTCGAACAAATTATCGTAATTAAAATTAAAAGAAAGAGAAAACATGATGCATAATTTTTATTTTTGGTTCAATAACAGAACTTTTGTATACACATTGTCAGGATCGATTTACAAACAGCTTTCAAAATTTCGTCTTTTTGTCTGCTGTCTGTCTGAATGTCACGAAATTTGTAAGCTCGAAAAAGAGAGAAAGGATCAATGATTGATTTAAAATTTATAACACTAAACCAAAACTGCTTGAAATAGAACCCTATTGTTTTTTTAGTATTGTAGCTCAAACATTGCGGGGGCAAGAGAAAAATTATAGAGGGAGTAAATACTTTTAAAGGAAGTTAAGTACTGGTTATTTCGAGTGGATATCAAGTATAAAGGAAATTTTACGTTGAATCTTAATATGCCATTAGAATTGAAAAACTACAGTTTTTGAGCTCTTAAAGGACAAAAACCGGTACAATTTGGAATTTTTGGTTTTAAATTAAATAGTATATTTAGTGTATCATATGTATCAAAAATTTTAATGCAGGATCCGAATATGCCATTTGCACTGTACATTTTTTTAGTTTGGGAATTTTTTTTCGCTTTGAATTTGAATAGATTATGTCATGCGGTATATCAATATGAGATTCCACAATAAATTCTAATATGTCATTAAAATTGTACTTTCTTAGTTTTAAGGCTTTTAAAGACCTATTGATAATTCCACGAAGAGTGAACACATTTCATAATTTGTTTATACATGTTTTCGTTATATATGTTAATTAGGCTTAAAATATGTCTAAAAGTAAAGAAATATTACATTTCTTTTCTATTTGGAACAAAGTTCATGGAACTGAAAGTGTAAAACGTTCTCCTTTTTGACATATATCGTAATATGTTTCAGTAATGAAGAATGATTATATTACATTTTTGCATTTTTATCTTAACTTAAAAAAATTGTTTTTCTTCAACATTCAACATCAGTGCATGCTGATATTGACTTTTGCCTATTGTAAGTTAGAAACAATTTAACAAAACTTTTGGACAAACACTAAGTGACTATGCCAATGCCAACATTCACCTGATAGTTCCGACATTGCCAGATATCAGTCTTTCACAGAAAAATATACAGTATAACCTTAGAATTTATTATTGTATTTAATTTTTTTTTTAACGTCCAACTATTGTGCACACTTGGGCTAATGCAGACGATGGGATGATTTATGGCGTATGAAATGCCAAGCCCTGGCCGGGATCGAACCCGGGTCCTCGGGGTGAAAGCCCAGTACGCTATCAACTAGGCCACCGAGGCGGCTATTGTTGTATTTAAAAGAATAGGCTGTTGTATTTAAAGGCCTATGCATTTTACAGCGAAATGCATGTTTTTATTTTTTTTGTTCCCATTGAAAGTTTTATTTTCTTTACAGTGGTTTCAAATTGTCACCAAAAACTCTGAAAGTTGGTTTCCTCTAGTAAACTCAAATATTATTTGCAATTTTAATTTATAATATTCTTTAGATGTTGGAATATAGGCTATCAATGCGCTATTTTTTCAGTGGAAACATTTCAGAAAGTAAAACAGGTTCGTGAGGATAGACTTTATAAAAATTTTATAAAAAAGAAGAAGAAAAACATTTTTACTTTTTTCTTACTCTGTAAAAAAAGTGTTGCGATCGTCTAAAAAAATCCGAATACCAATTAATTTTAACATAGGCTATATTCGTTTTCCTTCCTAGAAGCTAGATAGTTACTGGTAACTTTTTGTGGCTTTCCATTACACATAAAATATCAAGGTGTTTCAAAAAAAAAAAAAAAAACAACAACAAAAAAACGTAAAACAGCAGAAATATTTTAAAACGATGTAAAACATGTGATACACAAAAAAATCTCATTTTTATTCTCAAAAGTTATGAGTAACCGTGAGAAAATGTCAGGCCGGTGGTATAGCAATTACTTTACTGAATTCTGTAAGCCAAAATGATGGGAAATCAACCAGTATTACAATTTTACCATGTTCAGTTTGTTTCATCATTAGGCCAATTTCTTTCCCAACTCCAGAAATGAAGACCTTTCAACACCAGTCATAAAAAATGGCAACACGACGCAAAAAGATTAGTACAGACATTTTTACTAGATTGATTTCGTAGACAACGTTAAATTAAAAGTACACGATATTGCTCTCAGTGTGTGGTGTATACCCGAACATACGAGGTGTGGCTATTAAATAACGAGACTGACGTTGTAAAAAATTTTATTTAAATTTTATACATAATTACTTATTATCAACTTCAATATACACCCATTCTCTATCCCTACAACGCTCCATGCGAATTTTCCGTTGTTGGAAACAGTGCTGGAAGTCATCTTCTGTCAACTCCTTCAGGACTCTTGCCGCTTTCAGTTTTACAGCTTCCACGGACTCAAATATCGTCCTTCTTAATGCAGATTTCACCTTAGGGAACAGATAGAAGTCACATGGTGCAAGGTCTGGTGAGTAAGGTGGATGTTCTAACACTGGGATGCTGTACTTGGCCAGGAACCTCTTGACAGATAACGCGGAATGAGCTGGCGCATTGTTTTGGTGGAAAACCCATGATTTGTCCTTCCATATTTCGGGTCGTTTTTTCCTTACTCTTTCACGTAGTTTAGCAAGTACCTCAAGGTAGTAATATTGATTAATTTTTGACCTTCAGGAACCCAGTGAAGGTACACAATCCCATGAATATCGAAAAAAACAATCATCATTGCTTTAAATTTTGACTTGCTGATTCTTGCTTTTTTTGCTGTCTGTGAAATTGGGGTCTTCCAATGCATGGATTGGCGCTTTGTTTCCGGATCATACATAAAAAACCACGATTCATCACATGTTATTATCCTTTCCAATAAATTTGGGTCTTTTTAAATGGCATCCAAAGTGTCAGTACAAACATTTTTGCGAACTGCTTGTTGTTCAAACGTGAGAATTTTTGGCACCATATTGGCACACTTTTTTCACATGTTCAAATTGTCACATAAAATTTGCCGTACACATTCTTTATCAATGCCTACAGTTTCACCAATTGCACGAATACTTAATCGATGGTCATACCTAATCAAATTAGCAACTTTTTCTACATTGTTATTTGTTTTTGACATTGAAGGGCGACCTGGCCGCGAATCATCTTCAACGTCTTGTCGGCCATCTTGAAAACGCTTAAACCATTCGAAAACGCGTCCCCGCGATAAATATTCACTGCCATACACTTTTTTCAGTAAATTATGTTCAGTAGCTGTTTTTCCAAGTTTGAAGTGAAATTTAACAACAATTCGTTGCTTTATTATTACACTAACCATTTTTTCCGGCAAAACAAAATAACAACACTAACGGAAATGAAGGTTATGACTAAACGGCGTTGGTTACATAAACGAGACTAACTGCATTCTGAAGAGAAAGCTTCACACTAAACAGTTGTCGGTCAATGGTGGTTGGCGCATGCGCACTTGTTCCGCCGCAGCGTCAGTCTCGTTATTTAATAGCTTCACCTCGTATGTTAAGGAAAAGCTTTTGTAAGTCTAGTAGTAGGCTATTCAAACGTCATCCAAATAGTTATTAGTTCAGTCTCAAGAACGTCTTCCAAATATTGATCGACTAACTTGGACACCTAGACCTTATACACTTGGACACTTAGACTTCATACAACCTGACAAGTTGACAGTCAGGTAGAAAAAACATTAAAACAAAGAAGAAACACATTTTTACTTTTCTCTTACTCTGTAGAAAAAAGTATTGCGATTGTCTAAAAAATTCAACATTTCAATTAATTTCAACATTAGTTTTCCTTCTTAGGAGCTTAGATGGGCCTAATACTTCTTTTGTGGGTTTCCGCAACAACAGGGTGATCTCAAAAACGTTTCAAAAATTAAGGAGATGGTTTCCCAGATTGAAACTAATAAAACAGTGCTTAAATTACCCAAAATCAGCCGTTCTTTTTAAAATAAAATATTTTACATTTCTAGTACGGTTCGATGAATAAAATTCAAACTTAGCATGCTCCTTTACCTTATATAGGCCTAACTGGGGAAAAACAAACTTTATACATTGACCTGTTTTAAAATGGCGGACTTTTGAAAATTTTAAACCAAAAATAAACAAATGATTGAAAATTTTAGTGACAAATGTCAAGAAAAGTGTAATAATTATTGTAGTGATTTAACAAGTACATCCATGCAGGGCGTTGCAGACTAGCTGCACCTATTGAGAGGATTTAGACGTCCCTTGCGGTAACCAAGTCTAACACAAACTTACACTTACGACTTTAACACTTTACACTTACACTTGTATTTAGGGTGGCAATTATAGCCTTAGGCCTAAAGTGTTTTTCGCCTTAAAAAAAATTAACAAGTACATTTTATATCTGTACAAACATAACCTTTATTGTAACCATTAAAAATAATAATGCATCATCAAATATTTCTGTAATATGCATGTTGTTTAACAGTTATTGCCTAATTTTATTACTATCTATATTAGGTGTTTAAGGTTATGTTTGTGTATTACTGTTTCAAAGCAGTAATATCGTATGCTAATCCTATAATACTGCATATGTATAGCGTGCTCTGTAGACCAATTTACACAACTTTGCTGTTTTTAATAATTTTGAAAGTGACAACATTCGATAGGAAATTAAAAGGAAAAGAAAGTATCTTGACATTTGTCAATTTATTTTCATTAACAATTTTTAAACGTCGGCCATTTTAAAACACGTGACTGTATGAAGTTCGTTATTTTTTCCAGTTAGGCCTATATCACATAAAGGTGATGCAAAAGTGAATATTGATCAAACCGTTCTAGAGATATAAAATATTTTGCTTAAAAAAATGAAAAAGCGTCTAGTGGGGAACAAACATGTTTACATGAACTTTTAGTAGTTTTTATCTGGGGAAATGTCTCCTTCATTTCTGGCACTTTTTTGAAACACTCTGTATATTTGTACATTTTATTTTAAGAACAAAAACTACTAGTCCGATGTATGCAGCTCAGAACGAAGTCCTTTGTTATTTTCTTAGATTTTTTCCGTAAAAAACAAATTAATGTTACATTAAAAAAACATTGTGTCTAATTTCGGCTCTCCATTATAGTCAACATTATTTATAATCCTACCTACTATTACCGCAGACGGTAATTTTTGCTTTCAAACCTCCTTATGGTAAAGTGTGTACCCTCAAAAGTACACGCTTGGAACTCGAAGAGTTATCGATAGAAGCGAAGCTTTTTTGATATCTTTGCTGAATATATAATTAGTTTAAAGATATTTTTACAAATATCTTGTTTCGTTTAAATAAATAAATGCGTGAACTTAGCTTAGATATTATTTACTGCTGTTATAGTAAAAGATCAGTTGTTTCATATTAATTGGTAATGATCAGCTGATTTCACTGAACAGCTGATAGGCTATAATAAGTTTTAGGATATGTTGTTAAAAATTAGTACACTAACAAACGTACACGTGTTCTTCAAGTAAGGAACGAAACCAAAGTTTTCATATTAATATATGTGTATTGTTGTCAAAAAGGAGAAAGAATAATCAACAATCTATTTTTTCTTAAATCGTGTTGAAAGCCATTTCCTTTAAACATATATTTGATTAAATTTAGTACTGTATGTAACTGCTAAAAGCAAAATGTATTTTAACAAATGCCATCAACAATTACGGAGCTATCGAAAAAATACCAGAAATTGACACAATTTCTCAAATTAGGATTACCATATTGGCAAAAGTTTTGTAATTTTTACATATGAACTTTCGTAATTAAAGTCAGCTTATCAAATTTTAAATTAAAGAGCTTTATGGTGGAAGTAGGAAGAAAATATCTGGTCGCCATAGGCCTACTTGAGCGAAATCTGATGAACCGATTTTGCGAAATCAGACCGATTTGAAAATTTGGTTATTGACGCTTCCAAACAGAATTGTTATAAGCAGTAATTGAACGTGAAACTGTTTGTCAATGATTTTGCTCCATTTATTTATTTAGATGTCTGTCCGCACAACAATGACGAAACAACGAAACTAATTGGTCGGTTCCGGTGAAGTTCGACACAACTATGTATGCATAGCTTGATCATTATCTTGGGACAAGTTTCACCAAATTCATTGTTAATTTTTTTTGTCAGAAACCTCAAAAAGCGTAAAAAATTGAATTTTCTCTACTTGGATTACATTTTGCTTGATATTTCTCGGTTGATATCTTTCCAAAAAGTTTCTTGCTTTTATTTTAGTTGCTTGTATTTTAATTAAACAGTTTACTCCGTTTAAAATTTGCCACACTCATTTGGTATATAAATCTCCTTAATGTGATTGAAATTAATCATGACCGATTTTGAGCAAATACAAAAGAGAAGATATTTTCTAACACGGATTTTGTCTGAGGAATGTGATGAATATTTTATGTAGGCCTAATGTTTTGCATCATTTAAAATTTCAAAAAGTTAAAACTGTAATGTCCAATTCAACAATGTAACATACAATTTTCAAAACAGCATCGAAGAAGCAGAATACAGCTGTATAGGACAAGTAGTGAATTTTTGGTCCCAAATCTTATGTAAAACTGTACAAAAATGTCGGCATAAAATTTTCATTCGTTTTGTATATTGTAATAATTAATTATCTACTGTAATTGTGAACAATATCTTATTATTGTGTTCCCCTCAAATAGTTGTCTTACCCCATTAAGATAACAATTTTCTTAATATCATACTCCGGTAAAAGTGACCGTAAAAAAACCAGTCACAAAAAAATAACACGTAACAAAAAAAAAAATGAATACAGTATTTTTATTTTATTGATTTCGTAAAGTATAATTAAAAGTACACGGTACTGCTTTCACTGGTCGGCCTTCAGTGCGCTGTAATACCCGAACATATGTTCAGGAAAAACTTGACATGTCTGGAGGTATTCAACGATCACCAACATTATTATTAGTTCAGCGTTAAGGTATCAGCTGACTCTCAGCATGTAGTGAACTCAGTTTCGTAAACTTGACAACTGATATTGCATTAGTTGTAGCTAAAATCCCCATAGGCCTATAGCTTATTCCAAAACAGTCGAAATGAGCTATGGAACAAAAGTGATAAACCGTAAATAATAACGAGAGGCTTGAAAGATATTAAATGACAGAAACAGTTCATAAAACGAAAGAAAATGATACGAATATACAAAGCACGCCGTGTTAGACCAACAATCAAGCATGCTTCAGAAAAAAGCAGACACCAGTAGAACGAAAAGCAGCGAAGAGAAAGCAAATATGCTACAAGCAGGATATTAAGATTAATGTGACGTGGACGACGAGAATAGAATTAACATATAAACAGAATGCTGCAAAAATAACAAAAGACGGAAAACCACACTCCAGAAGACCCCCAGGCAGATGGACATTGGTGGGTGACAACAACACAAGGAACTCCTTAAAACTGGAAAAGGGCTATAAGGCTATTTCAAGAAATAGACAATTAGGAGCATCCTATTATCCAATAGGCAGTGAGCTCATTTTCATAAATATTGCATTAGTTGTAGGAAAAACCCCCATTTGGTGCAAACTAGATGTTAACGGCGAAATAACGAAACAGGTGATGTCCTTTCAGTACCTCGGATTATTGCTTTGACTATTTCACATTTTTTTAATTTTATATTATTCTCAAAAAGAAAGTATTGCACCGTTTAAAAATAGCATGTCAACTTTAACATATTTTCATTCTAGCTCTTCGCCTACCTCGTTGGTTTCATGCAAGCGAATTCCCGAACACTAATAAAATTTTATAAGGTTACGTAAACGAACATTTCGATAAGCGAAAAATCAAATTTGGTACACAAAGTGATTTTGGTAATAATACCTTGTACGTGTCATTACTCAGCCAAAATATGTCAGTCCATTGCAAAATAATGACTGTCTCTACTGATTTTATCACTAACTTTGATGATGAAATCAGACTTAAAAGTGTAAGTATTTTTTAGTTTTTAAATGGCCGTAATTTCTTAGAGGTCAGGTTCGGCGCTCATTTCAAGGTCCCGGGTCTGGATCTTACCATGATGGCCACTGTAATAGCTCATTAAATACACTAAAAGGATAAAATATTTATGAGTTTTGTTTCGAATTTTAAATTTACAGTGGATTCAAACCATAAATGTATTTATATAAAATTTAACAAACTATCTTGTAGTCAAAGTACATGTAGTCAAGGTACATCTACAAGTAAAATCTCCTTTTAGTCCTTAACCAAAATTTTCGTACATTACAGCGCTACTTAAGGGCTATTCAAGGGCTACATTACAACATTGTGCAATGATTATGACCAGTTTATTAATTTTCGTGAATAATTCCAGTTAATTATGTAAGTTGCCAATATAATGAATTTTTATTGTTCAGGCCCAAGTGCGTAGTAGAATTGCCACATCAGCTCATTCCAGTGTCTCAAATGCAGTTAAAATATTTCAGTGTTACTTTAATATTATAATATATCAACAAACCTGAAGCTTTGAAGCTCGTACAAGTATTTGAGGTTAGGCCTGCACCAATAAATGCATTCCTACATAGCCTACAACAGCTGGCAGAAGGAATGAATGTTCAAACGTCCTTGATCATCATCAGATTATACCATATGTTTCGTTTAGGCCTAAATAATAAACCTACAACCTACAAATATAATGTTATAAGTGAATTTTTCTTCGAAAATAAGCTTTTTGAGCAACAATCGGTAAGACCGAGATCCAAACATCTAGACGCGTTTTGAGCGGTCGTTAAAAAACTACATTTTAAATGTCTCTGCTAGCGTGTGAAATTTGTTTCGATTTCATTCAGTCTTGATACGAAAACCTATTTCTGTAAAAGCTTGGGCAAGCATGATACTTAGCAAATCAGCGGCCGTTCAAAATTTTTTTAAAATTATAACTAATTTTATCTTACACTACATAAAATCTACACAATTAACATTTCAATTTTTCAAATTTGATTTAGAATAAGCTACGAATATTATGGAGGCGGACAGAATTTATTTACAACTTAATTTAAAATGGTAATTTATACTAGTTTTAACGCGATTGAATTTTCAATTGAATGTAATATAAAAAGTTCAATATTATATTACGATGGCCGCCATCTTGAAACGGAAATTTTAGTGCCGAAATTTTCGCGTATCAAAATGTCCCTTACATGATGTTATTCAATTTTTTTTAATTCGTTTCTATCCCTTCAGTATCCGGTTTAATGTTCCCCCAATTATTTCCATATCATAATTAGATTCCATTTTAAGTTTAACTAACTACTTCAATTTTCCAATCACCGAAAGCGTAATTGGAGATGACAAAAAATATAACAATGACAAAAATTGGTTCGTTCGATTTTGAAAATATTTCTTGGTTTTCCCGATTGCCGATAGTCTCTATAAACCGATTGATGTTTGAATAGATTAAACTCATCAATCAAAGAAAGAATTCAGTGTATAAGTGAGTTTATCGATGTCTAAGTAACGTGGAGTGAACAGAATATGGACTGAATCACAGTGATCAGACCTGAGAGTTATTTCTCGAAAGCCTAGACATTGTGTGCGTGATACCTCCAACCATTCTTCCCAATAGCAGTTAAAAAGAGTGAAATTTATAGAAATTGTACTTTTAACTCAAACCTAATTTTCACTATCCAATATTTACAATTATGGTTTTAAAGAACAAAACAAAATAAAATTTAAAATTCCTATTTGTTTAATAACTACTGCTCTAATGATTCCTAAAAATGAAGGCAATGGCAAAACACATTGGTATAGCACACTATAACATTCATAGCGTATTGTGTGTCTGAAGCCCAGAACTGCTACTGTTCTTTTAATTAATTATTATTTAATTCGATTATTTTTAACTTTTAATAAAGTTTACAAATATTAATAATTAGTAAATTGTGAGAATAGAACCGAAAAAAACCATTCCCAAAAATGTGTGCCCCGGTTTGCCTAGTGGTGATAAATAAATCGTAAAATATATGTGTTAGAAATTATTGATTTATTTTAGAATAAAACAAATTTCGGATTCATTGTTCAGTTTGTTTGTGTCTCGGCAATGTAGTGAACTCAGTTTCGTAAACTTGACAACTGATATTGCATTAGTTGTATCTAAAATCCCTATAGGCCTATAGCTTATTCCAAAACAGTCGAAATGAGCTATGGAACAAAAGTGATAAACCGTAAATAATAATCGAGAGGTGAAAGATATTAAATGACAGAAACAGTTCATAAAACGAAAGAAAATGATACGAATATACAAAGCACGCCGTGTTAGACCAACAATCAAGCATGCTTCAGAAAAAAGCAGACACCAGTAGAACGAAAAGCAGCGAAGAGAAATCAAATATGCTACAAGCAGGATATTAAGATTAATGTGACGTGGACGACGAGAATAGAATTAACATAAACAGAATGCTGCAAAAATAACAAAAGACGGAAAACCACACTCCAGAAGACCCCCAGGCAGATGGACATTGGTGGGTGACAACAACACAAGGAACTCCTTAAAACTGGAAAAGGGCTATAAGGCTATTTCAAGAAATAGACAATTAGGAGCATCCTATTATCCAATAGGCAGTGAGCTCATTTTCATAAATATTGCATTAGTTGTAGGAAAAACCCCCATTTGGTGCAAACTAGATGTTAACGGCGAAATAACGAAACAGGTGATGTCCTTTCAGTACCTCGGATTATTGCTTTGACTATTTCACATTTTTTTACTTTTATATTATTCTCAAAAAGAAAGTATTGCACCGTTTAAAAATAGCATGTCAACTTTAACATATTTTCATTTTAGCTCTTGGCCTACCTCGTTGGTTTCATGCAAGCGAATTCCCGAACACTAATAAAATTTTATAAGATCATGTAAACGAACATTTCGATAAGCGAAAAATCAAATTTGGTACACAAAGTGATTTTGGTAATAATACCTTGTACGTGTCATTACTCAGCCAAAATATGTCAGTCCATTGCAAAATAATGACTGTCTCTACTGATTTTATCACTAACTTTGATGATGAAATCAGACTTAAAAGTGTAAGTATTTTTTAGTTTTTAAATGGCCGTAATTTCTTAGAGGCCAGGTTCGGCGCTCATTTCAAGGTCCCGGGTCTGGATCTTACCATGATGGCCACTGTAATAGCTCATGAAATATACACTAAAATGGATAAAATATTTATGAGTTTTGTTTCGGATTTTAAATTTACAGTGGATTCAAACCATAAATGTATTTATATAAAATTTAACAAACTATCTTGTAGTCAAAGTACATGTAGTCAAGGTACATCTACAAGTAAAATCTCCTTTTAGTCCTTAACCAAAATTTTCGTACATTACAGCGCTACTTAAGGGCTATTCAAGGGCTACATTACAACATTGTGCAATGATTATGACCAGTTTATTAATTTTCGTGAATAATTCCAGTTAATTATGTAAGTTGCCAATATAATGAATTTTTATTGTTCAGGCCCAAGTGCGTAGTAGAATTGCCACATCAGCTCATTCCAGTGTCTCAAATGCAGTTAAAATATTTCAGTGTTACTTTAATATTATAATATATCAACAAACCTGAAGCTTTGAAGCTCGTACAAGTATTTGAGGTTAGGCCTGCACCAATAAATGCATTCCTACATAGCCTACAACAGCTGGCAGAAGGAATGAATGTTCAAACGTCCTTGATCATCATCAGATTATACCATATGTTTCGTTTAGGCCTAAATAATAAACCTACAACCTACAAATATAATGTTATAAGTGAATTTTTCTTCGAAAATAAGCTTTTTGAGCAACAATCGGTAAGACCGAGATCCAAACATCTAGACGCGTTTTGAGCGGTCGTTAAAAAACTACATTTTAAATGTCTCTGCTAGCGTGTGAAATTTGTTTCGATTTCATTCAGTCTTGATACGAAAACCTATTTCTGTAAAAGCTTGGGCAAGCATGATACTTAGCAAATCAGCGGCCGTTCAAAATTTTTTTAAAATTATAACTAATTTTATCTTACACTACATAAAATCTACACAATTAACATTTCAATTTTTCAAATTTGATTTAGAATAAGCTACGAATATTATGGAGGCGGACAGAATTTATTTACAACTTAATTTAAAATGGTAATTTATACTAGTTTTAACGCGATTGAATTTTCAATTGAATGTAATATAAAAAGTTCAATATTATATTACGATGGCCGCCATCTTGAAACGGAAATTTTAGTGCCGAAATTTTCGCGTATCAAAATGTCCCTTACATGATGTTATTCAATTTTTTTTAATTCGTTTCTATCCCTTCAGTATCCGGTTTAATGTTCCCCCAATTATTTCCATATCATAATTAGATTCCATTTTAAGTTTAACTAACTACTTCAATTTTCCAATCACTGAAAGCGTAATTGGAGATGACAAAAAATATAACAATGACAAAAAATTGGTTCGTTCGATTTTGAAAATATTTCTTGGTTTTCCCGATTGCCGATAGTCTCTATAAACCGATTGATGTTTGAATAGATTAAACTCATCAATCAAAGAAAGAATTCAGTGTATAAGTGAGTTTATCGATGTCTAAGTAACGTGGAGTGAACAGAATATGGACTGAATCACAGTGATCAGACCTGAGAGTTATTTCTCGAAAGCCTAGACATTGTGTGCGTGATACCTCCAACCATTCTTCCCAATAGCAGTTAAAAAGAGTGAAATTTATAGAAATTGTACTTTTAACTCAAACCCAATTTTCACTATCCAATATTTACAATTATGGTTTTAAAGAACAAAACAAAATAAAATTTAAAATTCCGTTATTTGTTTAATAACTACTGCTCTAATGATTCCTAAAAATGAAGGCAATGGCAAAACACATTGGTATAGCACACTATAACATTCATAGCGTATTGTGTGTCTGAAGCCCAGAACTGCTACTGTTCTTTTTAATTAATTATTATTTAATTCGATTATTTTTTTAACTTTTAATAAAGTTTACAAATATTAATAATTAGTAAATTGTGAGAATAGAACCGAAAAAAACCATTCCCAAAAATGTGTGCCTCGGTTTGCCTAGTGGTGATAAATAAATCGTAAAATATATGTGTTAGAAATTATTGATTTATTTTAGAATAAAACAAATCTCGGATTCATTGTTCAGTTTGTTTGTGTCTCGGCAACCTTTCACGCACAAAACGTTCTAAAATTCATAAATTTAATTTATGAACAAAACGTTCATAAATTCTAAAGACTATGCTAACAATATTTCAGTTTGCTTAATAACGAGATGGGGGTGTTGCTGGTGAGACGAACTGACTTGATTTATGGATGATTTAACAAAATTAAATGATGAATTTAAATTTAGGTTGGTCTTCTAACAGTCTGTAAATTTCCACTACTTATAAAAAAAATGTTATATGTTTTTTATTAGGCCTAATTATGTTCTCCAGTCTGATGATTCCTCAGGGGGAATTTTTAATTTGGTATTGAAAAGTATCACTCATAAATTTTTTGAAGGTTATAATTAGCTTACGTTGCCAAATATTTTGGTTTATTATTATTGTAAAGTGGATCCAGTTTAATCATGAAAAAATGGATGTCGTAGTGGAAGTTTAAATTTGTTTGACCAAAATAATCGCTTGATTGTTTCTTTTTTTTCAAAAATAACAACTTCTCTTTTCCAATATTTAGACAAGAATTAATAAAATTCACTACGGTTCCCTCACAGTTGAGTTTCTCTTTCTTTATTTTGTTCTTATTACTCTACCAACGTTATGGTTCTTCTTTAATTTATTATAGATTGATCATTTGTTGAGATAATTCTTTTATCTATGTTTCGCATGAAAGTATCTTAAACCTTATAATATCCTTATAATAATATCTTAAACCTTATTATAATCTTAAATGGTTAATAATATTATTACGGATATGTTAGGCCTACTTAATTTAATATGGATTATGAATGAAAATAGACTATTGGTGTTTTCCTAATGAATTCATTTTCAACTTTAAATTTTGGTATCGTTACATGGTAAATCCGGCCCTGACAGTGATTTCCAATGACGAGGTTATACACGGAGACAGCGATCACGTGACTAGTATATATATCAGGGCCGCCCCCCAGAAGGGCAACAGGGAAACTTTGTCCCAGGCCCTAGTTCTGACCATTTAATGAAGGCTTTTGTGGAAATAATCAAAAATAAATCTAAAACTTAATACACATTATGTAATAAATATATATAATTTGTTAAACATGTTTTAAAGAGTAAAACTGTTTATAATGAAAAAAAAATCATTTGTTGAATTAGCCTTCCAACTGATCAAGGACACATACAACAAGAAGTCCCTCTCCTGGAGTACAAAGATAAGGCATTATCATACGGTAATTAAACCAGAAGCCTTATATGCAGCTGAAACATTATCTCTCACAACCCAGGGCCCACTTGAAAGGCTGGAGATCAAGGAAAGAAAGATATTACGAAAAATCTTAGGCCCCAAATTCCGTAACAACCAATTACTCCACATCAGGAATGAAACTCTTTACCAAAAAACTGAAACACTATCAGACACAATAAGAAAAAGGAGAATTGATTTTTATAGGCACATCCTCCGAATGGACAAAAATAGACTAACCAAAAAAATATTTGACTATTCTCGCAGTAGAAGAGCCAAACCACTTTGGTTTAGAGAAACGGAGAAAGACATAACAGAACTAAAAATCACTGACACTATGCTCATAGACAGAACAGCCAAAACAATAGCCAAGGACAAGAAGCAACGGTTCCAAGGCAAAGTCAAATCCAAGCGAACGATCCAAATCTCTGACGAAGAAAGAAAAGTAAGATCACAACGAATGAAGCAATACTGGGCTACGAGGAAGGCACAGAACATTAAAAAGTGGTTGATTTAGTGTACCCCAAAGTTGGGTGAAACAAATAAAGAGAAGAAAAAAAAATCATTTAATTTCAAACTATGAGTGAGGCCTCATCTGAATTAATTCAAACTTTTGGTACGGAAATCGATTTTGATAATAGGTTAGGCAAGATTTTTACGCAGCAAAACCTACAGAACAGTTACTAGACGAGCGCTATTCAAAATATCTTTAAAACGTCATTACATTTTATACTTTTTTGAAAATTATCAGCGTTACAATCAGTACGAATTAGCATTTTAAATTTTCAGTGGAATTTAACTGCGAAATCAGATTTTCAAAACAATATAAGACAAAATATTTTTAATGTAATATGATAGCCTATTGTCATTTCTTGGAGATTCGCTTCCATCACGTCAGCGAGACAGCTGCCTGCTGTAATTATTCATTTCGATACAATACGTAAGCAATCTCTATGCACTAAATAATGTACACGTAGGATATAATTACTGTAAGCACTCCCTTTAATAAACCGCCCAGTCAATACTGCACATATTAAGCAATAATACAGCCGCATAATTAAAAGTATTTCTTGGAAGCAAACAATTCAGTTTTGAAATAAGCAATTTTATTGTATCAATTAATTTAATATCTAGCTTTTTCTGTTATTAATACTGTAGCTGTGTTTTTTTTTGTACTCACAAAATCGTTTTCGAATTAATTTTCGTAACGTCCGAATTACAGTATAAATAATTTAAAATTACCGTACATAGTACTAATGGTAACATTATCGTGCGATTATACCTTACCTAACCAATAAACACCGTAGCTAACGGCGCTGCACAACTAACCATCAAAGAGCCACGGCATTCTTGATATTAGGATATTTACGTAGCTCGGAGTATTTAGTATTCAAAACATCTGGAATGGAGTGTTTGTGTTGAGCCTTTGGTTTATAAACATTTCCGTGAAACAGTAGCTATAAACATTGTTTGGTAGATTTTCAGGACAACAAATGACCCGAGTCCATTCTTATCTGAAATTGAGGGGATAAATCCAATGTTCCAGCTTTTTAATATCCTCGACCATCGTCACCGCGCCTCAGGTGAGCAGCGATATCCGATACACGTATTAATAGCCAGCTGACCTCAGGTTATGACCTCGTGTGTCTAATATTTTCCTTTCGCTGATAAGCTTCCTCTTATTGTTTGGACGATTTCTACACCCCTCGGGCCAGCCTTTGTTGTACCGTTCCTACCAAGACGGGTATTTGGAACAAATTTCTTCGGATGTCGAAGAAGAAAGGTGAGCGGGTCAGGAAATTGTAATTCTTGAGTATTGCTAAGCAATCATGTTTACTGACCAGCAGCAACAGCTGATTGGACATCTTGCAGAGTCTTCTAAGAGGAATAACCGCTGCCGCAGTTTTCTAGTTGATGTGGTAAAAAAGAACTTCCAACGGTAATTTAATTATTTTCCAGTTTTTAAAAATCTGACTCAACTATTATAATCGGTATTAAAATGTGAATAAAGTAATACATTGAAGTTTCGTATTTTCAATGCAACTTCAAAATTGAAATGCTAATTGATGCAGCTTCTTTGCTCATTACAACGGTAAAATCAGTTTTTCAGGAAGTATAAGATAACAGTGACGTGAATTGTTCAAAATTTAAAGCGGCCATTTTAAAACTGTTAAACGGATTTTGCCGGGTAACGATCTTGTCCAACTTTTTACTGAAATTAATTTTTATTTTAAATTTGAATCATATCGACATAAATAAATGTTATTCACTCAAATTGAATAACAAACCTGTTATCAAAATCAATTTTTGTGGCAAATCGGACCCATGAAGTGCTAAAACACACACACACACACACACACACACACACACACACACACACACACACACACACACACACACAATATTATAACAGCTCCAATAGCTCATTTTTATAATGAAAATCCGGCGAACCGATTTTGATAAATTGAACCAATTTTCCGATTTTTGTTTCGATAGATTTATTTCAATACATTAGCGACCATACATTTAATTTGTCACTTACGGACTACTTTTGAGAAAACCTGATCAAAATCGTTAGAACCAATTTTGAGAAAATGTAGAGTTTTTTGGAGAAAAATCATACACACAACACAGAGTTCTAACCATGTTAAAAAGCACCCAGTTAGATCATCGGACCGTGTAATATTTAGATCAAAGGTGATAGACAATTTGTATAACTTATATTAAACAAATCCTTGTAAATTTTTTTTGTTTAACGTCCGACTATTGTGCACACTTGGGCTAATGCAGACGATGGGATGATTTATAGCGTATGAAAATGCCAAGCCCTCGCCGGGAATCGAACCCGGGTCCTCGGGGTGAATAGGACTTGTTAAAGGGTACAACTATTATTATCTAAAGATAGATGTTTTTCATGATCACAATACTTTTTGTATAGTCTACACGATTTTTTTTTTTATTTTAAGGCGAAAGCACATTTAGGCTATTATCGCCTCCTAAACGTAAGCGTAAAGTTTTAAAGTCGTATGTGTAGTATTGTAAGTAAAAGTGTGTGTTAGACTCGGGTACCACGAGGGACGTCCAAATCCTCTCGATAGGTGCAGCTAGTCTGCCCCCCCTGCGGGGTTGTTTTGTTAGACTTGATGCTGCAATATTACATTTACATTTAGTTTTAACATTTACTCTTCCAATCGAAATAAAAAGAAGAACATTATCCATTCTGTATTAAAAATATTCTACACGATATAGTTTTCCTAGTGAGAGTGTACAATTGATGATTAGCTTTTAATTAAAGTTGTTTTGGACACGATTACGTAATATAAATGTACTAAATTTCATAATTTTCAGTATTACTGTTTAGACACTGGTTGTATTATCGGAGAAACAGTAACAGACCTTGGTATTGAACGTATCCTTCCGTCAACAATGTTTATCTAAGGATCTTAAACATGACCTCTTGACGAACTTCTGCGTACGCAAATTTCCCTGATTGTGTTTTTAATATCGACTTTTGTTATGATTACGTATCGACCTTGCGGAATAATTTTATTTTACTCAAAGAATCTAATTATAGTGATTGTAAAATCGATCTCAAACTCGTTTTAAGTCTCGAGGAAGCGTCGATGCCAATTTAATAATGGGCTAGTGTGGTTCTTATACCCGCAGTCCATCATTAGAGGACGACCACAAAAAATAAGGCGAAGAGTTTTTGATAACTGCGGTCGATATGAAAAGATTACGCCTTTGTATTACACACGTTAGTTATAACAACGCGCAGTGTTGCCAACGTCAATGTAAATTTTGTAGAAGTCTGACCGCGTGTGACGTAGGTTATAAATGTGAAATAGTTTTTTTTAAGCACATATTTTCGAGTCGCAATATTTACCAGAGGCCACACATCTCAAGGGCAAACATAACTACTTCATTATATTTTCTTTTAATGATTGTCATTTTGAAAATGATTACCGTATTGCAGGAAGGGTTAGGTTAGGTTATTGGGTAGTGTAATGGACTCGGGAAACAAAAGCTTCGAGTCGGGCTAATTGATTTAAAAACTAATTACTGCTCACAGCTGTTTCGCTGACGTGATGAATATTAATTTCGAAAAATTACCAGCATTGTATCAAATGAGTAAAAACTACGGTAAGGGGGTATACTAAAAATGCAAAAAGTTAACCTTGATAGTCACGGAGTTTATTTCGTAGTTTCAATGAAATTTTAACGTTTTCAGTACAACTTTATTGCACTTATGTATGCGTTATGCATTGATTTATGCACATTTTTACGTTGTTTGCGATGTTAAAATCAGACGTTCAAGAAAATAGTCCATTAAATAGTAAAGATACGATTTTGTAAACTCTCTCTAACGTTCCCTATTTTGAAATGGAAGCATTTAGAAAATATATATTTGTGCCGAAATTTGTTGAAAATACGTATACATTTTATTTGAAAGAAAAATCGAATCACCAATATTTTTATGGTTCGAAAATATTTTACCAAAAATCCAGTTTAGTTCTATTTATAAAATAACACGGGAGGAGTTTTGGATCGAAAGTGAGAGATACATTTCTAAATTTGAAATTTTACAAAATTATACTATGTGATAGTAGCCTACCTACATCAGGTAACATAAAGAAATGTTAATTTTAACTTTATAAACCGAAATGACGGTACAAATGTATACAACCTTTGGTACAAGAAGTCATACAATTTTTTTTCGTGTCATGCTTATAAATGAGGGTTAACACCGAAACGTTTGCCCATAGCCTACTAGTCTAAGGGCCAATACTCGAAAGTCTTGCTTCAATCAAAGTTCAAAAACTTATGTAACTACAACTTATAACTCAGTTATAACAAACTTATAACTAACTCAGTTATAAGTTACAACTTATAACTACAACTTATAACCCTGACCGCCTTCGGATTTTGTTTGGGTTTGCCGATTCAAGCCTACTGTAGAATTGCACATTTTTTAAATTTAAAATCTGGTACATTGACTTGAGCTATGAATCTTCATGTGTAGAGAATTTCATATGGTGAAAAATTGAATATATAATAGCGATCTCGCAGAAACTAGCCTATATTCAAAACATAATCACAGTTTCACTGGTTTCTTTATAGTATTTATCTATGGCTTTAACTATATCATTTTATAACTCTAAATATTAAATTTTTAATGAGTTCACTTTTAGATACCATTAATATATATATATATATATATATATATATATATATAATTATCATTTTATATATATGATAACTTATATTTAAAATAGCAATAATAATAGAAATAGTAATAATGCAGCTATCTGAAGTTAATGTGAACGAAGTTAATTCCCAAAAGTTATTATTTCATCTTACTTTTTAAACTCTGATTTTACCATCATAAACAGCATTAACATTTACATATATTAGCATTTTAAAGTTTCAAATTACATTGAAAACTTTAAAAAAAGAACTTTGATTGTTTTCAAATTAAATTTCGTAATTCAACAGTTTTGAAAATTCAGAAAGTTACTTTTTATTACTGATTACCATGGGCAAACCAGATTTTCAAAAATATTTGAGGCAAAAGAGTTACAAATTTTTAAATACAGGGTGTTTAAAAAAGAACGCCCTAGTTTTATGTGTAAATTTAATGGTGAAATTAATGAAAAACTACATCAACTAGTACATACAATGGAAGAGGATACCTTCAAGTTTTTTTTATTGTTGATAAACTTCAACGTGTTATCCATTTGTTGCCCTACACACGTAGAGACGATATTCCACTTCTCGCCAGGTATTCACCAACATAGCAGGTGTAACTGTCTCAACCGTCGCGATGATTATTTCCCGTAAAGGGTTGCTCTCACGGATCTTTTCAGCGTACACAACATTTTTTAGGTGTCTCAAAAAAAAAGTCAAGTGTGATTAAGTCCAGGCTTCGTAGGGGCCAAAAGATTGGGCCCTGCCTATCCACCTTCCCGGATAGAGCCTTTTTGTTGGGAAAAACACTAGCCCTTTATCCACTTGGGGAAAAATTCAATATCTTCCACTTGGGAAAGACATACTCTGTCAACATATCACAGTCTACGTCCCCCTTTATTGTTCTTTCTACAAAAATGAAAGGACCAATCACTCGACCTTCCGTCAAACCGCACCAAACATTAAACATTGGAGAATCACGTTGGTGCTGAATAACGACATGTGGTGACTCTGCCCCCCCCCAAAGTCTGCAGTTATAACGATTAACTGTCCCACTCACATGCAATGTTGTCTCATCAGAAAACAGAACATTCTTCAAAAAATTGTTATTTTCATCAATTCTATGTAGAAAGTTAACAGCAAACAGCAATCTTTTGTTTTTATCACTAGGTTTAATTTCATGTAACAGTTGTAACTTGTAGGCGCGCAAGTGAAGTCGTTTACGTACCACATTGTACAAAGTACGATAGCCTTTGGGCACTCCTAGTTGTAGATTACGTCTGGCCAATGACTTCTTTTGGCTCGGAACTCGCAAAACACGGATTCAACAGTATCTTCAGAAATTCTCGGTCTACCTGGCGATTTCGCTTTTAAAACACAGCCGGTTTCCTTGAAAGACTTTAGCCAATAAGGGATAGTTTTTGCTACCCCCTACTCACCCCCATACTCGCGTCTAAAATTACGTTGTACTGTTATAACAGACTCAGTTTTGCACAAGCCAATTAACACACTGGGCCTTTTGTTGCGGAATACCCATTGCACTGCACTGAACGCCAGAACTGAGCGCTGTTGCCGTTATTCTCAAGGTCACGCAGGCCTGCCAACTGCAGGATCCCACATTTACGTGAGCAAAACGTGGACAGTTGATTAATTAAATACCACAAACTAGAATAGTGCATGCCACTTTGTACAGATTCTAGTGCACATTAACAACTAAGGAGTTCTTTTTCAAACAGTCTATATTTAAAATGTTAACGCGACTGGCATATCTCTCTATATATAAAAAATCCCTTAAAAGTGATCTAGAGGTCAGGATCGGTGCTCATTTTAATGTCCCGGATTTAGGTCATACCAGCTGCTCTAATAGCTTATTGTCTAATTATGATTCGATAAAACCGAAAATCACAGTTTTTTACGAATAACAGTTTTTTAAAAAAAAAATAATACACTGACTTTAATTATGAATCCTTGAGTACAATTTGAGCAAATAAATCCGAACAGATTTTGAGAAATTACGCCAATTTTCCAGTTATAGTGTCGATAACTTTAGAGTCGATTTTATGTGGGGAATAACTGTAAGTGAAAAAATTGTGAAATATATTTGCATCTCTTTTTCAGTACATAGGGAACACAATAGAATCTAGGTTATAAAGGTGAAAAAGCAGTTTATCATTCTCGTCCTTTTATAAAACATCAATTTCTGACAAAACGTAATATTCTTTTTTTTTGAAATTTAAAAACTTTTAACTAATAAAATATTATACGAAAACATAACTCTCAATTGAATTATTTCCTTAAAAAAAATCTAGTTAGGAAACAACCGACAAAAATAAAATGGTATTCGGACTGATTTTTACAAAATTGGTTCATCATATTTAGCTTAAATTTTGATTATTATCTAATATAAAGAATCATATAACGCCACCAAACAAAATTTAAGATACGAAAAAAATACGATTTGATAGTAAATTAAATATAAAACTATTTACTATTAAATCAACAATTTATTTGAAAGTTTGTTACATGGACTCAAATTAAAATCTAAGATCTTAAAATGAACCGATTTTGAGAAAATGGACTGATTAAACAGAGTGTTTCTGAAAAGAATTAATGATACCCTTTTGTTTTGTTCTGAGTAAATGTGATCAAAAACATTAAGGCGAACATAAATTATTCTTAACATTTTTTTGACAATAGAAAGGTTTTAAAATACGTTTTTTATGGTTTTGAGATGTAAGCAAACGATATCTTAAAAATCGTCAAAATAAACCATTTTAGCTAATACTACAGTGGTATTTGATCACCGCCTGCAGCTAATGTATTCTTTGTTGCGGATTAATTTGGACATTGGATTCTACCCACTAACTGATTCACTATTGAAACACCGGGTGTCTGCAAGAGGTCCTCTAGTTTGGAGGCGAAGAAGCCCGCCGGGCAAATTTGTCTCAATCGACTTTCTGCATAATGGAGCAAGTTTTGAAACTGGCGTTTTTATTATGCAAAACACATCATTACATCATTCGACAAATAATGTAGATTTTGTCGTGATTTAATTGGCCAATTGGAAGCCGTAATACTAAACGAAATATGTAAGGATGTCGCCAACTCACTTTATAAGGATTTTATATTTTAAAAAATGCTGTAGACGTATGCGTTTGCTGTATTATGCTTGAACGTAAGTATTTTATAAAAATAAGTTTTGAGGTTATTAGCGGCAGAAAATCGTCAAGGTTAGGTAAACCTCAGAAAGCTCTAAAGTAATAGAGCTTTTAAAAAAGTAATTAGAATAGAGTAAATATAAAATTTGTAACAAATCTACTTAACTTTGATTCGAATGCTTTCAATATTTAGCTACTCATTAAAGACTTAAAGCATTATAATAGTTCTAAATATTCCAAATCATCAATAGGTTATGAGTGTCAGTATAAATATATTTGTCATTACAAG
This sequence comes from Callitettix versicolor, assembly GCA_022606455.1. Classification (NCBI taxonomy): domain Eukaryota; kingdom Metazoa; phylum Arthropoda; class Insecta; order Hemiptera; family Cercopidae; genus Callitettix; species Callitettix versicolor. The sequence continues at coordinate 66,533,998 of CM040183.1, read as the reverse complement.
TTTTATGATTTTTTTTTTACCGTTTGACGGCTTTACTTACCAAATAAAACTACGTTTATCAAATAATATTCTACAAGTAAAACAATAATTAATTTTATAATTTTACTTTCACATAACTCTAAAACAGTACGCCCTATTTGCAATCGTTTTAACATACTGATGCTGTAAAATTGATCAAGAAAAAACAAATACAAAATTAAACACAATTACAATCTTCGAACCGGACGAAATCCTAGATTTTTAAAATTGATACAGAAACAGAATGCTCTAGGTTTTATTAAGTTAGTCACGATATGGGGCAGCAACCGCTCACAGATACCACCTCTGGGTTACTGTACCATTAGCCCCCCAACAGTACACTGTCAAGAAAAAAAAGAAAATTACTGAAAGACTGTTCATTTTGGCTGTGCCCAAAGCTGCTTTTTAATTTAATCCGAAATTCTATTATTATTATTATCTTCAGTCTCAAAATGACACCTTCACAAACTGTGAGCAGTAGATTAACAAAATAATATAAAATAATAGAAGCTTATACGTCTGTTACCAATATTTTAAGTTTTGACTTTTAATTTTTATATAAAGAGTCATAATTTCTTCCATAGTCAATCGTCAAGAAGAAAAGAAATATGAGATAGAAAATAATTAAAATAGTAAAAATTTAGAAGGCAGAAAAGAAGAGCAATAACGTTTTCGTTCACTCCTGACGCACCTTATAAAAAGAGTTAGTCCTGCAACTCCTATCGTCTCCGAGCTGAAGGCTCGTGAAAACGTGCATGTTGCATCAAGTAGGCTATATTCAGTTCATTGTTGGAGTGGGTGTAACGCTGCAGTGCTTAGTAGGTTATATCGAGTCAGAAAACAAGAAATTTTTTTGTTTACGAAAAAAATGTAAAAATAAACTATCGATAATGTGTATTAGACACGTCCAGAGTCAAAAACAACGAGGCCGTAGGCTTTAACTTGGGTACAGTTGGATCACAAAGCGAGGTAATGGTTGCTCTTAGTGGGGTGAAATAAAATAAAACGGAAGAAAATTGCAGCTAATTGTAAAAAAAAACGCTCACAAATTTAAGTTCAAGACTGAATATAATTTCCTGTTTTAAGATATCATTACTGCCAACGAATTTTTGTAAATAAAAAAAAATTAATAATAAAAAAATAATCAAGTTCTTTTTTAAAATTTATTATATTGTCACCAAAGTATAAGTAAGTATAGTATTTTTACAGATATGATTACGGTGCACTGAAAGTACTTTTCAGTGTAAAATTAAATACAAATTTATAGAAAGTTAAACACAAAAGTATTTGAAACAATAATTAACTATTCGCAGAACGTTTTTTAATTCATGAAACAAACTACACAGCACTAACTTGTAACAACGAAAGTAAACAGTAACAGGTTCGCTTTGGATAAGTGGAACAGCCTACCTGTCAGAGTGGCTCCTGCACAGAGAATGACACCGGCGCGGTGTTGGTGCAAGTATGTCTGCCTACCAACAGCCAGTCCCTGTCCACAACAATAACGCTAACGGTATGAATTTATTCAAGGAGAAATCTGCAGACAACTATTTTGTTTTCGGTTTTACTGTCAAATGTTTAAGTAATCCTTGTGTAACATAATCCCTCGAATTATACCCAAACACCGGAATCCTGTCTGCTTTCTTATTTATTGCTGTAAAAAAGTTACTTTTATGTCGATCGTCTTGTTGAATGGTTTAATCATTTTTGTTCAATAATAGTTTTTTTTTATTATATAAGAACAATGCATTGAACAGTTAAATATTGATCTACAATGGTAAAATATTATATTTTTATACAGGTAATGTTATCATTATATTACTACAGAAGTAAAATAAGTTATGTTTTTTTTATTCGTTTTTATTATCCCATCAAAAAATATTATTATTTTTATAGTTTGTAAATAAAAAACCCATTTATTATTATTATTATTATTATCTCTTTATTTGTTCCACCCAACTTTGGAACATCAATCACTTTTTAATGTTCTGTGCCTTCCTCGTAGCTCAGTATTGCTTCATTCGTTGTGATCTTGCTTTTCTTTCTTCGTCAGAGATTTGGATCGTTCGCTTGGATTTGACTTTGCCTTGGAACCGTTGCTTCTTGTCCTTGGCTACTGTTTTGGCTGTTCTGTCCATGAGCATAGTGTCAGTGATTTGTAGTTCCGTTATGTCTTTCTCTGTTTCTCTAAACCAAAGTGGTTTGGCTCTTCTATTGCGAAAGTAGTCAAATATTTTTTTGGTTAGTCTATTTTTGTCCGTTCGGAGGATGCGCCCATAAAAATCAATTCTCCTTTTTCTTATTGTGTCTGATAGTGTTACAGTTTTTTGGTAAAGAGTTTCATTCCTGACGTGGAGTAATTGGTTGTTACGGAATTTGGGGCCTATGATTTTTCGTAAATATCTTTCTTTCTTTGATCTCCAGCCTTTTAAGTGGGCCCTGGGTTGTGAGAGATAATGTTTCAGCTGCATATAAGGCTTCTGGTTTAATTACCGTATGATAATGCCTTATCTTTGTATTCCAGGAGAGGGACTTCTTGTTGTATGTGTCCTTGGTAAGTTGGAAGGCTAATTCAACTTTATTTCTCCTAGATCCCATAATAATAATAATTATAATTATTATTATAATAATAATAATAATAATTATTATTATTATTATTATTATAAGCTAGTGACTTGAAATTTTCAGGGTACATTTATGTTATAGACGTGCACTAAGATAGGATTTTGCAAAATTTTGATTTTCACGCCATTAAACTACTTACCCAGTCCAACTTTAATAATCAACGTACAGCCGATACTATAAAAACTAGAGACTTGAAATTTTCAGAGTAACTTCTTACAACAATGTCGATAAAGAATTATGCAAAAATTGATTTTAACGCCATTAAACTACTTACCTAGTCCAACTTTAATAATCAACGTATAGCCAAGACTATAATAACTAAAATATTTGAAATTTTCAGGGTTACCACTACATGTAGGGGCGATCTGAAAAACGATTGTCCAATATTCAACCCCTAAAGAGGTAAAAATGAGATACAACAATTTTATTGGAAAAATATGTTTTTCGTCTGACCTTCTTAAAACGTAACATAGTAACTCTTAAATATATGTAATGAAATATATTTTTCACCATTTCCTAAAGAGATTGAAAGGGGATAGAAAATGTAAAAAAGTATACAATTTTGCATTGAAAAAATATTTGTTTTGGATCGTATATTTTAGAAATATTCTATGAAACAAATAATTAAACACATATTTCAACATTTTTCGGAATTCATTCCCTAAAAGATTAAAAATGTAAAAAACAGGTATAATTGGAGAAAAATATTTTTATCGACTTTTCTTAAAAGTAAACCAAATATTCTAATGCACAAATTATGATACACGTAATTCAGCATTCCTCCCCCGAATTCATCCCCTAAAAGGACAAAAATATAAAAGAGGTATAAATGTTTGTATTGGAGAAAAATATTTTTTATCAGATTTTCTTAAATTCGAATGGAACACGTTTGAATAAAACAACACATTCAGGTTAAAATATTTTTCATATTCACTGTAAAATAATGATGATCACGTATTTTAGATGATCACGCTATTATTAATATACTTTTTATGTTTCTAAATTATTACATTACTGAAACAGTTTAAGTTTCGTGGGCAAAGCCACGACGGGTAATGCTAATTTGTTATAATAAAAATAGCAACTAATTACAAGTCTTGGGTTAAGTTGTAGGATTCAAGAATTTGTTGAAGTGGCAAATAAAACGAAAAATATTGATTTGTTTTAGAAAAAAATTTAACTTGTGTTGACTGGAAAAATTACAACTATCACAATTTGAGCTTTTTAGACCTTATGTGTTTTATATACACAATTTTACACAGAAAGTAGCAAATTATTCAAATATAATAAACAGCTATAGATACAATAACAATTTACCTTTGCATAACAAGAAAAGTAAAACAATCTGTATTTACGTCAAATAAATCGTAAATATTGTGTTACTAATACTTTAAAGAAGTATGAAAACATTGTTAAAGTGTCAGACAGAATTACATCAGGTATTAAATATTACCATGTCATTTTTCGCGGTGATTATAAAATCCATTTCTTGCATTATAAATAAAGAAAGGTCTACGATTTAAAAGTACAGTTTGATTGAATTAAAACAAAAATATTAGAACCTAAATAACTATAAAATGACAAATTCGTTTTGAGTTTGATACAAATCTTAATGCCTATATCAAAAATACGTGTACCTAAATAACTATAAAATGACAAATTCGTTTTGAGTTTGATAAGATTCTTATTGCCTATATCAAAAATGCGTGTACCTAAATAACTATAAAATGACAAATTCGTTTTGAGTTTGACACAACTCTTAATGCCTATATCAAAAATGCGTGTACCTAAATAACTATAAAATGACAAATTCGTTTTGAGTTTGACACAACTCTTAATGCCTATATCAAAAATGCGTGTACCTAAATAACTATAAAATGACAAATTCGTTTTGAGTTTGACACAATTCTTATTGCCTATATCAAAAATGCATGTACCTAAATAATTATAAAATGACAAATTCGTTTTGAGTTTGATAAGATTCTTATTGCCTATATCAAAAATGCGTGTACCTAAATAATTATAAAATGACAAATTCGTTTTGTGTTTGACACAACTCTTAATGCCTATATCAAAAATGCATGTACCTAAATAACTATAAAATGACAAATTCGTTTTGAGTTTGACACAACTCTTAATGCCTATATCAAAAATGCTTGTACCTAAATAACTATAAAATGACAAATTCGTTTTGAGTTTGACACAACTCTTAATGCCTATATCAAAAATGCGTGTACCTAAATAACTATAAAATGACAAATTCGTTTTGTGTTTGACACAACTCTTAATGCCTATATCAAAAATGCGTGTACCTAAATAACTATAAAATGACAAATTCGTTTTGAGTTTGACACAACTCTTAATGCCTATATCAAAAATGCGTGCACCTAAATAACTATAAAATGACAAATTCGTTTTGAGTTTGACACAACTCTTAATGCCTATATCAAAAATGCGTGTACCTAAATAACTACAAAATGACCAATTCGTTTTGAGTTTGACACAACTCTTAATGCCTATATCAAAAATGCGTGTACCTAAATAACTTTAAAATGACAAATTCGTTTTGAGTTTGACACAATTCTTATTGCCTGTATCAAAAATGCGTGTACCTAAATAACTATAAAATGACAAATTCGTTTTGAGTTTGACACAACTCTTAATGCCTATATCAAAAATGCGTGTACCTAAATAACTATAAAATGACAAATTCGTTTTGAGTTTGACACAACTCTTAATGCCTATATCAAAAATGCGTGTACCTAAATAACTATAAAATGACAAATTCGTTTTGAGTTTGACACAATTCTTATTGCCTATATCAAAAATGTGTGTACGTAAATAACTATAAAATGACAAATTCGTTTTGAGTTTGACACAATTCTTATTGCCTATATCAAAAATGCGTGTATCTAAATAACTATAAAATGACAAATTCGTTTTGAGTTTGATAAAATTCTTATTGCCTATATCAAAAATGCGGGAACCTAAATAACTATAAAATGACAAATTCGTTTTGAGTTTGACACAATTCTTATTGCCTATATCAAAAATGCGTGTACCTAAATAACTATAAAATGACAAATTCGTTTTGAGTTTGACACAATTCTTATTGCCTATATCAAAAATGCGGGAACCTAAATAACTATAAAATGACAAATTCGTTTTGAGTTTGATAAAATTCTTATTGCCTATATCAAAAATGCGGGAACCTAAATAACTATAAAATGACAAATTCGTTTTGAGTTTGACACAATTCTTATTGCCTATATCAAAAATGCGTGTACCTAAATAACTATAAAATGACAAATTCGTTTTGAGTTTGACACAATTCTTATTGCCTATATCAAAAATGTGTGTACGTAAATAACTATAAAATGACAAATTCGTTTTGAGTTTGACACAATTCTTATTGCCTATATCAAAAATGCGTGTATCTAAATAACTATAAAATGACAAATTCGTTTTGAGTTTGATAAAATTCTTATTGCCTATATCAAAAATGCGGGAACCTAAATAACTATAAAATGACAAATTCGTTTTGAGTTTGACACAATTCTTATTGCCTATATCAAAAATGCGTGTACCTAAATAACTATAAAATGACAAATTCGTTTTGAGTTTGACACAATTCTTATTGCCTATATCAAAAATGTGTGTACGTAAATAACTATAAAATAACAAATTCGTTTTGAGTTTGACACAATTCTTATTGCCTATATCAAAAATGCGTGTATCTAAATAACTATAAAATGACAAATTCGTTTTGAGTTTGATAAAATTCTTATTGCCTATATCAAAAATGCGGGAACCTAAATAACTATAAAATGACAAATTCGTTTTGAGTTTGACACAATTCTTATTGCCTATATCAAAAATGCGTGTACCTAAATAACTATAAAATGACAAATTCGTTTTGAGTTTGACACAATTCTTATTGCCTGTATCAAAAATGCGGGAACCTAAATAACTATAAAATGACAAATTCGTTTCGAGTTTGATAAAATTCTTATTGCCTATATCAAAAATGCGGGAACCTAAATAACTATAAAATGACAAATTCGTTTTGAGTTTGACACAATTCTTATTGCCTATATCAAAAATGCGGGAACCTAAATAACTATAAAATGACAAATTCGTTTTGAGTTTGACACAATTCTTATTGCCTGTATCAAAAATGCGGGAACCTAAATAACTATAAAATGACAAATTCGTTTCGAGTTTGATAAAATTCTTATTGCCTATATCAAAAATGCGGGAACCTAAATAACTATAAAATGACAAATTCGTTTTGAGTTTGACACAATTCTTATTGCCTATATCAAAAATGCGGGAACCTAAATAACTATAAAATGACAAATTCGTTTTGAGTTTGACACAATTCTTATTGCCTATATCAAAAATGCGGGAACCTAAATAACTATAAAATGACAAATTCGTTTTGAGTTTGATAAAATTCTTATTGCCTATATCAAAAATGCGGGAACCTAAATAACTATAAAATGACAAATTCGTTTTGAGTTTGACACAATTCTTATTGCCTATATCAAAAATGCGGGAACCTAAATAACTATAAAATGACAAATTCGTTTCGAGTTTGACACAATTCTTATTGCCTGTATCAAAAATGCGGGAACCTAAATAACTATAAAATGACAAATTCGTTTCGAGTTTGATAAAATTCTTATTGCCTATATCAAAAATGCGGGAACCTAAATAACTATAAAATGACAAATTCGTTTTGAGTTTGACACAATTCTTATTGCCTATATCAAAAATGCGGGAACCTAAATAACTATAAAATGACAAATTCGTTTTGAGTTTGACACAATTCTTATTGCCTATATCAAAAATGCGGGAACCTAAATAACTATAAAATGACAAATTCGTTTTGAGTTTGACACAATTCTTTTTACTTTTAAAATGCGGTGTTAAATTACGTCCATTGGTCACCATACTACTCATATTTAAAATTGTGATGTTGACTCCTGGATGATGAATCTTGGGTGATTCCCGAACACTTTCCTAATACTACAAACGTTAGTGCTATTTGGTGGCATATACAAAATAATGAAGTAAAATAAACTGGGGAAAATTCAAAGGCATGATTAAGGAACTAAAGCCACACTCTTCCATCTTCTCAAACGAAAACGAATTTACAGATTTCACAAAGATTCGATTAAAAAAATGTTAAGTTATTTAAAGTACTAACTTACCTTGTATATCCACCAACTGCTAAAAATAACTTGTACTGCATTATATATTAAAAGTGTGTTTTTAAGATCAATCGGTTTTCTGTTATCCATTAGTTTAGGGCCAAGTTTGATTACAAAGTACAGATAGCCCAAGCTGCTACAATAGTAAGCATTGGCCAAGGCTTCTCCATAAGAAACCAGTTGTTTATTGATTCATCAGCTGAAACAAAAGAATCAGATATAATTTATTTGATCTGACAATTAATTATGGGAGCGGTGTACGAAACAATAGTCATAATATTACATACCACACCATTCCCTCATACATTTAAGAATTTAATGCATTCCACCGAAAAACTTTTTCTAATAAATTTTCTATGTAATATTTGGTGTAAATTTTAAATTTTCATAAGTTTCATATATTGTGAGTCAATTGTGTTGTTCAACAATATATTTTTTTAAACTAATTTTTGTTAAAATTATTTGCTTACCAGTGAAAAAAAATAGTAAATTAATTGCTTTTAATAACAACAAGGAATGAAGAGCACCCATTACAGTCTGTGAGGATTGTCATAAAAAATAGATGGTGAATAATAAATGAATAGAAAAGGATAGTATACTATATAAAATAACCAATTATTTTATAAAGAAAGACATGGGGTGACAATATAGTAGTTACTATGGAAGCAGAACAGACAACAGCCTAATCTCTGGAGGTAGAAGTAAATAATTGCGCTAAAAGTTTTGTTTGGAATTAAAAAAACGTATGTTGGTCTACTTGCTATACCACTATCTGGTATATTATATACGTGTAACAATTTATATAAAATTAAAATCTATATGTAGTATACTGTTATACAAGTACTTACTGAATTCACAACAGAATTGAATATTATTTAACAAACCAACAATTCAATACTGATTGTTATGGTATAAAAAAATTTGTGTTTAAATAACCTAAAAGTAAATTTTTTTAACGTCCAATTGCATATTTGTGTTGCAGGCCGTATTTTGTGATAAAACCAACGTGCTGCATGTTATGTGTATGCAATAACACAGACTTTTTGCAGTTATTCAAAATTATTGTAATTAAAACTAATGTAAAATCTTATATCCTGTCTTTAAAAAAGTGAAAGTTTTAATTAAGTAGACAGCATGTGCGCCCATATGTGCGTATGTGTGATATTGTTTGCTAATGTAGTTTTTAATATGTGAATGAACAATGATATATTTGAAACAGTGTATTGATGGAACAATAGTGTAATGCTACTCTAATATGGTACTGTCACAAGAACGGAAACGCAGATTTGTTTGTCCAAAACTGAACAATGACAGCTGGGTCTGTACCACCGTTTAGTCTTCATTGATGCGGTAGCGACCAATAATGAACAAAGTTAAGAGGAACTTTTAAATACCTAGACAACTTTTGCTGAATTTGTAAATATTACATAAATTAAGAATTGATTTAATTCTTTGCGTAAAATAATTGTAATTAAAAATACAATTAACCAGTTACAATTAAAATACAATTTTTAAGGACCAACTTACGTACGGGCATTTATGCTTCCTGTAGGTCCTTCATATTTTGTATTGTATAATTTTTGAAAGAATTTTGGAAATAAATAAATAAATTACTGCAAGATATCGAATGCAATACATGAACCGGTTCTATTAAAAATTCTCCTTGCTGACGTGATAGAAGCGAATTCAAAAACGTATAAGCTTTCACAACAGATTTCTACCTTAACGTTTTTGAAAACCGAATTTTACCATTACAAACAGCGTTGAAATATTAAACAAACTTTCTATGTATGTAAGCAATGCTTGTTTTCTCCTCGGAAACGCTCTAACGATTCTAATGTAATGTTGGAATATACCATTTTGTGACTCAAAAAGACAGACCTTCCGGTGCCGCGGATTCAGTGCACAGTAAAACCGCCACTTTCAGTTTCTAAGAATTCTATTCCGAACGCATGATAGATTGATTTTTTTTTTTTTTTAAGGGGGAAAGCACATTGAGGCTATTATCGCCTCCCTAAATGTAAGTGTGAGTGTAAAGTGTTAAAGTCGTAAGTGTAAGTGTGTGTTGGACTCGGGTACCGTGAGGATGTAACTGACGTCTAATTTCTCTCAATAGGTGCCAGTCTGCACCCCCTGCGGGTGAATAGGAATAGTTGTGACAATTAATTAATTATTAGACTTATGTTGCTGTAATATGATTAATCAGCAGTTCTTATAGATCAATTGAGACATATGTTTTAAAATGGAGTTCCATAAAATCCCATGTTAAAATTTTAAATAATTACATAAAACTATTTTTATTTATTAAATTTTTAAAGACGAATAGACAAATTCCTAAATGTGTCCAAATTTCAAATTTCAGCTCGATCGGTAAAACTGATTTTGTATGATTGAGAAACAATCATGTAAATAAACACACACACACACACACACACACACACACACACACACACACACACACACACACACACACACATTAATCTTCAGATCAGGATTTTCGCTCATTTCAAGTCTGGGTCTTACCAAGGCTATTCCAATAGCTCATTTTCTAATAAAAAATGTTTAAAAAATAATGCCAACATTAATGCAGACAATCAAGTAGGCTTAGATGAATCACTCTTGTATTTTTGTGTCAGGAAGCCCAATCCCAGCTGCCATTATTGTTTGTAAAGATCAAACTGACACTCTATTATTATCATACAATATATAATTATAGCATCCAAAGATCAGGTGAATCGCAATAAAAGGTTATTGCATGGCAATGGCTTTAAAATATTAACACTTTTCTCTTTACAAACTGTAAAACCAAAAATATGATTGAAACACTCGTACACAGAGATTGCAATAAATAAGAAACAACAATCTAAAAACTTATATAAAGTTTAACTAAAAGACGAAAAGTATAAGTTTGAAACAAAATAACATTGTTTTTATATTAGTTTTAAGTCAAATTGTGTATTTGAAACTAATTAAGATCGAATAAGTACTTATATAAACCAGCTACTTATTTATCAGCTAATAAAATAAATCCGTTGTTCAAGACCAAACGGAGCTGATTGAAAACAAAAATCTTTATGTTGAGTTTGAGGTTATGTTTGTTATTGAATTTCTATTGGAAAATAAGCCAATGGAGAGGTCATCATGGTAATACTCAGACCCGAGCACAACATGGCACGAAAATTGATTATGGTAACAGGCTGGAGAAGTTCATAATCTAGGAAATTCTTTTAACAGTTTCAAAATAGTGTTCATTTCAAGTCTTTAAGAATTCATAACGTTTCTGTCTTCAAGATTTTTTGAAAATCCGGTTTCACAGTTGTAATCAGTGTTAAAATTACATCTTTTTTTGAATTTTCAAAATCTTTTGTTAATGTTTTTAATTTTTCTAAGTTAGGTTTACTTTTCTTAGTTTCAATGTAATTTGAAAGTTTAAAGTGCCAATATATGTATATTAAATTTCAATGGTTATTACTATGATGAAATCAGAATTTAAAGAAATAATTTAAATCAGAATTTAAAGAGAAATTTAAAGGAAATCTGCTTCTGTCACGTCAGTGGTATAGCTGCGTGCCGCAATTATTGTCATCCTCCTCCTCCTCATCATCATCATCATCACCACCGCCATTGTCATTGCCATCGCCATCGTCATTGCCATCGCCACCGCCACCGCCACCGCCTTCGCCACCACCACGTTCTCACCATCACCATTACTACACAACAAAGTTTTATGAACACTATTTATCACCATTTATCAACTACAAAACTTTATAATAAAACCAAATTAAGTCAAATTTTATAATAAAATTTATTTTTATTATAATGATACTACTACTACTACTACTACTACTACTACTACTACTACTACTACTACTACTACTACTACTACTACTACTACTACTACTACTACTAACTACTACTACTACTAATAATAATAATAATAATAATAATAATAATAATAATAATAATAATAATAATAATAAAATAATAATAATAATAACAATAATAATAATAACATATAAAATAAAATAACTGAAATATTAGTTTAGTTTTGGTAGAACTAGTTTAGGCCAGGAAAACATTTTAAAACAATGATTTCGCTGTAAACACTGTTAAAGTGATATAGAAAACAATGATTTTTTTGTGTGTTTTGATTGCAGCATTGTTTTCGGCACGAAATAGCGGTCTTAAACATTACACGACATAACCACCTTATTCCAAATTTACATGTATCTGATTTGACACCCAATATGGTCCCCATACTCGTGTATATTGTAAAAAAAATATTCATTATGTTAAATCAGTCACCTATTATACATAGCCTATTTAGTACTAATTGTAGTTTTAGTACTAATTGTTTGCTAAATCTGAATAATTGTTGTCCATACTAGTAATTTATTTAGAAACTACTTTAAGTATTTTTTAATACCTCAAAAGTTTTTATACCAATGAACCTAAAAGAATAATAAAATTAATATTTATTATCAAGCAAACCTTAAGTGGTCCATCAAATAAAAGTTTTTACAATAAAAATTGCAGTAAAAAGCCAGATAACATAAAGTATTTACATTTAAACATTATAACCGGAGGTAACGATTGTTTTTATATCGTCCTTTTTACCTGCTACTGGGAAATGTAAACAAAACAACTGAACAAAGCTAAACCAAACAAGTCTGTTGTATAGTTTAAGTATCCTTTTTAAAAGTAATATAGTTTACAGAATATTTCTAGAAGTATTATTGAAATTTAATTTTTGAAGTGAAAACTTTTATGGTCGCGGTTGACAAAATATGTATAAATATTTGTTTTTGCGTCACGTTTGATTCCGTAACGCATACCTCACAGTATACATAATCGTTCTTGTATATGAACGATGAATGAACATTGTATATTGTATATGAACAATGAAGTTGTAGACTTGAAGTGACTACTTCTAAACAGCTGATTTCACACAACAGCTGTTGCTTCAACATCATTTCAATTGAGGTTATATTTATTGTTCTTGTTAAATTTTAAAATGTATATTTTCTAAATTTGTCTAGTTAAATTATTTAATGAATATGACTGCTACCAATTTTCACTGCTGTTGACACTACTCCAAGTGCCACACGTTAGAAGCTTTCCTTTTTTAAGAGCTTTATAGCACTTTTTGTATAAGTAAAAAGCATTGGTTTTGCATCACGCTCTAGCTGTATACGGTGAATCATCTTTTCTAAAAATGTATATAAATAAAAAACGAACATGTATTAATTAATCTTTCGCTGGGCGCGCCTAGGTGTATCACACAACCGGGCGCGCCGCGGCAATTTGGCCCAATTCCGCTTTTGTACCCATGTAAATCAATTTTAAGTAGACACATTGCATTATTTTTTATTATACTTTGTTTCTAATTGATTTATTTTAATTTTCAGTGTTTTAATAGTTATATTTATTTTAAAAAATATTTAATATTTGAAACATAGACAATAGTTAATGAATATAAACACTTCTCTGAAAAAAATTTCATTTTACACATAAGAAACATGACAAATATTACGGAATTATTAGTGGTCACACTTATAAAAAACTCAATTTATAAAAAAAAAAATTTAATTAATATTTACAAATTTAATCTGAATCAACGTCCATTGCTTCAGAATCGTGCAGTTTGTGCAAATAGCGGTCATCTGGCTGTGATTCTTAAAACATTCTTATTACATTCTTTGCAGACAATTTTTGTCCTGTTATTTTTGTAGTCCGCAAACATGACAAATAGGTCTACGTGTTGGTACTTGAGCCTGTTGATTTTCCAATAACTTATATTTGCCCCAAAAAAAATTTGAAGATCTTTTGGAAGAGTTAGTATTGTCGCGCAAGCTTTCATGTGTCCACTCATGAAACTGAGTGCCAATTTTTTCAAAAAGTTTCGTCTTTGCTCACTGTAATCCAGATTGAATTTGTAAATTATATTTGCATTTATTCCGGCAATGTCTAAATGCCGATAAAAAAGGGCCATTGTCCAACGTCTCGTGCTTCGGGATGTCGAGTAACTGGCACAGATTTGATCGACAGTATCAACGCTACATTTTGTAGCGTTATAATACAAATTTACAATAGACTTTTTGGAATCTTCGTCAATAGAATAGAAACACGGTAAAAAATACTAAACTAAAACACTAAACACAATACAAAAAAAAAGAAGGGTAAAAGTTACTATGAATGCACAGATATAGTGAGAATAACACTACGAAAGCAATTATATGATTGGGCGCGCCGCGGCAACTTGGCCGCAGACGTAACTATCTCGCATTCATGCCTTATTTCCAGACGGAATGAAGATAAGGTGGTATTATTTTTATACAGTTCGTGTCCCTCAAGGTGGTCTTGACAAATACTCAAAGCCCTGAAAATTCTTCTCCATCGATACCACCTTTGCATCATAAGATACGAAAATAAAAGATTGCCGCAAATTTGCCGCTAGAGCGCCCACTTAAGGGTTAATGTAGAGATTATAACATTATAAGAAAAAGATCTTACATATCACAATTTAACTTTAATAATCACTTTGGAAGGTTACTAGTGTCGATAGATATTAAAACTAGGCTAATGTTATTGGTTTTAATTTAAAAATTATCGAATTTTAATGTTTGATAGAGCAATTAATTTGATTGTCAAACATAAAACCAAACTCATATACTGTTTATTGCAGAGTTAATGCTTTACGCTCAAGCTGTATACAGTGAATCATCCTTTATAAAAATGTACAGTGTGTCCCAGGAAGAGGTTAACTCATTTGATCCTCCATTATTTTCTTATTCCTCCGCAAAAAATAATGTATAGAATTGATTTTGTTATTTTTTTCATAAAACATATAATTTTTTAATTATTAATTAAAACAAAATAAATTAGATACAAACTAATTAAAAGAAAACTAAATATCAATGAACATTTCATAAATCATAAAGAATTAACAGCTGTTCAAAAATCTGATTTAATACTGCAGCACGGTGAGATTTTTTTAACAGGGATAGAATTTATTTATTTTGGCCGCAACTCTTATGTACTATTTCTGATACCTTCTTTAAAATGTATGTATAGTTTCAAAATTATCAATGGAGGAATGAGAAAATAACGGAGGATCAAATGTGTGAACCTCTTCGTAGGACACACAGTATATAGGCCAAATTATAAGAACGTATATAAGTATAAAAACTTATATTTATTAATTGATGTAAAGATTACAACATTATAAGACAAAGATCTTGCATATGACAATTTAACTGTACTTAAGTAATAATTGTATGGGTTATACTCGTAGATAGCTATTAAAAAACTAGGTTAATGTGTTCGATTTTAATTTACAAATTATCAAATTTTTATTTTTGATTTAATTAATTGGTCAAATATAAAAACCAAACACAAAGACTGTTTATTGCAGAGTTAATGTTTATAAGCTCATATTTTCTAAATTTAACATTTTAAAATTAATAAAAAGTTCTTATTTGGTTATTTTGGTTTTCTCTCGTAGATTATAAAATGAAAAATAGTACAGTTGAATTAAAATAGTACAAGCTATTGAACTATTAATGTCTGTAAACTCATAATTAGTCACTAAAAATGAATTACACACACACACACACACACACACACACACACACATATATATATATATAATTATACAATGTTATGAGCATGTATGTTACTTTCTATAACAATTAGTGAAAGCAAAGCTTCTGTCGGCTAGTCACCTGATTGTCAAGTTTTTTTTGTTATACCACTTTATAGCTGTTAACATAGGAATGTTTATCGATAATCTAGACACATTTTAGGAAATTACAACGATACTTAAGTTTTTTTTCGGTAGCTCCGTAACTGGATTATTAATGATATATCGACCCGTAAGTCTTATTTGGAAATATACCTATCGACTGCATTTTGAGAAACAAGATTCTTGCAAAGTAGGCCTGTAGGTTTCTCGTCCTATAGGCCTACTTGCGTGTGTATTATGAACAGTCACCGTGAATAGGCCTACTAGCAAACATAGTGCGTACTTTTCATCATAACTGTATGCTAATTATTTGTGCTGAAGCCGTACAGTTTCTAGAGGCACTGTTCCTGGATGCCGTGCAATGTCTTTACTTTGACAGAAGTACATTCTGCCCGAAGATCTAGTTAACATTGGCTAAAACATTTGTAACAATAAACAATTGTTAGGTTTACAGGTTTGACGTCGGTAGATGTAACTTATTTACAGCGCACGCGAATCTGTGAAACGTTAACACGTGTCAAAACAACGCCCGCGGCAAGATTCTCAACTCGGTGCTGAAAGAAAGGGAAAGTTTCAGCGGGCGAAGCCAGTTTGGACAAATATTTTCTTAATTGTAACTGTGGAACCTTCCTTGTCAAGGTGCAAGGTGTTTTGTAACAGTTCAGTTTTGTTTCCTTAACAACAAATTAGTGATAAATTATACGTCTATGAGTTTAATTGAAAAGGAAAGTAAATTTTAGGTTTTACTGACAGCATTTTTAAATGAAAAATAAATAAATGGTGTGTACAGAAATTTACCACAACGTTGTAAGAATTTATGTTTTTCTTTATATCTTGTTCTCAAATTGACAGTTTCAAAATATAAATGTGTTTGTGTGTGTGTGTGTGTGTGTGTGTGTGTGTGTGTGTGTGTGTGTGTGTGTGTGTGTGTGTGTGTGTGTTATATTATATATATATATATATATATACGCAGCTGTCTCGCTGACGTGATTGCAATCGAATTTCCAAAAATACTTTACTTTATCTTACTAATTAAGATTTTGAAATTCATAATGTTAATTTATACAGTTTTTAACGTTGCTTACTATGGTGTAATCATATTAAAAAAAAATAGCGCCAAAAAAGTTATGAATTTTAAAGATTTGAAATGGATACTATTTTAAAACTAACGAATTTTTCTGTAACAATCGAAATAGATTTTTGTGCCATGTTTGAATCAAATCGGATTAAAAATTGCAAACTTAAGCGTGCTAAACATCACACACACACACACACACACACACACACACACACACACACACACACACAAAACACATACCTACGTTTACCAAAATCGTAAAGGCTTCCAAGGATTAAAGTCCTTGATTGAAACACGCTTTGTTTTCTGTCCGTCGGTTGTGTTTCTTACTAAAAAAATATATTTTTAAAATTACTGAACGAAAATAAGGTCAAATCTTTAAATTTTTAGGAACTATCAATAGAATTGTTATTTGTTCAACTAGTGACCAAAGTGGGCACTTTTTAAGAGAAAAAAGTTTATCCTCAAGACTTGACAATTGCGGAAATTTTCTCGTGTTAAACACACTCATTCACAAATCTTACACAATTTTTCCTACAGTAGTATTTAAAAGTACTAATTCAACAATTCAAACAAAGTATGTAGAAGCAAAAATATGTAGGAACAAAAATACAGAAATACTGAAATTACATAGTAACGTAAAATAAACAAAATGTTGCCAACATAACGGAAAAATTACCTTTAGTTCCAAACAATCACGCACGTGTATTTCAATTATTATGTACATTTATTTAAACCTATTTTTCAAGCGGATTTTAAAGAAACATTGTTTACCAATAGAATTTTCATGGAAAGTTATTTAACTTGAAATTACTATATAATATGATTCACCTTAAAGTAAACTTGTGCAAATAAATTGTGTTGTTAAAACTTAAATTCATTTTGTTGTATTTGTGAATTCAGAAAAAGTAAGAACAAAGAAACAAAGTTTAAGTTTGCTCACTGTTTTGGGATAACAAAACCGTCTCTGTTTACTACTACAGGAAAAAGTATTTTTTAATTTACATTGCTCATTTCAAAACTGGGCACAGTTTTAAGGGTTAATTAAGGGTTAATTGATTTATATTAACTTGATTTTATTTTCTCGAATATAAGTGATTTAATTGTTAAGTGTTATTTAATGTTATATAATTATTAATTATTTATTTTTGGTAATGATAATTGATTGTTATTCGACCTTATTGATATCTAGTTCCTTAAGATTAAATTAATTTTTTTATTCATTATTTTTTTGTGATTTATTTTTTTTTTGAATTGTTTTAATATTATTTTATTAGGAATAATCTTAATATAATTATAATAAATTGTTGCTCGATAATTTTTATAAGTTTAGAATTAGCATTTATTTAATTACGTAATTGTTTATTTTATTGTTTATCTGATTTTTTATTTTTATTTTTATTAAGATTATTATTTTAATTTTTAGTTCATTTAATAATGATTATGTTTTTTATAGGAATTCGGCAAAAATTTATTTTTACCTGTTTATTAAAAACATGGTTTTTAGTATTTATATTAAAGGTCTAATCTGCTCAATGATTACAATTTAATAGCCATGGTAAATTGACCGTACAAAGGTAGTATAACAATTAGTCTTTTAATTGGAGTCTGGAAGGAATGATTGAATGAGTGACTTTCTTTATTATTGAATTTGAATTAAATTTTTAAGTAAAAAGCTTAATTTTTTTAATGACTACTGAATTTGTCCAACTAAATTAACTCGAAAATCAGCAATTTTACAAAATAATCACAGGAATAACTTATTTTAGAAAATTTCATGATAAACATAATGGTTCTACTTTACTTTTAAATCTGACTTTAAAATTGCAGTTTTTGCTTGACCGGGTGCAGCTCATTTTTAGTGTTCACAAGGATCAGTCGACAAGTATTTCAAACACAAATTTAAATTAAATATTTTTTTGTAGGTTTATCAAGTATAAATCCGTATATATATATATATATATATATATATATATATATATATATATATATATATATATATATATAATAATAGTGTATATAACAATTTTTAACGACCCTCTTTAAGTGCTACCATGATTACAGCTCCGTTAGCTAATTTTTCAAGGATCATTCGCTAATACAGTGTTAAATTAACTAATAAAACAAGCAGAGAGTTAAGTAGGAATATCAGCTGATCAACGGTCTGTTGTAACGTCAGATGTGAATTCCCCGTTGTCATAGAAACGGCATTTGTTACTTGTTACAAAGTAGGCCTTGGTCTACAAACACAAAACGCTGAATATCCATTGTTACTTGTTCAAAATCGACTGTTAAAGGAAATGAGTTTAAAATAGTATTTGTAGAAAGTATTATTTACAGGCTTTTACAAACTTTATGCGCCAACTATGCCATTACATTAAACAAAATTTAAAATAATGTTACCTAAAATTTGTTGTAAGAAGTATAATTAATATTTTCTTATTTTAGTAGTACTATGAAGCCATTTAACAACCACTTGTTTCCAAAAGCTTACACAAACATTTGTTGCATTATAGCTAGCTAATAAAGTATTTTTAGCGTAAGGATGTTAAACTCAAAATATAAGATGTGTTAGACTTTAAAATGTTATTATAATTGTTACTGTTTGCAAATTAAAGTGAGCTATTGGAGCGACCATCATGAGTAAAACCAGGGACCTAAAAATGCACGCAGATCCTAGCCTCTCGATAACTCTCTCTCTCTCTCTCTCTCTCTCTCTCTCTCTCTCTCTCTCTCTCTCTCTCTCTCTCTCTCTCTCTGTGTGTGTGTGTGTGTGTGTGTGTGTGTGTGTGTGTGTGTGTGTGTATTTTTGTTGTTATTATTTTAAGACTAAAAGCACATTGAGGCTATTAACGCCTCCCTAAATGTAAGTGTGAGTGTAAAGTCGTAAGTGTATTGTTGTAAGTGTAAGTGTTTGTTAGACTCGGGTACTACGAGGGACGTCTAAATCCTCTCAATAGGTGCAGATAGTCTGCACCACCTGCGGGATGTGTGTGTGTGTGTGTGTGTGTGTGTGTGTGTGTTTGTATAGATTTAATTCAAAGTTATCTCAAAAATCCATTTTGTTAATAGCTTGCATGAGTTAGTTACCGACGAAAATCCATTCAATAGTTTCAAATGGCGCCCTTTAGAAATGTAAATAAAAATAATTATTTAAAAAATAAAAAACACGACTGCTAAAACACGAAATACAAAAAAATATACACAAAAATTATATATTTCATAATTAAAGAAATTAAAACCTGAAATATAATTGATTTAAAAAGATGAAAACAAGGTGTTAAAATAAATGCTGAAGAATATTTTCCGACTATTTAGTTTAATAAATTAAGAATTTACATGTTAAGTTCGTACAATAAATGCAGTCGGAGGCTGCATCTCAATATATTTGCACTAAACTGCTACCGACTGTATTTATTGTATGAACTTAAAATTTAAATTCTTAATTTATTAAACTAAATACCGGAAAATATTCATCAACATTTATTCTAATACCTTGTTTTCAACTTTTTAAATCAATTGTATTTCAGATTCTAATTTCTTTTAATTATGAAATATATAATTTCTGTGTATATTTTTTTTGTATTTTGTGTTTTAACAGTCGTGTTTTTTTTTTTAAATAATAATTTTTATTTACATTTTCTAATTTTCTAAAGGGCGCCATTTGAAACTATTGAATGGATGGATCTTCGCAGTACGAAGATATGAAACCTGAAAGACGTATGTACCATATACTTCCTTCTCAAGATTGAGGGTTCTGACTCAAGTTTTTCTTAAATATTACAGTTATCGGTTAAATTGGCGAAAAAGTCACAAACGCTTTGTGAAGCACTCTGGATACACTACGGGGTCTGCTGCTATTTGAACTAGTAATCTTACGCTTTTAGAAAATCTGATTTCATCATCGTAATTAACATTGAAATTTGAAAAAAATAGCATTTCTATTTAAAATACCAAGTTATATGTGTTGATTATAATGGTGAAATTATATTTTAAAATGATTATCAGATGAAAAAAGACTTTAGATTTGCTCCCATCATGTCAGCCGGTCAGCTGCTTGCGATTATTGTACTTCTGAAAGCCCTGACAACCAGAGGATAAGTTAAGCCGCGAGTTAGGCACTAAGCTAACGCATTCGTGAAGGCAAAAATGTTGATCAACACCAGATGTTCGTTTGATCTATTTACCGAATTATATAAGCTATAAAGCCTAGGCCTAGACATGTATAACAGAATTGTATAAAGCTAATACAGGTGTGGTGTTTGACACCTTTGAGTTAAAATCTGTCTGTTGAATTAAATTTTACTGTTTGGTTGTCAAGGACAAATTTGTATCTTCGGATTACAGTAGCCCATTTTAACAGCCCATTGTAACAGGCTGCGGAAAAACAATAAGTGCAAAATTTGGCATTCGATAAAAAAAAGCAAAACATCTGTGTGTGTGTGTGTGTGTGTGTGTGTGTGTGTGTGTGTGTGTGTGTGTGTGTGTGTGTGTGTGTGTGTGTGTGTGTGTGTGTGTGTGTGTGTGTGTGTGTGTGTGTGTGTGTGTGTGTGTGTGTGTGTGTGTGTGTGTGTGTGTGTGTGTCTGTATGTCTGTCTGTATGTGTGTTTTAGCACGCTCACGTTCACAAGTCCGATTTGATTCAAACTTGGCGCAAAAATCGATTACGATAATAGCTTAAACAAGTTCGTTTCAAAATGGCGGCCGTTTGAAGTAATTAAAAATTCATTACTTTTGTTTTAATTTTTTGAAAATCTGATTGCGCCATCGTAAACATCGTGACAACACCATAAATTAGCATTTCGAATCGTTGAAACTGGTTGAAATTAGGAAATATTTATTTTGACGGCGGTCATGGTTCACTTTCGTATTTTCAATTTAATTTGAGAGTTCAAAACGCTAATATACGCAGATTTTAGTGCTGGTTATGATGGTGAAATCAGAATTTCAAAAGGGTAAAAGAAAAATACTTTTGGAAATTCGCTTCTATCACGTCAGCGAGACATGATTGTTTTGTTAGCCTTTTTTTGTATTTTAAGGCGAGAAGCACCTTGAGTTTATTATCGCCTCCCTAAGTGTAGCATAAGTGTGAGTGTAAAGTGTTAAAGTCGTAGGCTAAATGTAGTGTTGTAAGTGTAAGTGTTAGACTTGGGTACCGCGAGGGACGTTTAAATCCTCTCAATAGGTGCAGCTAGTCTGCCCCCCTGCGGGGTTGTTTTGTTAGACTTGATGCTGCAATATTACATTTACATTTAGTTTTAACATATAATCTTCCAATCGAAATAAAAAGAAGATCATTGTCCATTATGTATTAAAAATTGGAATCTTTGTTTTTTTTCACAATAATCATTTGTCAATCAACTGATCAACTTACCTTTTTTTAAATTTTGATTTCACAAAATTATCATCATTAAAATCTGTATAAAGCCTATCAGCGTTTTAAACTTCCAAATTACATTGGAAGTACGAAAATGAACCCTGACCGCCGTCAATGAAATTTCTTAACTTCAATGGATTTTAAAAATTCAATAATGTAAAAACTGACAAAAAATCAAAATGTATGCTGTTTTTTTACGCTAATTGCGATGTTGAAATTGGATTTTCAAAAAAGTTATGAATTTGTAAAAACTTGAAACGGGCGCCATTTTGAAACTGTTGAACGAATTTCGCTGGTTAATGATCTTGTCCAAGCTATTGCCATTACCAATTTCTGTTCCAAGTTTGAATAAAATCGGACTAAAATTGAGAACGTGAGCGTGTTAACATATAGGGGCCTACGTACTTAAAATTTAACTGCCTCAAAAAGTGATCTAGAGGCCAGGATCGGTGCTCATTTCAAGGCCACGGGTCTGGGTTTACCATGATAGCCGCTGCAATGGATCATTTTTCTTATGTAAATTGGCTAATGGCTATCTTCTTAAGCCAATGCTGTTCGTGACAATACCCTAGTAGCGTTTAGAAAAAGTTATTTTTATTAACTGTTAAAATACAGTACGAGTGTTATTAAAGTCTTTGAAGTAGTCCATTGCATAGTATCAGGTCTTCTGTCTGAAAGTTATTTATAACTTAGTCTTTGGTGGTCTCGAAGAATTTAAAGTACATTTCGATTATCTAATGGGCAAAGTGCCCAAGGTGATGGGATTATGGGAATGTGACGCTGTCTCCCATAGTGAACAGCGTTCATATTTTTCTATGTTATTATGAGCTATGTAATTTGTATTCTTGGAACTTGTTTGCTGGTGTTTTCGACAAGTTCAACAGCAGTCTGGTGGTTGATAATTAATGGCTTAGATAATATAATTTCGTTAATAGTGTACATTTTGTTTTACACAATAGAATATTATGTTGTTTGTTCATCTATACAGTTCATAAACAGGCCTCAAAATAGTATAAATATTTTATAATTTTACCAAAACACTAAAGTAAGGTATAGTCAAATCAGTATTGTATTATAGAACTTAGATTCTTACAAATGAAAGAAGACTTTTTTATCTGCATACAAGTTGAAATAAAGCTCTTCTGTTTTTTTTTTTTTTTTCAATAAATGTTTAACGGAAAGGCTTGCGGTGTTACTGAATATGCAATACAGCAATAAAATATGTATAACCAAAAAACGAATAAAGTTTAGTAATTTTTGATAAGTGAAGTATTATATTATAACACGAAGTAAAGTTCATTTTGTAATGGAAGACGTAGACTAATATTAAAAAATAAAAACGTTATAGACTACATAAATGTGATCGGCCTATAATGGTGGACTGTAATAAAAACTAAAATGGTGAAGTTACTTCAAACTTTTCCTAGTTTATAGCTCGTCCAGGCTCAAAATTAAACATATATATTATTTCTCGAGTCAACATCCTTTTTCTCAGCACATAGGCCTACTATTCGTACCAGACACAAATGAGGTATCTTTAGAAACATTTTTAGCCGGTTTCTGACATTGCAAAACGATTTTCTAAAACTTTCTGTTTGTTGGCAAATTTTAACATAAAAGACACTTTTAACTGTCATAGGCAAAACGGCATCTTGGATGCGCATGGCGACATCACAAATCAAACAATATTTTGTCTATTTTACGAAGCTAACTTAATAATCACGAATATACAATCCCATTAAAATGTCTCTTTTTTGCATAACGTGCTTGGAACAATTTCAATGTTTGCTCAAAACTCATTAAACTTATAAGTTACGTGGCCCTACTGACAGTCGTACAAGCCGGGACAAGCATTTCGAATACCAAACACATGTTTTCAACACTGTGTTTACACAAATATATTTGTGATTTCTCCTTCCATCATGCATTTATCTACTGTTAATACGGACATAATAAAGTACGAAGTACAATAAAAATGTCAAAATACAGTTAGAGCTTATCAATCATGTCTTTTCAATTAACTAGAAGACAGTTACCTATTAAAATTTCGTTCGCTATCACTATAAACAAGTCGCAGGGACAAACACTTCAAAAGAATATGATTGTATTTACCAAATGCCGTCTTTATTCATGGACAATTGTATGTAGCCTTTTAAAGGGTAACTAAATTAACTAACATGTTTGTATCATTAAAGAAAATGAAATATTTATTAAAAAGGCTGTGGTTACTTAAAACTTTCTTAGTGTGAAATTTCCGCAAGGGCCCATGGTTTTTTTTTTGTGTTTAACGTCCGACTATTGTGCACACTTGAGCTAATGCAGACGATGGGATGATTTATAGCTTATGAAAATGCCAAGCCCTCGCCGGGAATCGAAACCGGGTCCTCGGGGTGAAAGCCTAGTACGCTATCCACTACGCACCGAGGCGGCTAGGGCCCATGGTATTATAAAACCCAACGATATGTATCACTCACCAAAAAAATATTTGTTTTAACCCTGTATGAATTATACAGGGTGTTCATAAAAGTCACCTAAATTGAATTACCTATTTATTAAATGGAAATTATTTCATCTGAAAACTAAACTCAGTACTGAAAACTAAATAATTTAAAAAAAGTATTTTTCACTTATCATCATTTTATAAATAAATGGACTATTTTTAATTTCTCGTGCAGGTTAAAATTAAGCAGCCTAAAATTCTTTGACGTCAAGTTGTAGGCTAGCCTCTAATTGACGTAACTCTGTGCACTTATCTACCGACCATATTTCCGCACGTTGGGAATGTAGGCATATTTGATTTACTAAAAAACGATCTGGTTTTTATCAACTCCTACAAGTTTTCTTTGTTCTGAAGATATTGAAAAATCGGTAAAGATAAAACAATTATCAAAAATCGGCTCAAATAGATTTCTTTCTTAGTTGAAGAATTACAATCTGTAATACAAGTTTGTTCAGCAAACTTGAAATAAAATTCAGCTGCGGTTCTAGAGTAGCCTAATAATAATGTTTGTGTGACCGACGTTTTTATATATCGAAGATTTGAAGATGACGGAAGTCAGTCGATTCTGGAAGTAAAAAAAAAGTGGCAATCAGGAAACTGACCGGCAGAAATGAAAACTGAAGTAATCAGTGTTCATTATTCGGTTTAATTATATTACTGTACTTCTTTCTAAATTGAAATTATACGTGACTGGTATTAAGGAAATTGTACACTTATCTACATCACATACAAATATAAAATTTCAATCTTTTACAATAAATCCAACGGTTAATATCGGCGTTCATTAATAATTTAAATATTTATAAATAAATTTATTTGTGTACAATGTGCAAGATATATTTTTACTAGAGGGACTGGTACGCAGTATAATGGAGTTAATTATAACTTAAGTATTTTCTGTTTAACTTATTTAAATAATTTCAAACAAATAAATATTAAATGTAAAAAAACAAGGTCAGTTGCGAAGGGGTTTGAACTCACGTCCCTTAGTTTCATAATCACAAATCCACTAGAAACAGGTAGCTCACTGGTAGACTTAAATTCACTTCAAAAATACTAATACGTAATGTGTCACAGCTTTTTTTACAAGCTATTCGTGCCATCGTGATTTTCTATTTTTCCTTTATAAAAAGTGCTGAACCCTCTTAAGATATGTTTGCTTCAAAAGGACTACATTGACGAAAAAGAAGATAATTTAACCTAAGGTTAACCATAAAAAGAACAAAATTGCAATAATAATTTTATTGCATAAAAAAACCTCGAAGTATGTATTAATATTTTTATTTTTACTGTAGGTCATTTGGTAAGCATTTAATTTCTCTGAACTGTACAAAACGTAACCTTGCATTTTTTATATAAAACGTATAGACAACAAACAAAACAGTCATAAATTACCACTGCTTCCTTGATGACATTGGCGTTGCAACAATTTGAACGTCATTGGAGGGAAAACCTGGCTTTTAAAATTTATTTAAGGTGTAATAAATGAGGAATTATTTCTTAATAAAGTTTTATTAAAATCGTAAGTGTTGTTTCGTAGCTTGTTGAAAGTTTTATTGCCGTTTTCCTGTCAGACCAAAAATAACGCAATGATTAGCAATAACTTAATCATAGCTTTCTACTGGTAGGCTATACAAAACCAGTTCAACAGATCCACCATAAAATCTTTAGGAATATTATTCTCTCGGCATCGTCATCAGATGCATAGAATTCTTTCTTCTTGCCAAACATACTTAAAGGAGATTCTTTTCTGCTTCCTCAGTCTTATAACGCCATTTCAAAAGCAAAAAAATTATTAAAATTTCAAATGTACCAAACTTTACGATTCAGGGTCATTTCTGGTTTCGTATCCGTCACCTATCAACAATGTCCGCTGTCCGTTTTTTTTTACAATCTCTACAAACAGTTTTTAACTCACTTATCTCTTATTCTGTAAAAATAGCCGCCTCAGTGGCCTAGTTGATAGCGTACTGGGCTTTCACCCCGAGGACCCGGGTTCGATTCCCGGCCAGGGCTTGGCATTTTCATACGCTGTAAATCATCCCATCGGCTGAATTAGCCCAAGTGTGCACAATAGTCGGACGTTAAAAAAAAAAAATCTATAATAATAATTTTTCCTGAATTGTCTGATTGTTCTGAAGTGTAAAGTTATTTGCAGTTCACGGTATTAATGGTCTCATATAAATTTAAATCAATTCGAATGCATATTAGTAACAGCCTAAAATGAAATGTCAGTTATAATTCTATTACGGAATTATAGAAAGAAAAATGCAATTTAAATTTAGAATTAGGCCTGGTGGCAACCAAATGCGAGCGGAGTTGTGTGCAGTTCGGAGCGCACTATTCATTCAAAACCTAACCTATTGTTTTTAAATTAAGTACGGCCACTAAAAGCGTAACGCAGCTGAGCGGAGTCAAGCGACGTCGGTAGGGTAGGCTCTGCTCCGCGCATCTTTGACTCTGCCTTGTTACATTTTCAAGCTAACTCCGTTCCCCCCACGTTGACCACGCCTCCAAACTTATTATTTCTCGTTACCTAGGTTACCGTTGTCTAGGTTACGGTTTTAAAACATAATCCTAAAATCCGTTAAAGTAGGCCTAAATATTTAGGTTTAAAAGATACAAATGTGTTATTTAAACTGACTGAACTCCACTTCCGGTTGCATTCGCCTTCATTCCGCTCAACTCCGCTTCGCATTTGGTGGCCGCCCGGCCTTAGTCTTATGCGACTTTAATAAAATGGCTGACTGGTTCAGCTGCGAGTTAGTACACCTAATATACTGCTTTTACTAAGTTTTACCACTGATATGTGCAAACCAACTCATTTGCTTAATTTATGTATCAAGAACAATGTTTTCCTTCCTGAGATTGTCACTTTGTTTGGCAAACAGGATACTTAATAAACATATTGACATATTCAAAGAAGATTGAATGGTTATTCAAATCGGTTCCTGTCCAAGTAACCACCTGACTGACAATTGACACCAATACAACAATAGCCAAAGCAAAGAAACGACTGGCTTAATACATACTGGTAGAAGATGAAAATAAACTTACGTTTTTTAATCAGTGTATGTGTCTGTGGAAGATTGAGATGCACCAATATCTGTTGATAATACGAGGTGTGGCTATTAAATAACGAGACTGACGTAAAAAAATATATTTTCATTTTATACATAATTACTTATTATCACCTTCAATATACACTCCTTCTCTATCCCTATAATGCTCCATGTGAATTTTTCATTGTTGGAAACAGTGCTGGAAGTCATCTTATGTCAACTCCTTCAGGACTCTTACTGCTTTCACTTTTACAGCTTCCACAGACTCAAATCTCGTCCCTTTAATGCAGATTTCACCTTAGGGAACAGATAGAAGTCACATGGTGCAAGGTCTGGTGAGTAAGGTGGATGTTCTAACACTGGGATGCTGTACTTGGCCAGGAACCTCTTGATAGATAATGCGGAATGAGCTGGCGCATTGTCTTGGTGGAAAACCCATGATTTGTCCTTCCACATTTCGGGTCGTTTTTTCCTTACTCTTTTATGTAGTTTACTGAAAACTACCTCAAGGTAGTAATATTGATTAATTGTTTGACCTTCAGGAACCCAGTGAAGGTACACAATCCCATGAATATCGAAAAAAACAATCATCATTGCTTTAAATTTTCACTTGCTGATTCTTGCTTTTTTGGCTCTCGGTGAAGTTGGGGTCTTCCAATGCATGGATTAGCACTTTGTTTCCGGATCATATGTTAAAAACCATAATTCATGACAGAAAAACAGGCTTTCCTTGACAGAAAGTCAGAAAATTGTGAAACTAGACAGTTTTATCAAACATTTGAGTCTAAACCTAATAAAAATGGAACACTGAGTAAATGAAACTGTATTTTCAAAATAGGAGAATAAACAGTATGATTAAAAAATATTGTTTTACAAAGTATGCTGTGTTTACTATCACTTAACCGGATGGGGGGGAGCACATTTATGAAAACAAATTGGTATTTTAAGTATCAATAACCGAGTAAAAGAAAGTTGACAAATTTCCTCAACTAACCTAAATATTAAATAATAAAAAAAATTCTGGAAACATTCGTGCCTACATAATTTAAGTAAATATGTTATTTTAAAATATTATTAAATGTTAAATATTTTTAGAATTTAAATTTTTTTAAAATGAAAATAACAATGTTTAAGATCTACTAATTAACAAAATCTTATGTTGCTTTAAGTTAAAGGCAAGTACAACATCCAGTTTACACAAAATATAAAATAATTATGACTGTAATAAAATAATATCTTTGTCAACTGGCAATACTATTTTTTATTTTAACACTATTAGGCTCTCTTGAGCAAGTTTCATCATTATTTATAAATAATAATTATTTGAATGTATAGTAATTAATATTTAATTACTGTTTAAAACTCATTAGAATGAAAACAGATTTTAATAATTTTAGTAGCCAATAAATTAACATGAAAAAGAAGATACATGATAACCTGCTAATAGGTTATAAGTAGTAAATTTTTATTTACTATTATATCAAATTACTTTTCACCAATCAAGTTGAATTTTGTGTTAATACTAAGCCACTATTTGTTTTGCATTAGGATTTATAACTGTTACTTTAGGTATAAATATACTACATCCAATTTTAAATGCATTTGATAATGGAATTACCTTTAGGCTGTTGTTTATTTGTGTAAGAATTTGTCAAACTTGAAAACAGGAACAGATAAATACAGTTAGGGGACTTTATATTTAATGTCTGCATTTATGTGTATTATGTATAAAAGTATTTCTGAGTTGTAGTCATATTTTTGGGTAAAAAAAATGAAAGATTACCTACAGTAATTGTTTTACTTTAAAATATTCAGAATTATCAGAATACATTTATACGAGTCACTTTCGACATTTGCTGTAAATAACTTAATAAAATTTAATTAAAGTTTTAAATTTTATTTGCCATTCTTTCAATTTTGTAGCTAATAACAACAAGCCTCATTTTAATGAATCACAAATGGTGTATTTTGTGATGTATGATTGCAAGATGTTTTTACAATCGAGACAACCATGGAATAACGTAACAATCGCATCAAATATTGAATCCCAGTCAAATAATTGTATTGTTGATTGATTTTGATAAAAAATTCCCATTTGTTGTTTTTATTGCAATCTATTTTGATTTTGATAAGAAATTCCCAACATTCTGTTGTACTGATTATAATCTGTTTTGATTTTCATAAATTCTGAATTGTTTGTTGTTTTAATTATAATCTGATTTGGTTTTGATAACAAATTCCCAATTGTTTCTTGTTTTGATTGTAATCTGGTTTGATTTTGATAACAAATTCCCAATTGTTGTTTTGATTGTAATCTTGGTATTGTTGTGTGTGAGTGTGTGTGTATATATGTATGTATATATATATATATATATATATATATATATATATATATATATATCTTCCTACCTGGTGTGACGATTGTTGACAATTTTCAGTGTGTTGGTTCCTGATTGATGATTCTTTTGGCACAATGTTAATGTTTTCCTTTTCCTTGACTCGACATTGCTATTTAGTCTTTTCAGTTTAGTCAATTGTAAGTGCTAATTAATAATAAAATGAGTAAAAAAAACAGTGCTTCATTATCATCAGGAATATACAAAATCAAAATTAAGCTTGAAATAAATCACTAAAAATAATTTTATTTAGAAAATAATCAAAAATGTAAGAAAATCTTATGTGTATACATTGCTTCAGTATGATCCAAGAAACTACCTTCTAGGTACTGGGTTGACAAAAAAAAATTAAATAATTTTACCTATACAAATAATATAAATAATAATTATTTATAAGTAAATATAATAATAATAAACCACACATCCAGAATTCAATTTAAAAAAATTGATTTACTTTATAATTTACTTACAATATTTAAGACACAACTATGTACTTACATGTACACAAAAAAACATCCATGACTCCCATGACACACATAATTAATTAAAAAAAAAGCATATATTTTTAAACTAAATAAGAGTGATCAATCTTAACTCAAGGGGTAATTGATATAAAAAAATGGAAAAGACCTGCACCATTTAATTGAAAATTGCCATTCAATGAATTTTTACAATTTACTTGATTGTTTTGTTGATGATTTAGGCCTAACAAACAACTAAACACGTGAGTATAGGCAACAAGAAAAAACATGATGACTAGAGGTGAGATTGTAAATGCTATCGCTGCTATTGAGAACATTGTTCCTGGGCATTAAGCAGTAAGAAGTTGTGTTGCTCTTCAACTACCCTGCTCTCTGTTCAGTGTTGTCCTGTCTGTTCTTTGTTTTACAAGAAAATTTACTCACGCAAAGCAATAATAAAAGAATATTGAAAACTATCTGGAATAAAAGTTAGCCTATTATTAATGTTAATACATAATAAAATTATTTTATTATAGCTAATAATTAAGGCTTATTTATTTTATTTTCAATTAATTAAATAGATAGAAAGGTTATTTCTACTTTTATTAATTGATCATAGTTTCAGGTGCTTAACTAATAATTAAAAATGTTTTTACCATTATTATTTATATTCCTTATTTTATAAATTTGAAGGTTTATATTTGTTATTTTTTTTAGAATTAATGTTGTCTAATATAACAATACTGTGAAAACATCTACATGATTTTCTCTATTATTTTAATTAAACTGTTATTTTACTAATACATTTTTAAATATAATATTTATTCTTAACAAAATCATTTCTAGTTAATTTATTTTGCTGTTTATTGTGTTATGTTTGGTAGTTTTTATATATATATATATATTTTGCACAATAAAGAATATACATTTTCTGCACTTACTTTAATAATTTTATAAGCCTCCATTTTCATTTTAAAATTTCACAATAATAGGTATTTTTCATATGAAATTCACTAGCATAATAGGCAGCACTGAGCAGTTAACACACAACATCATGCAGTCTTGTTAGTGGACTGTTCTCTAACCTGTGAATAAATCACTGCTACTGTTCACTGTTCATTTACGTAACAGCTCAGGGCATTCACTGTTAACAGGAAAACAATCTTAAGCCCACCAAGATAACTCAGTGAGTTGTTGGACTCAGATAGAAAAACAACCATCAAATGATGGCTTATGAGTCCAATATAATAATATAATGAGAAGCATGGAGATGTTTTTACAATCGAAACAATAAACTAAAACCAATAATCACATATCACTAATGTATGTGTATCATCTATGTAACATTTTACCTTCTAAATGTATAAAGGTTATTATTTAAGTAAGGTCTAACTGGCTTTAGCTATATGAAGTTCTTGTGTCTGTAGAAAAATACCCACTGGCTCCCTGCACGCTTTGCAAAAAAAAAAAAAAACAGGTGTCATTTAATTTACAATTACAGTGTCACTTATTTGTTCATATATGAGGTTAAAACGTTTGACAACTTGCTTCAGGCTGTGAAATAAGGTCTGTGATTTGATCACTGAATATATATACAGCTGTTTTGAAATGCCCAGCTGAACCATGGCTATAATAAAGACAAAATAGTCATTGATGATGGAAAAACAACTTATTGTAATGAGTGGGCATTACAAATTACAAACGACATATAGTTTCTTTACACGGTGACCCAAAGGCTACAAAATTAGCTACCATAAGTAGCAGATTGACAAACTTGCATGAACTAGAGACCATGTTGGTCATTTAGGTAATAAAAATAATAACTTAAAAAAATAAAAAACATGGATGCTAAAACACAAAAAAATATACACCAAAATTACGAATTTCATAATTAAAACAAATAAAAATCCGAAATACAGTTGATTTAAAAAGATTAAAACAAGGTATTAGAATAAAAACTGAAGAATATTTTCCGAGTATTTAGTTAATAAATTATGAATTTACATGTTAAGTTCATATAATAAATGCAGTCGGGGGGCAAATAAATTGAAATGCAAATCTATATTCTATGTATGACCTCTCCAATTATTATTTGTTGTACACTATACAAGGATAACTACTAAAACTTATGCTTATTTTGTTATATTAATGTTTATTTTTTTCATATGAAATGAACAGCTATTTTTTAAATTTTGATGTTAGCAAATAAGCGTAATAAAATAGGTTATTTGCAAACAGGTAGTGGTAAGGAATATTAAAACAAGCTTGATCCCCACCCTAGTTCTATTTTTTTAATTAATTCATTATAGCTAGAAAAACATTTAATAAATTAAATTATTTATACACTTTCTATAACTAAAGAAATACACATTAAAATATTAGCAGAAAACATAGTTTTAAAATCAAAATAAAATAAATGTAGTTCTTCACAAATTTTAAAATGATTTCATATTTTAAATTAAAAACGCAAATGTGAGCTTCTTTTACTAAATAAATTAGTAATAACGTTATTCGTAATAAACAGTGTTCTTTTGTAGTCTAAGTGGCAAACATAGAGTTGCTCAAGGTTCATGTTTGTGGACTTACAGTTGGTTGAATTACAACCAGTCATGCAGTTCCAATACTTGAGTGGACCATTTCTCATCAGTACACCACTGCCAGATGTTCTGCTTCAGTTTCAATTATTTTGTTGTTCAGTTTTTAAGTTTTTTAATAAATAGAAATATTTTTCAATAAAAATTAGTAAAGTTTATGAACTGACCATAAATAAGAGAGTAGTGGTATGTTACAGCTGTTTGTGTACTGGTGTTTTTGAACATGAAAATAATGAAATGCAAAAGTGTTGGTTGGCAATTTGTCTGAATAAAAGTCAAAGGAAATTGTTTTTATTTCAAAATTAATAAAATAAATAGAAAATTAAAAAAAACCTGGATTCAAACTAACTCCAATTTATTTGCACAATCAACAAAAGGGTGTGGGAATGGGTGCACATGTCTGAGCCTTGCCATCTGTTGATCCACCAGCAGATGCCTGCCTGCCAGATCTGTTACCTTGCCTTTGATGTCCTAACATTAAACAACATTTCACAGTAAGATCAAGCTACCTCGTCACCTTCAGCAATAACAATATTTTGCATTCCAAAAGTGCAAGGTTTGACAAATGTCAGACAAGATTATATATATATATATATATATATATATATATATATATATATATATATATATATATATATATATGCAATAGGAACTAGGATTTACATTGTAAGCATTCATAGTGCAAAAAAAACTGTGGAGCTAACTGCTAACTTTCATTTGTTTATATATAATACATGTATTATATTCTTCTACAATATATAAGAAGCCCACAGCATTTTTGAAAATAATTATTAAAAAACATTAATATTTTAGTAATTTTACTACCTTTGAATTATACAATGTTTTCAACTTGTGTACTTAAACTTAACTTTCCTAAAATTCAAAACATAGCTGGAGCATTCTAGAAAACATCATAAGAGCACTGACAGAAAAAAAATTGCACGAAAACATTCAGTACTTGACAAAATTTTAAACCTAATTATTAAAATTTACAAAGCATTAATTCGGTATCATTTAAAAATGTGCAGCTTATTACCTCATGTTCTTATAAACGTAAATATTACAGTAATTATTGAATTACAGTAAGATTACAAAAAAAATTGTTTTGTGTTTGTATATATATATATATATATATATATATATATATATATATATATATATACACCTTAATATACTACGTGATATTGGTCATTGCTTTTTTTTATGTATGTAGGCTTTCTTGTAAAAATCTCCAAATAATATTAAAGCAAATACATTTTGTACTACAACTGTTGATGAAACAAAGCGTGGGTAGTTGCAATTTGGCAGTAGCAGTGCAGATAAATGGTGAGACATGACGATTACAAACTGAATCTGTAACAGATAAAAAAAATATTTTAAAGTTTTTTTTTGTATGGTAATATACTAAAATAAAAAATCTTAACACACATAAAATGTGGTTACAAATCGTACATAGTTTCTGTATCGATAATGCAGCAACTTTAAAGATAAAACTATTTTCCATATGTAGCAAACTGTATAACAAATTGTCACAACTTGTATTTCAATTTATTTAGCTATAAATACATCACTCCTAGGAGATACAATTTATCCCAAAAGAGATGGGCATACCTCTTTGTGATTGGGAGCTAAAACTTATAAACTAACACTTAAAAAGTGATAACAAAAGGGATAATTATGCTACACAGTGCAATCAAAAGAATTATTTCATTACAATAAAAATTAGATAGAGACATTGGAAATAAATGCACTTATATAAAAAGTTAACATTATCGTTTATCAAATGTTTAAAAATAGCATTAAAAATAGCTAGAAAATAACATTGCCATCTTGTAATTTTGATGTCATATTTCATGTTTCCTGTTCTCTATATGCCAAACAAATTGAAAAGTTTTATTTTGATATTCATTTGTGTGTATATGTCACTGGAACTTACAAAAGAAGTATGTATTGAAAATATTTTTCAGTCTCATTGTCTCAGACACTGCTCATGCTTTGCGTTATTGGTAAAGCAAATTTAGGTACTGTGGTAGGGAATTCACGTAAAAACTAAGAATAAGGTTCACAAAAGACAGTCCTTATATTTTTTTAACAGTTAACCTACTTCATGACCAAACTTTCTTTATTTTATAATAAGTTGTAGTCACAAAACATAATCAAAAAAAGTATATCCTAGCAAGTTTTTTTTATTATTAAAGTATTGAGTTGAGTATACCTAATAATTGTTACAATAAAATCTTTGTTATTGTCGTTTTTAAGTTAATCAAATAGAATTAAGAGTTGTTTTAAAGTGTTTTTAATTTAGGCAAAGTGTTTGTCAAATTCAGTAGTGTTGTATAAACGTCGCTTGTGTAAATTTCTTAAATTTTTTTAAAGCCAGTTAGTTGATTCATTAAGTTTACTGAATAAGTGGAGTGTAATCATCGTAAGGTGAAACAATTTATCTACGAACAAGACTCATGCCAACAATACTTCACTACAGAATCTGGAACTACTGACATCTGGACCAAAATCTCTACCATTCATCTAACTTTGCATCATTAAAGAGTCTCAGTAATAATCTTGGTAATAAACACTGTAACCTTTTTTTTGTAATATGTTAAATTGAACAATATCATTAACCTTTTTGGTTCCCATTTACAAAGAATCACCTGGAGATAATTTATTCATTAATTTTTTGCACAGTAATTAATTGAGAATCAAATTATAATTAAAAGAATTGTTTATAGGATACTGAACACTTTATTAAGAAAACTTCAAAATATTTCCACATGTTTTCAGTAAATATTAATAATTTCTGCAATAATTAATTAACTTTTTGACTTTAACTTAACCACTTTAAAAATCAGTGCCCAAAGTAGTAACTGTTTTATTATAACAAATTGTTGCCCAACTTTATGGTGTAGTAATGATATAAAATATAAGTTAATGAACTTATAATGATACATATTCAAATTATAATGAACACCACTAATACCACATACCAGTCCACATAGCAAGCAATTGTTAGAACATTTACAGTTAAATATATCTTGCACATACTTTGTTCAAAATTGATCTATAACTTTATGTATATAAATAAGTTAAATAAATATATAATTAATATCATTATACTACATACCCTGCTCATCTAACATAAATTTTTGAAAGCATTTACAGTTAAATATATTTTACACATACTTTGTAATTGATAGTTCTTTGATATTTATGTATAAAAATAAACTTGGTAATATACATTTAAATTACAATTAATGCCATTATACTACATTTTCAGCCCAATTAACATAAAATATTAGATTGTTTACAGTTACATATATCTTGCACATTATTTATACATGATTATTCTTTAATATATTTTAAACAAATATGTTCAGTAATAAATAATTAAATTACTAATGAATGCCATTATACTACATGGCCATCCACACCATCACAATCATAATCAGGTTTGAAAATGGAATAGTTACATTCATATTAATTGGAATAACATTAACACCTTGCCTACTTGGTGTCACTAGTGTTGTAGAGACAAACACCTCTCCCCCCCCAGTGTGAACACTTGGTAGAGAATGTGTTAATACACAGTACTAGTGTACTAGTCTGGCTGATCTTTAAATAACAGATTACTAACAAAAATAATTCTTATAGAAAATGAGGTAATGGTCTGTATAGTTGTTATTTGTACTGGTATATCACTACATGGAAAAACCATTTTTGCTATTGACTGTTACATTTTCATCTAGCCATGCTTAAAAAGATTTTTATGGCTCACAATTTTTAAAGCTTACGGTGACAATAAAACAAAACAAGGGGCATGAGTATGGACATATTGTTACATTGTGATTGTCACATTGTTGTCTTACATAGTTAGACATTGGGGTCACAGCCAGATATTGATGTAAATATTGATTCAAATTTATTTCTTATAGAAATTATTTTTAAAAGAGAAAATGCTAAACATAATTATGTTTTAATTATGAACAAAATATTTTATTATTGTTTTAAGACTGAGTAGGTAAAACCAAGGACGATTATAAATTTGTGTGTTTCCAGTCTGCCTCTCCATATTCTGTTAACATATCTTGTGGAAAATATTCTTTTCAAGTTCTAAAAAATCACTTCAAAGGAAACGTTATTAAAGATTATTTGGCTGCACTATAGGGGCATAAAAATGATTTTCATTCAAGCTTGGATTTAGTTTAGAAATTCAAAAGAAATAAAATCTCTTGTTTATAAAAAGAAGAATATTTTTAAGGTTGCTTACTACTAACCAGTTGCAGCTGGGTTAAATGTTTCTTCCACCAAACACTTTGTGCCTTCTCCTTCTGAAGAGAAGCATACAAGTAATAAGAGTACATGATTGTATGGACAAAAGAGTTGATAGTGCCTAGCAGAATACTGTGCCCACCTGAAAACATTATTATTTTTAAATACTTGTATAAGCATTAGTATTGTAAATTTTTGAAAGAAATAGTGAGCTTTCTTTTTTCTCACTGATTCCTTTAGTGAGATCAGAAAAAACTGAGAATATTGACTAAGTTCAGAATAATTCATGCAATTATCCACTCTTTCATTTTAAGACTTATACTGTACTAATATAATCTAAACTATTCTATAAATTCAAATTAAACTATTCTTTAAATCAACTAAAAACATTAATTTTATTGCCTTATAAATCCAAACAATAACTTAATGACCTCTTTAAAATTAATTTGCTCATTGTTTGTGGTGCAACTAGAGCTAAAAGGCTTAATTGCAAAATATTGCGTAAAACTGTTCCACAATAACTCAGGAAATGGCATTTTTGAAATCATAAAAAATGCATTAGCCTTAAAAAAACAAATAACTAAAAATTGTATTACAAACAAATTTTTGGATGTTTGTACAGCAGAATTCCATTCATATGTCACCCTTGGGGCAAAGGTAATAATATAAAGGTATAAAGGTATAACAAAGGATCCAAAACACTTTATTAAAACAAACAAATATAGCACAGTACTATGCCATATTTAAGTAGCCTACATAATAATTTTTTTGTTAAATATATACAATTTTTTGAAATGGGCAAAAGATAAATAAAATATAGTACAGTAGAGTAATCTCCTGTATCTCCGCCAGAGCAAACAAGCAACAAACAATTGTCAGAAGAAGCAACAACATTGTGCCAAAAACATATACAATTAACTGCTTATCTAAATGTACTGTATATGCAAGCTGTCACACTGGTACTCCCTTGAAGGAAATGAGTGATTTTGTAGTCATTGCTTATGTTTTACATTTTCACATTACAGTCATTGATTTACAATAGTAATATAAATGGATTACAGTATGCCCTATTTATCAAGTTGAGATACCACACCAAAATAAAACTGCCTGATGTGTGTACTTTACCAGCATCAGTTTTAGACATTTCAGAAGATTGCTTTATTGTGGACATAACAAATATGAATTTTTTGGTAAGCTAGACATAAAAATTTCCTAGAAACAATATATTACCCAACTGCCAGTAGATTATGCATAGGTGACAGATATTCAGAGGTTGGATATACCGTATTACTGGTACATAAAACTGACAACTTTAAAAAATCTCATAATGTAACTTCTTGCTTTTGAAAATGTAGAGACAAAGATGTTTGACATGGATAGTATGACGGAAAAATTTGACAAATCCAAATCAAAGAAGATTCTTTTGTAATTTAGACAGTAAATAGAATCCACTTAGACAATTGTATTTATGTTTTGATTGGCTTTGTAGTAATAAACTGATATCAAAATCTCTTATAAAAACTTTTTTTTACTTTTTCTCTTTAAAATGTTCAAGTCCCATTAAAAAACTACTTGAGAAAGGGCAGGGGAGCACGAATATGTTTGTTCTGTACGCCTCAACATGTAGAGGTGGCTCTGGCTCAACATGTATACATCTATCATAAGAGGAAGGACTCAAAGTATGGACATTCTTATACTCTCAGATATCCAAGTGGCAATAAAAGGCCTCAGCTTCATACAAATCTCTTCCAAACTGGCACTTGGTTCTTCCAATTCCCTCTGTATTCTGTCAACTGCTAATATGATGTGCTTAGAATGGGTAACTAGGCATTGTTGAATTAAAGGAAACAAGACAATGGGCCTAATAACAAAAAGCACTGCTTGCCTTGTAGGACTAGGACCTGCATGTGGAATCAGTTGATCAAAGGGGAGAAGTGTGGTAAGGAAGTGGGTTACCAAAGAACACGTGAAACAATGGAGGCAATTCCCTAGTCAGAGATTAATAAATTGTCTTCTCTCGGGACATAAATTGTCTCTGCACTGATATGGACACTTTTTCAGTTTAATTAGAAGTTTCTAAGACAGGCTGTCACCATCATATGTCACCACATATGGCCAAATTCTGGAGTCACTTAAATAAGGTGGGGTTACTTTAAGTATTGCCTAACAAGACAAGACAAGGATTGTTATTTATGCAGGCAGAAACCTGAAAACACAACACATATTTTTCAAATGCAAGGCCCTGGAGTCTAAAAGAAGGAAATTCTTTTGATTTCAGCTAACAGATAATTTTCATAAGGGCACTCTACACAAGATTCTAGATCTCATAGAAGCACTAAGGTTGGATTAAAGTGGAGCACAATATACCGGGGAGGATAGCAGAGCCTCAGTGTTATCCCCTCTTTAAAAAAAGTAAAATAATAATATAAAATTTCAAAAAAGTGAACTTTGGTCAGTAGGCAATACGCATATTAAATGTAAATCATTATTAGTTATAACTGTTTTAAACATTTTAATGATAAATGTTTTTAATCACGATCTGATTAAGAAGTTAACATGAAAACTTTACATAATTTATTTTGTACTCTTTAATAAATTATATTTATAGTAATGAAAAATTTTAAATTTTAATAACGAGTTAAGAACAAAAAAATACTCACCTGGTACATATTTTGTACCTGCATAACCAAGAAGCAACATTCCACCATGGTGATATACATGAAGAAAGGTTACCTGTCTAGATTTCTTTTTCAATACAAAGAATACCTAAAACAAATTATAAAATAAAATTTGTAAAAAAATTACTTATTAAAAAATCTATTCTTTTTTTAAGATAACTGCACTACTTCACAAAACGAACTACTTCACTAATTACTTCAAGTAAATCCTAAGAGTGTACGAAAATTAGTGAATGTAGCACACATGGGCGCATTTATGGAGGGGGCAATGGGACTGATTCCTCTTTGGAAGAAACAAAAACATTAAAAAAATATATTAATTAACACAATGATTGTGGTGGATATGCAGGCACATCCACCAAAGCTGCTTCCGAGAAGTGCTGGCTGTGTGGGAATATCTTATGAGACTAAGCATTTTTTTGTAATTTTGTCAGTTTTATCGGCTAGCTACTAATACTTTGTCAACATGTTGAGATATGTCCAGTCATT
Source organism: Callitettix versicolor (assembly GCA_022606455.1). Classification (NCBI taxonomy): domain Eukaryota; kingdom Metazoa; phylum Arthropoda; class Insecta; order Hemiptera; family Cercopidae; genus Callitettix; species Callitettix versicolor. The sequence continues at coordinate 66,493,494 of CM040183.1, read as the reverse complement.
AGTCTGACAAAGTGGTTTTAGATTTCAGTCTAAATTAAAAACTGGCTGTGCTTATTAGTTTTGAATTTTTGTTCAGTGAATGTAGTAGTGTTTATTGTGTATCTTAATTCTTATGTAATGCCACGCAATTTTATTTTTTCTGATTAAAAGTGGTGTCTACATTTTGTAATGATGAAAATGTTTTTTTAAATGACAGTGAGGATGAATGTGATGATTTTTTTAATAACATTTCTGACTCAAGTAATAGTGAGGAATTTGAGGATGAATTTGGGTTGGATAATGAGCAATATGATTTAGAAATAAATCTGATTTGATGCAATGAGTCTTCTGGTTCAAAAATATTCCTTTTTAACAAAAAAAATCTATTTGATGGTTGAAACTATATTAAAAGAAGATGTCATGTGGATTAAAAATGGAAAGAGAAACATATGTACTATGCAGTGATTGTTTAAGGATGGTTGCAGTGATTGTTTGGACAAGCCTGGCCTATGTGGTGGAAAATGTTTTACTGAATACCACAAAAATAAAACAAGAAAACAATAATTATGTAAATGTATATTCAATAAAACTTTAATATTCTATTATAAAGTGCAATGACTAAGCGTAAAGTGTAAATAGTATCTAGTTCAAATAAATACAAAAATACTCAAAATATATGTAAAAATGTGTTTCAATTAGAATTTTTGAAAACTTAATTATAAAATTCTTTACTTGAAAGTAAGATTTAATTCATGAAATATACAAAAATAATTACAATGTAAATAAATTATAATCCACGCGTTGCATGAAGAAACCTTTTTAAGAAGCTGATGATGCTTCGGCACAACCACTTATAAAAATATCATAATTCAATTAAATCATCAATGATAACACAATTTGACATGACATATGAATATTTGAAAGTGAATGGTAAGTTTTATCACATTTTTTTAAGCATTTTAAGGTGTTTTTAGATATACAGGGCCAGCAGTCAATGTGTTAACAGATCAGACAGGCAGGTCATAGTGTGTCATAGTTATTATTCATGAAAGCTTCAATTATGCACACTAGCCTTTTTAGTAATTTTAGTGATACAATTTCAAAAAATTTGGTTCACTCAGATTTGATAATTACTCTCTGATATATAGACACGTATTGAATCTGGAAAGTCAAAAATGTTGAGTTAATTTTGTGTGTTTGTAGTTTGCAGTGTTTGACCATCACGAAAGTTTGAGTATTACTGGCACAACTATCATTTTCTATCTTTAAAATAAGAATAAAATAGCAGATTGTGTCTATTTTTTACGATGTTATTGAAGTTCAAAATTATTTCAATAGAAATTGTCACTCATTTGGATGCTATTCTTTGCTCACAGCATCCAAATGAGCAAAGAATAGCATTTTCAATAGCATCCAATGAGCAAAGAATAGCATCAAAGACATTTTCATACTAAAAAGTTTTTGTACTTAAAAACAATATTTTTGTTCACTAAAATTCCCAAATATAAATAATATTTCAGTTAAACAATAGTAAAAACAAAAATATTTATCTTTGTACAAACAAGGAAATACTTGTACAGACATCTATTGTGGTTCATCTTGTGTTGTGTTGTGGGTTGTAGGAAGTTACCAAAGTCGAGACTAAGGTTAAATAAGAGCATGTAAAAATATAATTTTACAAAATGCCGAGGATTTTTATGTTATATTTTTGAAATATTTTGAAATTCAGAAGTTAAAAAATACATTACAATGATTTATTTTATGGTTCAGTATATAAAATTCTACTACATGTGCTTTATTATGTGTTTTATATAGGTCACCTCTGAAATAAGTTAGAAGGTCTTAAGTGCCCCTGTCCCACAAGATTTGAAGACAACTTCCCTAGTACTTCACCAATCAAAAATATTCTGTTCTCCCTAGATTCAAATTTCAGATATGCCAATATTAGGGCAGTGTTGAAGAAATTTTGAAAATACACACTACTTTCACCAAAGGAAATTTCTTGGCAAACTAAAACTATTCAAACTAATCAGAGTCAACTGTATTCAATTATCATTATTCATTTTTAATTAAATTTATATAAGTAATATAATTTATAACTAATTTAAAATATTGTAAGTCATTACTGTGTCAAGAAGATCCAAAATTTTATTCATGAAGTATACCCAAACCATTCTGCGTACCTGAAAATAAAAAAAAAAAATTACTGTCTCGTTAAAAATTTAATCATAGTGCTGACCAGTAATATAAATGAATAAACTGGTGATTAAAAGTAGAAATATATGGTTTAAAGATTCAGGTTTTCATAATTAATTAATTAAAATGTACTAAAGTGTTATTGTGAGATAAGTTGTAGATATGTTCTTAAAATACAAAATAAAAACTTACAAACATTACATCCGGTGAATCGTCTTGCTCTACTTCCTGGCAGAATAAGTTGTACTTCATAGGAATATACAAGTGATGCATCGCCTATTTACATAAATGTTATTTTGTTAATTAATTTGTTGAATTTAAGAAAAATGTAAAAATAATTAAACAAACTCATAAACATTATCAGAATTAACAACAATTTAAATTTATTATTCCCACTGGATTTATATATTGTCTAACAATTTCAATCATAGTGTTATAGAAGGCTATTACTGAATATATTTGCCTTATATTTTTAACTTTCTCAAAAATGAAAACAAAATTCTATTTACTATTTTTTTCAAACAATTGTTTTTATTTCAGAAAACCTATAGAAGCATAAAAAAAATATGAAAATAAATTTTTTCTTTTAGTAGTGAGCAAAGTGACTGTTTCGTTAATCTAAAACATTTGCTCACTGTTTTTATTTTTCCTCAAAAACAACTAAATAAAACTTAAGTTTTAACAACAAAAATTAATTGTACAAGCTTACTATAAGATGAATCATATTAGATAATATTTTCATGTTAAATAACATTCAAAGTAAATTGTATTAGTAAACAATAAAACACTTATAAAAATATGTTTAATTAAACATATATACTAGTATTGAACATATATACTATAGTGTGTTGAACTGAAGATAATTCGTTTCCACAACTGCTACATCTTCCACTGCAGGATTAATAATCAAAGACTGTACAGATTGCACTATTTACATTCATATTATGAAGCACAAGTAGATTAATAGTTGTTAAAAGATTGCTTGTATTTGTGGTTTTTAAAAAAGGTGTTCCTACATAAGGTTAAAAGATTTTCTATATTTGACCAACGATTTTAAGTGTGTTGCTTTAATAATCTGTGTTAATAAATAAATTTGTTGACAAAATATTGATAGTACTTTTGTCTCTAGATATTTGAAGAAGTTTGAATAACATAACCTCACAATGTGTTTGAATTGTAACTTGTAATTTGTATTGTTAGGTTAATACTTTTAAATACTACTGCCAAAAAAATTTTATGTACAGTGCAGGTGCAAGGTGGTTACTTTCAGCTTGAAAAATTTTTCGCACTTGTAAAACTGTGTGCGTAAAGATTTTTCTCTCGTTTAAAAAAGTGCAACTTTACTCACTAGTGACACAAATATATATATTTTCAATAGCCTGAAAATATTTGTTAACCTTTAAAAAAAGCTATTCAGCTTTTCAGTTGTTTTTAACATTCAATTGTTCAATGCCACTTTTTATTAATACAGATGGTGAGTATATTGGCTAACCATTTGTGCAATTATTTGTTCTTCTTTGTAACATACAAACTATGAGTCATTTACATTCTTGTTGTAAGCCACTGATCCATTTCCATTTCACATCTCTTAGTAGTCAGAACCTAAACCCATGTGAGGCTAATCGAAATGGATAACAAAACTGAAGGTCATATAATTTATGATTGTGAGGCTCTTGCCAGCAGGTGGCAAATTTTGTCCTGGTTTCCAGGATACCAAGGACCACCTATTGAATAAGCCAGTCAGCAAACTGCTTAAATACATTGCAGAAACCACTACTGAACTAGTGGTATATAAGAGACCTGGATGTACACTATTAGATTTTTGATTGTGTATGCAGGAGCCACCAAATCCCATACTTTTGGCCAACAAAACTTTTTCTTTTTAGAAAAATATAAATTATTTTTGAATTGTCTAGAAAAAACATTTTTTTTTTGTTTCTTACTTCATGCTAAAACTAAACTACACTACCATTCACAATAACTGACAAAACAAGCTCTTTTAATAAGAAATTATAATATCCTTTCAAGAGATAAAATGAAATACTTATATAGTTAGAGAACAAACAACCAACATTAAAGACTGTCCAACATGTTCAATGTTAACAATCAACATATTTTTTAAAAAATTACTGCTTATTGACATACTTGGTATATGTGTGTTCTCAAAGCTGCTCAAAACATACCAGAAAAACATTTTAATGGCCATTATCAGAACATCTTCTATACCTTTATGTGAAGTTACATTACATCCAAACTTACTTTTGGTTCATAGGCAAAGCCAAGAATCATTATATTCAATTACATTCAATTTGTGTGTGAGTGTGTGTGTGTGTGTGTGTGTGTGTGTGTGTGTGTGTGTGTGTGTGTGTGTGTGTGTGTGTGTGTGTGTGTGTGTGTGTGTGTGTGTCCATCTAACACAATCTTTACTTAAAAACTATGTGACCAATCACAGTAAAATTAGTTGAAAATGGTGTTTGTAGTGGCTAAAATCTAGGAAAGATATATTGGTTAATTAATGACAAAAATTTTAGGTGTAGTTAAGTGGTAAAATCTTATGAGGTTTTTTTTAAATTTATCTACATTTGAAAGTAAAAGCAGTGATACTGACTTCAAATATATGTAGTTCTTGCACATAAAGAGTTTACATAGAGCTACTAGACATTTCAAAAGTTAGAGTTTTCATGTCTCTCCCCCGAATTCAGTATGTTTAGGTCATAAAATATTGAACAATTTGTAAACCTAGTTAGGATCAAAAACAAATAAAAAAATATTTTTCACGATTTTCGATATTGTACATATTTTTGTATTTATGAACCTTAAAAAATCTGTTTTTTGAAACTTTCACCAACAACGTTGGAGGTTTTGTTCTGCACTACTTTAACTTTAACAATGCAGGTAAAATTAAGTAGAATATGATTCAAAAGTCATTTTTATGTTTAGGCAGTTAAAAAAAAGCACTTAAATTGTATGCTACAAGCAGTACAATCTGTACCACAGCAGTGCAGAAAACACAGACGTTAGCTGATCCTTTCTTGTTAATATTTGTGGTAATTTATATTTAATTAGAAACAAGTCATCCATGAACCCTCAGTAAATATTTTAATCTTTAAAAGCACATGCTCGACCATTTTATTTGCTATTATGAGCATTTAGTGGTTCCCTGTTCCAACCACATTTTTTGCAGAATCTCAGAAATCCTTGGGAGCCAGTAATGACAATTATATTTTAAAACAGAGTAATACATTACACCATTGATAGAATAACACATTCCATATTACTAAAAATGTCTTTACTATGGTAAAAAAGCTAAAGTTAGTGATAATATTGAAACCGATGATGATAATTTTAAATCACTTACCGTTACGAATATGAAGAGATTAAAAAATATTTGTGCCAAGTTGTAGAGTATTAATATTTTATCAAGGTTAAAAGGCTTTCTATCATTCATAAAAGCTGGTCCGATTCTTTTGACAACCAATAAGTAGATTCCTAAAAGAAATAATGTTGGAAAAGGTGACTGCATCATAAAAAAATCTTTTGTTTGTGGATCTGGAACATGTTAAAAAAATATTACACAGATAATCAATAAGTACAATTATTTCACATGAAAAATTAAGAATTTTGTAATCAATTAAATTCAGTTAAAATGTTCATATTTTAGTGATGAATATTGTCGAGGTTGATGACAATTTTTTGTGACAATGTTCAACTTAATTAATTAAAATTTCAGAGCTAAGGGGAAAATTTGGATTTTATTACAATAAACCATTTTATACATTATAAGATCAAAATAATGCCTGATCCTTTTTTTCTCTTCAGATATTCCAGTGAGCTAAGTCTAAAACTAGTAATATCCTAATCTTCCCCACCTGCAATACTTCACTGTTGCTATTAAATTACTAGGGAATCACAAGCCATTGGACCAAGGGGGAAGGATAAGATGATTTACAGTACAAATAATTTTTTTATGGGGATTAATGGATGCAACGATTTAAATTTTAGAAGAATAGTTTTTAATATACAATACGAAATTTAAAGATTTCGCAGACATAACAGATTAAGTATTACATTCATTAAGGTTGTCAGTCTAAAAAGGAAAATAATGTGCCTTTCTTGTGGATAATAAAAGTAAGCAAATTACTTTCATTTACAAAGATTAATTTCACCATAGCCTACATTACTAAGTAGTTGACCTAATAATTCACATCATTAATACCAGACAGCTAGCTATATACAGCTCAGATTGCCCTACATAACACAGTGACAGACGTGGCACCTCAAGACAAAGAAGTGGGTTGGAATATTTTTCTAGAACAATTTTATTTTACTTGTAATTTATTGATTCCTAGATTAGGAAAGTTTTTAAAAATTAAATACAAAAAAAACTTAAACTTTTTTTTGTTATATTATTTATATAACCTGTGACAAATTTTTGAACTAATTATAAGAACTAGTCACATTATTTAGTACATGTACACATTATTGATTGTTCCAAATTTGTCATAGAAAATAGATTTTTATCCTAGCATTCTGTTAAAAAAACAGAACTTTTGGAAACTTTGATTTCTCTGCCTTGTTTAAGAGACTGATATATTCTAATAATATCTGCCAGTAATATTGACAATGAAAGAAATCCTACATTGTTCTATATTTTGAAAATCAGGTGATGACTGGGTTTACATGTTTAAAACCCAATCTTATTGCTATGATAAATTAAAAAAATAATTACAAAAATTTAATATGAAAATAACATTTTAGTGAATACTTATATTTTATTCTGTTTTGCAATTTTATAAAAAAAATTAGTTGTTATAAAAATTATAATTTATTTGTAAAATCAGGAATAATTTCAAAAATAAAATCACATACATGGGTTATGAAATTAAGTTCATAGAAGCTAAGACATTAAAATTAATTACAAACTTACAGCTCCATTCGTCATTCAATATTCTATATCCTTCAAGAGTTGAGTTCATTAATCTCATTACGAAAGCCATTATTTCTGTAAAAATAATATTAAATTCAATTTTAAACAAATTAATCACTATATAAACAAGTACAAATTATTAATATAAAACTGAATTAAAGTTGTAAGTCACATAGATTTAAAGTTATTTTGATTTACAAATATTGATTTTATTATTAAAAATTAAGTCTTAATAATAGGCTATATTTTTATAGAAATTATCTATTTGTAAACTCATTAATAATAATCATTTATGAACTTTTTCCAAATAACCTTAGGTTACATTTCTCAATTAACTTGTTCACTCATTCCAGTGAGTGAAAAAAAATCTTAGCAAAAAAAAAACTTAAAAGCTATGTACTGTAAATAATATAAATAATTTTGCAGAAAATTGCTTCTCATTAAAATCCTTGTGTTTGTATTTTACATTAAAATTAATTACTGCATTTTCAAAATAATAACAATAAATTATCATTTTACTTTAATTTTTGACAATGAAACCATACAACAAATTTTATTGTTTACTCTTAAACCAGTTTTTGAGAAAAATGTATTATGTGTAAAATACATTTTAAAAATAATTTAAGATACTTGATATTTTTCACAATTGAGCATTAAAACACATTCTACATTACAAAGTGCATTGCATAGCTAACTTTAAGAAAATAGTCTAAAGTAGTTTACTAAAACATGTTTCAGATTTATGTGAGGATATAAGTTCTTTATTGAATATCTGGTTGGTCTAGTGGCTAATGCTCAAGCTTCGAAAAGATTTTGGTTCAATTCCTAAAGGCACTCAAAATAATCAATAGTATTTTGCAACAATATTATGTTCAAAATAATGTAATGACAACAAATATTGGTGAGAGGGAGATAATTATAATGTTTTAAAATTTAACATCCCCAAATAGTACATGTTTGAGAGGTCAAGTAACATGTCATTGTAAATTTTGGTGTTGCAAATACTTCTATAATAGTAAATGCAATTGTAAAGGGAAACATTAATATAGTACATTTAAACCTGCTATCTTGAAATTAAACAAAGTTCATAACATTTTTCAAAATATTGACTTGAAAAAATATCAGAAACCAATCACCAAAATTTATGGCAAGACTAGTGTTACACTCTGTTTAGATATATAGAACCTAACTTATAACTACATTGTTGGTATTTTTGTAATTTTTATATGAAAATACCATGCACTGTTATTTTTATCATTAATATTATGAATATTATTGTTACAAAATCATTATTATCCGATATAAAGTTACATATGTTCAAATAAAAACATGTTAACATAATATTCTAAAAAAAGTAATATGCTATATTAAATAAATAAAAAAAAGCATTACTATTAGTCAAGATTGAGTACTGTATTGGTTTAGTTCAGTGATCTAAACAGACAGATTTTGACTTACACAAACAAATTAACATTCTTAAGGTCAAAACACTTTCTATTGTACTTATGTTGATTAGGTGCGTTTGAAGTTCTTAATGGGATTATTATTGTCCGTTATTATATGAACGTTTAACTAATGTTTTATTAAAATATTACTACCTAGGCCCGGAACAAATCAAAAAAATCTTGTGGTGTTTAAACATAAAACGATGCTTGATATTAATTTTTATAAAATTAAAATAATATATAGTAGATTTTTTTTGCATACAAAGTGTTGTTTGAAGTACTTGTGTACCACAACTAACTATTATGTTACATTTATACATTATAAATAATGTATAGTATAAGACAAAGAAATGATTTAAATTTAAAAAAATAATAATGATGAATTTTGTTTTAACTACAAAATTAATTTTTTAAATCCTTAATATGCAAAACAATGCATAACATTAGAAATACACTTAAAATTAAAATTTTATTTCTACCAATGTTTTAGCTGAGGTAATCAATAACATGCTTATTCAAACTTTTAACTTATTCTTACTTCAATTTAAAAAAGTTTTTACTTTTTTATCGTGGAATTGCACGATAAATTCTGGTAAAATAGTTATTACAGTAGTAATTAATTTACATAAAACATTTTTTTGTTCATGACTTACACTAATGTTGGTTTTCCCAATCCATTGTTTAAAACATGTTATTAAAATATAATGTTGCTTATACAATATACTGTTATTTTTATAAATGAATCTCTGATTGTCCGACTGTATGGTTCACATAAGTATGTTTTTCTAAATCAGAAGATTCTCCATTTATAATAAAATTACATTTTATCTTTAATACTAGATTACTTATTAAATTTTTATTATACTCAAGTTTCATTTTAGAGGAAATGGAAAAAATCTTTAATGGCGTATTAATATATATACAATATACAATATTTAAAAAAATTCTTCTTAGTCTTAAAATCATTATCATAAATTCATTAACAATAATTCTTTCGATTAATTACTCAAAATTATACAAATATTATTTAAAGACAGTTATTTACTGTTTGCAGTTCTAAAACTGCAATAACGTTAAGATAATATAAGGAAGTATCCTTTCTCACCTTTTAAAATATTGAAGAAATGAACATTAACTGCAGGATGAATATTTTTACAGAACTGTGGACAGACAGTAAAAGACAGTTATTAATTCACACCTTCATGAATTATGATAAAGAGGCAACATTGTTCATTACCATTAGTAAGGTCAGTGACAACCATTTTAAATTGAATAAATTAAATGAAATCTAAAAATTAACAAATATCTCCAGTGTTTTTCAGAAAATGTTATTGTTAGATTATAGTAATAACAAAGAGAATACCTTTTATCGTAATAAATTATTTAAACAATTTAATATTGCAGTCAATATTTTTTTAATCTAACAAAGTTTTGTATTTTTGCTTTAAACTGGTAATAATTTTTTAAACAATTCAGTTTTTACTTCAAACTGTAAGTAAAAAATAATGAAACTTTGAAGTTATATTAAGTATTTAATATCAAAGAAAAATAGAGTATTTAAAATATCCTTAAATATGAAAGTTAAAAGGCAATGTGGAACACCATCAAAAGTAATGTGATTTATAATCTGACAAGTAAGCATGAACTACCAATATAAATATGTGAGACCCACTCAAGTAATCTTACATAGAGCTGACAATGCACAAGTCATGCCAGTATAAAACAAATGCTGCATGGTCCACTTTTTATAATATGTTACTGACACGTTTGTCAATAATTAATGTTTATTACTTATAATGGAAATCCATTAAAAAAATTTGGCTACACCATGATTTGTAGCCAAATCATCTACAACCTAAAGAAAAAGAAACGTCTGGCCTACAAGATTAAAAAAATATTTTTGAATTTATAGGCTGTAGATGTTTCAAATACAAAGTATTGTTTAACAATGAAGACAACTAAAATTTTAGTACTGAATAATATCCATGTACATACACGTAAACCAGTTCAGATTATAGCAATAGAAATATTCAGGATCAGGTATGTGTAAATGCTAAAGAACTTTTAGAAACTTTCTTTTTACCGAAGTCCTAATTTGGAAATTAATAAATGAAAGTTTCTATAAAGTAAAGACTCATTCTATAAACGACTGAAATTTTTCAAGGTAAATATTCAACTCTCTAAAAATATTGAAAGCACCATGATTTTTAAGTGGTTTCTAAAAATATACATCCAAAAGCGTTGTCAACAACGATTATTACCAGTGTTACATTCAATAATGCCAAAGAACCTTTGTCTTCATACGATGACGTTGTTACTAAATCAAGTCACTGTGTTTTGGATTTATTCTTAAGTCAGGTAGTTTTCTGTTTATTTGTTCTCCTGTTTCTGCCATGTCTATGTGTGTGTTCAAGCATCACATGTGGCACTTTAGTAGTTAATATCTGTGCTTTAACTACAAAACCATGATGTATTTTTAATTAAAATAAATTTTAAAATATTCAAAATTTTTAAATGAAAAATGCAAGTAAAATAATATTATTATTTTTATTACAAAACTGCATTTTTCCTTTTTTATATCTTACAGCATCAAAGAGTTAGTCATCATAATATAATAAACTGAAAATAACAAGAATACATTTATTTTTCTTCAAAACTACGCACACGTATACACACACACACACACACACACACATACAAATATGTACTCAGGGTCATCAAAAAATAATGCCGGGATTTTAAAAAAATCATTGAAGCAAACCTACTCAACCTTCAGGAACGATTTCTTCACTGTTTTTTAACTGCCTTGAGACAGTTTTGTTGGATACAGGACTTTGAGGGATTGCTTGACCTTCTTTTATGCTAAATGAAATTTATGACAATCCCGTTTTTTTTAAATCAGGTGTTTTACACATGAAGCAATGTTTCACATTAATGGTTGCATTAATCGTTACAACTGTTGAATATGAGTATCACAACAACCTAACGAAATTCATGAGTATATATGAGACTCTCCAAAAGTGAGTGTATGATGTGGGTTATTTCATGAGCGAGTTGTAGGCCTCTTCTTTTTTGCTGCAAGAGCAATTACAGGAATAATCTATCCGGGCGTGCTACAACAGTTTGTGTTTCCTCAGAATGAACAACAAACTTAGCAATGTGTCATTTTTATGCAAGATGGAGCTCACCCTTACAATGCCCTCAACACCATATTTTCTAATGATTGGATTGGTATTCCTTGGCTCCCCAGAAGTCCAGACCTTACTCCTTTGGATTTATTCTTCTAGGAGTACATTAAGAACATAGTTTATGCTGAGAAAATTTGTGATTTGGTGTATCTGTGTGAGTGCCATAATGACTGTAACCCCAGAAGTGATTCAACGCATTTGGCATGAAACTGAGTTCAGATTAAATGTCTGCAGAGCAACAATTGGATGTCACATCAAAGCTTACTAAGGTATAAAAAAAAACTTTTTTCCTGTACACTCTCAATTTAAAATCATTAAATTACCTTTAATACTTTTTGAGTTGCACTTAGTTGAAATCCTGGCATTTTTTTTCGATGACCCTTATGACAGCATATATATATGAACTTACCATGGATTATGTTCAACCCTGGAATAAAAAAATGTAGTATTTTCATACCCTGAATGACAAAGAAAAAGGATTTGTCTGCTTCCTTGGCAAAATTAGACTATTTTGCAGAAAAAGTAGTATTCTAAAACATATATCAAAAAAGTAGTTCATACAAAAATCATTCATCCATAAACTAAGGATCAGCTCTTCATATCAACTTGTCTTTGTCAGGAATTTACCTCCATTTTCTTCTCACTGGACTGTAAGTTCTAAACAAGAAAATTTTACGTTTTCTTTGTAAAAGTTTGGAAAACACGAATTTAGATTAGGCAATGTGTCTGTATATGCCTAATTTAGTCTTTATTTATAAATCTCAATCTCTTTACAAGAATTAAAACAATGAAGAATTTTTTTGTTTTGTTTAATTAACAGCACATTAGTCATTGACAATTTTTTGTTACATCATCAGACTGGTTGTTTTAGGGTACCAAAATCAATATTCATTTGTTTCTGCAACTTCACAATAAAAACATATTACTTATTAAATGTAAAACAAATTTGAAATTTAAGAAAAATATACTTCTTCAGTAGTAAATTGGGAACAAAATAAATGCTGGTTAAAATTGATTTGTGTTTCATCATTAAAAATGTAAAAAATATTTTTAGGTTGTAATTATTTAGCTGTAAATTAGATTTTTGACTCTGCCTTCATTAGCAATTTATAAATAAGGTTGCTACTGTGAAAATATTCCTGTAATTGTCAGATTTAAATTATTATTATATCGTAAATAACTGTTTGAAAACAACATAAATATATATCCTCAGGATTTGATTGGACAACCTCTTCCTTTAAAAGCAGTAAAAATATGTTTAGTACATGAACAGGATCTTGACATTAGAAATGTTAATATAGACACCTATGTACTTTTTACTGAATTTCCATTTGAAAAATGAGCTATTGAAGTGGCCATCATAGTCCACATCTGGGACCTTAAAATGAGCACTCAAGTTCGCAATTTTGGTCTGATTTTTTATTTAAACTTGGCAAAAAAATTGATTATGGAAATAATTTGGAAAAATGTTTAACAATTCATTCTAAAGTTTCAAAATGGTGGCCACTTAAAATTTTTTTAAATTCATAAAATTTTTGTGTCAAATTTTTTTGAAAGTACAATTTAATATATATTAGTATTTTTAATTATTAAAACCACTGAAATATTTTAATTTTAAATTAAATATTTTATTTTAATATTATTTATAATAATATTTAATATATTTTAATATTAAGAAATATTTTTAATGGCAGTTCATGTTCACATTTTTAATGTAATTTCAAAGTTAAAAAATGTTAATATATGTAAATTTTAATTGTGATTATGATGGTGAAATTAGTATGTAAAAAAGAGTAAGATAAATAAAAATACTTTTGGAAATTTGCTTGTATCAAGTCAGCAAGATAATTGCATGCAGTGATTATTTATTTAGAAATTTATCAATATCTGCTATGGCAGCATTTGTATTTTTTTTTTTTTTTTTTTTTTTTTTTGTGTTTAACGTCTGACTATTATGCACACTTGGGCTAATGCAGGACAATGGGATGATTTATAGCGTATGAAAATGCCAAGCCCTGGCCTGGAATTGAACCCTTGTTCTCGGGGTGAAAGCCTAGTACGCTATCAACTGGGCCACCAAGGCGACTAGGCATTAGTAACAAAACTGACATATTTTTGTGTAGTACTTTCACTTGGTTCCTTTCAAAATTCTCTGGATAACATGAAACTGAGTTTAATTCAACATTTTAAAATATGTAAGTGATGACCTCATTATTAATATGACCTATACCTCATTAATAATATGAATGTAGTTTATAAATAAAAATAAAAATTACTTTCATTTTAAAATTCTATTTGGTAAAAAAATTAACCAAATTTTATTTAGTAATGCCATAGAATAAAATTGGTGTGACTTGACAGTTTTCAATGTTGCTTTGCAGTTTATCATTTTTGTAATTGTATTAGATTACAAACCAGAAAGAAGGTATTCAAAAATATTGAATATTCAGGCAGGTTGAAACATCATTTCTGGGAATTCACAACTTCACATCACGGATTAATAACACAAGAAATTCTAGACTGTTTGTTAATGAATCAACATAGCACAATTAATTATTTTATTTCATCCAACATATTTTTTTTTGTACATATAATAAAATCTAAAAATTAGCTAAATACAACCAATTTCAAATCATGCTTCAAGCATGTTTACATTTTGATAATGACATCATTGGTTTTAATAATACTAAATAAAAATAATCATTACAAATAAACTTATAAGGAATTGTAAATTTAATTAACATCACAAATTATTATAGTTTGTCATTACAAATTTAGCACAGTTTTCTTTAAAAAAATTAGTTTTATATACTGTAAACTTAAAGAATAGTTATGATAGTATTGATAGTACTGTACCTTACCTGATAGTAAGATAGTACTTTATAGTACTGCACCTACTTTCTAAGTTAATAATGTAGTTAACATCATGATTAATAGCTATAAATAAAACAGAAATATATATTTATTGTATTAAATTACAGTATACAAAATGTGTGGTTTCTTTTTTAGTAAAATGGTAAAACATCTGTTTTTAACGTTTTAAAACATCTGGTTAATAAACATGAACTTAATAAACTTTAATTACTGTTAATAAACTTTAACTACTTTATAAACTTAAACTTTATAAAACATGTTTTTAATTACCTGAGTCCTAACATGTGAAAAAACTACAAAAACAATTTTATTTCTTAAACGGAATAAAAATGGAAGAGGTAAAAATTAAATTTCTCTGAACTATGTTTGTTTGGTATTTGGTTGAAGGATACACATTGTTGATTACACAAGTATGTATTAAAAGTTTTAAAAAATCAATATATTGAAAAAGAACATTTTATGAAAATAGGAAAAATATGTGTCTTCACTCATATTTTGATAAATGTCTCCACTAAAGTGATAAAAAATTAGAAAAAAATAGTTATTTGTAAATATAAATTTATTTATAAATTTTTCAATATTAAAAACATTACACAGTAATTAATTAATTTGAATAATTAATTAGTATTATTTGAACAATGTTAATATTTTTGTGTTCGATTTTATTTATATAATAATTCGAAGTAAATTTACAAAATAAAATTGTATAATGATTCAGGAAATTCAAAAGAATGTAAGATGTTTGTTTTTTTCTAACGATTATTTATAAAGAAAGAAATGTATTTTAGCTAAAATACATGTTGTGCTCATGACTATATTCTCTCTTTTTAGGGATGTGAGTCAAATTCTCAGCATCTGTCTGTATTTGGTTTATTAGTTTGACAAAAGTGGTGAGTCCTGACTCATGTTTTCAGATCTCTTCAACCTCATCCTATTGAATTACAGTATTAACAACAGAACGCAAACATTTCAGACTGAATCGACAAGAAAATCATGCAGTACCTAAAAGTATAGTTTTATGTTTTGTATTTGTTTTTGATTTTATTCTAATTTAATTTTTTAAATAATTCAATATTTTTGGTTGGACACTTTGGCTTTGAAAAAAAGTGTCAACAAGAAAATATCCAATTCCAAACAAACAATTTTAAATTATCATAGCAACTGAACAAGTATGTTTTGTACATTGTGCAAGCAAATAGGATACTGGTCAATTCAAGACATAGCTAATTAAAACAAGTATGTTGTACAGTCTCTGTCAATATGCCTGCAGTACTTTAGTATGTAGTACTTTTAATTAGATCATAATGTTAACAAAATATCTTCAGTTACACAGCTTTTTATTTAAACTTTTGAACTAGAAACAAATAATTAATATAAGATGCAACAAATCTTAAATGTGTAATATTAAAATGTGATTTTGATATTGAAATTATTATTACAAATTTTACTGATGATCATATTTGAATCTATATTTTCGTTAAAGTAATTAAAGAAATGATTATTTGTTACACATTTTTTACTATTCTGTTAACATTTACACAGAATGTAGTAGACGTAAATTTTAAAATAAGTTCACAATTAACTTGTTAGTAAAAAGTTTCATCCAAGAAAGTAACTTTGTTCCTATAAAATTTAATTAACATAAAAATGAGGAATATAAGTTTTTCAATTGAGTGTAACATAAAAAAATATTTAAATATTTAAAAAAAACTGCACACAATTTTAACAATTTACAAAAATTGTACAATAATTTATAATTTTACAATTTAATATTTATATAATATCAAATAATCATAAGGAATACTTAAATTTAGAGGTCATACTTAAATCTTAGTTATGACTTAAATTAAAGCCTAGTTTAAAATATAACACAGTAAATTTAAAAATGTACAATTTCATATCTTGAAACTAAAATAATATTTATATGTTTCTCAATGTCTAAAAAATAAAATGTAAAAAATGAAAACACAAAGGAGTGTTTAGTTTATAGAATAGCCTACATTATAATATGCAATCACAAACTTTCTTCGTTGTACTTTAAGACCAAAAATGCTCAATTCAAAAAAGACTGTCTCAAAAAGAGTTAACTGATTTTCACAGAGCATTATTAGGCAACTTAATGATTTATAAAAATTCAAGTGACCTTGTTTTTATATGTCTTTCTGTAGAAATCGTAAAACAAGACAAGCATAAAAACATTTTGTGGTAAAAATACAGCTACAGTAAACTTAGGGTATGTGCAATTTGGCTGTACCAATAAAATTGCAGAATGAATAATAATAAGGAAAAACTGAGCCTGAAACAGAAAACATGACAATTACACAGAGGTTAGATTTGTTAACTGAGTAAACAGTGGTAACTCAGTTATATTTTTCTAATGTAATAAAGTAACACAATTGATTGGTTTATTTCACATTAATTATAACCATTAATTATAGACATTTTTCCCACACAAACACACACACACACACACACACACACACACACACACACACACACACAACACACAAACAACAAACAAATTTTTTGTGATTTAAAAACATCCTCTTATTTGTTTTTAACTGCCATGTATATGATCCAGTGTATTTATAAAATTATTGTTAGTCTTGTTTTTTTGTATACTGTACTTCCTCTTGGATAATAATAGTTGATGTAACCTATTTTAGAATTGAGTTCCAGAAACATTCCCCTTCAGCAACACATCTTCATGCCTCATGCTGTTATCTGATTTCTATTCATCCATCTGATTGTGAGTTCTTCCTCTTCTTTTTCTGCTGCAAATTCTTGTATCTACAATACTATTCTGCAGTCTTAGACTGATTATCTTTACCATATGATTATTTAATTTACCCTATATCCTAAATAAAATGTTACTGGATAGCGAAAAAATCATTAGAAAATAATATTACAAACAAGTCAAGTTTGGCTTGAATTAGGCTTTGACTATATTTGTAACACGCTAAATGAACACACTATGTTTAACAACTGCAAATTATATTATTGTGGCTACTACGTAAAAGGAAAGTTTGGTGCATTACATTTGAGGCAAAGTTGGATTCCTTGATTCAAATTTAACCAACTTTTTAAAGAATGTTTAATGTAGCAACAGCATCTATCATGGGCGCAAACAATTTAAAAAGGCAGGAAATGTGCAAAACAGAAAAATATAAGTTTGAATATTTTTTAAGAATGAATTTAATAAAAACAATACAACATATTTATTATGTAACCATAAAAATAACAATTTCAAAATATAAACATTCCAAATAGTTCAATTCATAAAGTTTTGAAAAACTTTAGCAATTTGCTGATAATAAATTAATTGCAACTCTTATATAAAATCAAGTTAAATGATGTTGATTTGTTGGATGAAATTTAAAATAGAAACTGTTTCCAGGTTATGTGGTTTTTAGTCAAAATGCTACCTTCTGTCACATTATGTTACATGGAATGTATATAATCCATGTAACATTTAACATGTAGAACAAGTATGCATTCAAAATAATTACATCTACACTATTAATTATAACAAACTAAAAATTACAATGATTACAAATATATGGCATATTATGTTATGATGATGTAGACGTTTTTTTATACTTATCATTATACAACCACTTATTTTGTTGTTGATTTTATTATTATATAACCAGAAATTTTCCATCATTTGTTATATTATGTTATAATTATAGCATGCTAATAATTACAGTTGTTATAGTTGTGTCCGTGTATCTGCATAAATTCATTAGTAGATCAGGATGTCCCTCAACCACATGAAAATTTCGTATCTTTTACAGATTCTGAACATGACAGCTTGAGTAATGAATTGAGTTTCATTTTCCTTTGTATATTGGATGAAACCACAAAATACAATGTACTTGCACTGTGACTGTCTTAGGTTATACAATCATAGCCAACAATCATAGCCTTTTGACACGTCCGTAAAAACAAACATGATATACTTTTTTAATGCTGCCTTTTTCAGTTTAGCACTGAGAATGTGGTTCTTCCCCATACAAAGCTAACACTAAATACCAGTAGTACTAATCTGACACGTGAATTTTGTTTTAGATGTTTGCAATGTCACTCATGAAACCTTCAGTAGAGCCTTGATAAAAAAGTCAGAAAGTTCTTGAGTTATCATTTCGTTGAAATTATATTATTATTATTTAATTCTTCAGTGTAGTTAACAAATAAAGTACAACAAAAGCATTTTTTGTGTGGACATCCTGTTATAGGTCTTTTTTTTTTTATCGTGACACCTGAAGGAGAAGCGGATAGGCTAGTGAATGTATACAGTAGTGGAATACGCCACATGCCTAATACATTATGTTAACAGTGTGGTAGTCTAAATACAACTGAGCTGTTCTCTTCCCACCATTAACAGGCAACAAAATATGTGTTAAACCACTCAAGACCAAGCACTACAATACAACAAACTATATCTTATTCCAATATATGTAACCTACATATTACAAAATAATTTCAAACAATTAAAAAATTGATAATCAAGTAAAGTAAGAAATGTATAAGTATATCTTGATATTACTTTGCTTCCATTTTTCTTTTGTGATATAACTGAGACAAAATTTAATTAAAGGACCAAACATTTTGGCATGTAGATTTTAATGGATCTAACCACCATGTCAATAAAGTTTCCTGAGTATGTGCAATTATCACAAACCAAAACTGTCTTAGCTAATTTTAGTAAAACTCTGTATGTAAGCCTATTAAATGTTTTTGGCATACCTAGAGTGTTTTCATTTCGTTAAAACATCACACTTTAAGAATAGCCTACACAGTTTAATTTCTCAAACTACAGTACTTTAAGAGATTGTATTAAAATTTGTATAACTCATTATCAAGTCAGTGCATCAAATTCGTAGTAAAAGAAATTTATGATGTTTCAGGAATAAAACAAAAAATAATCCTGGCCATGTTTTGGTTTTTACATTTTTTTCTGTAACTACTGAATCAGAACTTTTGGAACGAAAGCAACCTGGTTTTAATTAGGTGCCTAAAGATTTAATTAAAACCGTTAAGATAGTTTATGAAAAAAATTGTTTCTTTATTTCAGCTACTTCAAAAATTTTATGTAAAACTGAAAAATGTATGCAATTACCATAGTATGTTGCAACTGCATCGTTGTATATGTTTAGTAAAAATGTGTTGTGACCATTAAAGTTGTCAAAGACTTACCATTTGTAATTGAGTGATATATTTTTTCCACCACATGTTTTTCCGATATTCTGGCCTTAATGAGCTGAAAAGGTAATAGGAGTACATAATTATATGTACAAAGCAATTCAGGAATCCAAGGAATGTGTCATGGCCACCTGTAAAAAAAAATTAATAATTTGTAGTTTTTAAATAGTATGTCTTTAAACAATTAACAAGACAGCTGTGTGTGCTGTGATTGTTTATTTTATATTGTTAATTTAAAACAATAAATACACTACAATACTTGAAAAATTTACATTGTTGAAAATATCTTAAAGAAGTAGGGCTAATTTATTCTTTACAAGATGTTTTTTGTAGGCATAACGTAATAATAATCAAATATTTGTGTACATAAATCAAATCTACACTATTAATTATAACACACTGAAAATTACAATGATTACAAATATGCAATATTATGTTATGATGATGTAGACATTTTTGTATACTTGGTTATCATTATATATCATTTTGTTGTTGATTTTATTATTATATAACCAGACATTTTCTATCATTTGTGTGTATGAAAAAATGATTTAAAATACAACATGAATATTCATAATTATGACTGGTACTGTAATTATTGTTTTTTAACAGAATTATTATTTTTATTTTATTTTAATCATATAGCTAATTTTGGATAACAACAAGTTCATTAATTGTTGACTATGTTCACTTTGTGACTATGTTCATAATACAACTACGGCAAACATATTTTTTTATTATTTCTGTAATTTTAATTTTAGAATACGATTTTGATAATTTACACAATTATGATAAATATTATATTTATAGTTGTTTTCAACTTACCTGGCATCCATTTAACACCAGACCAGGCTAGAATTACCATTCCTGTGTGATGATACAAATGTAAAAATGAAACTTGACTTCTCTTTTTCCTTAATACAAAAAACACCTGCAACATTAACATCGAATTAATTACTTATTGTGGGTAACCTAGTAGTAATTTTAAATAATTTATCAATTAAATAGAATGTTGCTAATAAAATAAATAATTAAGCATATTATTTGAATAGTACAGCAGTACTATAATGAGGAAGTCATATTAAAATAAAAGGATATGCTTGTGTATTTTATTCTTTAATACTGTGTTTTTTACATTAATTATTTTTTGGCATATGTAACAATTTATCACACATCAAACAAATCATAAGCACATTTACAGAAATTACATAACTTTTATTATAATTACATTTGCATGTTTTGCACAAATAAGCTCGGGCAAATTTGCTGCCCCTACAACATCTAACTCACCCCTCCCTGTTTACATTAAATTCTTCACTAAATAATATGCTTTAATATGTAATTTGTATTTTCTAACCAACTCTTACACATTTATTATTATATATTGTATTTTTGGTATTATAAGTTAAAAGGATGACTTGTCTAAACGTTTGATTTTTTTTAATTGCTTTAATTAAGCAGTATTTTCTACTCCTCATAAAAAAATAATAATAGATTTGTGACCCAATCCATAAAAATTAAAATGATTACAAATAGGCAATATTATATTATGATACTGTAGAAAGTTTTTTTAATACTTAAAATTACAAAGCCATTTATTTTGTTGTTGTTTTTATTATTATATAAACAGACATTTACCACCATTTGTGTATGAAACAAATAAAAATATAACATAAATATTCATAATTATGTACTAGTACTGTAATTTGTTTTGTTTTTTTATTTGTGAACAAAGAACAGTTAACTTAAATATCATTAAACAGTATTTTAAGAGTTGTGTGACCAAAAACCACTAATCATCTTTTGAACTGTGATAGAGAAAAAACAACCAGTTTTATCAAAACTTCTAGCTCAATATTTATGTTTAATACCTATTTATCTTTTTATGCCTATTATTTATTTAATTACTTATCTATTATGTGAAAAAGGTTTTTCATGACTGATTGTTTCCAAACATTATATGAACAGATTGGATGATTGAGATGATTTAATATTTTGCCCAAGAAAATTAATTCCAATATCCAAGATAAGTGTAATCATTACAGTGAAAAATGTCTACACAACTAGAATGTAAAAATTACTATTTAGAAAAAAATATGTATATTTAAATCAAAGTAATAACTGTTAATAATGCTAGGCTCAGCTGAACAAAATAAACTAAGTGTATTTGTTTTTTTCTTTTATTTAAGAGCAAAAGTTTTTAGAATAGACAAGATAAGCAAGACGGTTTGAACTAATGCAGTTTTTAATACTTTAAAAAAATCAATAACAATATACCAATAGCTGTTAATATAATCAGTAAATCTCATGTTTCTACTCTTAGAATTAGCAGTTATGCAGAAATAATATTTATAAAACAAATACAGGACCTATTGCATATACCATATAAATATAGTCATAAGTTGCAATAGCAATTTTGTAAAGTTATAGTACTAGCAGGGTTACAGTTTAGTTTTGAAAAGAAGTTGATAAGAAGTTGTTGCTATGGTAACCATGAGCTCTGCAACCATAACTATTGAGGCATCAAATTTATTCCAGTTATCTTTCACAAAAATATAAGTTATAGAACTCATTGGGGATGCATATTAAGATAATTGTTTTCGCAGTGTCATTTAAACTATTATTGAACCAACCTGTTGAAAAAGTGATTTTTGTGCAATTTTTTCATAAAATAACACAAATTAAAAAAAAATAATATACTAGGACCAATAAAACAGTATCTTTGGCAAAAAGAACTCAATACCACGAAAAACTCATACTTGTCCTACTGTATTATTATAAAGTTTCTCTCAGTTGAAGTTTTTATATTTTCCGAACATGTAATAATTCATTTAACTCTGGCTTACACAGACTTTTAATACCTTAATATCAGATTTTAAAAAAAAATAGACAAATATTATATTTGTATTTGAGTGGTGGATTAAAACTTCTAAGTATGAAGTGTAATTACTTTTTAAATTCTGTTAAAAAATGCATCTGTGGAAATCCTTGACAGCAAACACCTTTTGTATTTTCATTAAACTACTTTTATTCAATATTCTGACCACACATTATGTTTCAAGCAAATTATCACTGCAACTCCCTATATTATCTCATGGCAGCTTATTGCAAGCAAAGGAAATACAGTTCCTTGAACCAGAATACTACAAAGACAACAGTCTCTATTATAAATGGTTATTTGTTTTAGTCTAGAAGGTGTAATAAAATTTTCTGTCATCCTATTTGTTCCCGTAGTGCTATTCCTCACTAAACCCTCTCCTGTATCAATTAATAGAGGTACTTCGTTCCACTCAAATTGTGCATGTCATTACAATTCACTTTAAAAACGTATTGTCAGCTATTAGTGACAAAACACCTAACTGGATGTAGTAAGAGTCCAAGATATCAGAAAGTTGGAACATATAGAGTCTACAGCAATTAAAAAAATAATGAATATTCCAAGGCATAATACTTACAGTATCTAGGAGGTCGATTGTTTTAAGTACAAAGTATAAATACATGACAGCTGCAACCTGAAAATTAGTAAATAACCATCATGTAATTTTTACTGAATAAAGTCAAACTGAATATTGAGAAGGAATACTTTTAAAACAAAATACACATACTGCAATACAATAATGGTGCATAATTATAAAAGGAAGAATTTTGCTCCAAGACTTATTTTATATTGTTATTATTTTCACTTTAACATACCATTATATTTAATATACAGCATACTGCTGATTATTCAATGGTAGATAAACAGCTGGGTCAAAAAAATTGTTGTTAACAAATAAACATTTTTATAATAATTATGACAAAAAGTTATATCTGTATTTATTCTGTGAATATATCATCTAACTATTTTATGCAGGCCTACTACTCTACAATACAGTACAGTACACAGATACCAATTGTGGGTGTAAAGTCGAACTATGTATATTATTTTAAACAACAAAAATACAGAAAAAAGAAAGTGAAGATAAAGAGGTACAAGCTGCGCAGACACAAATGACTCAGGAAGCTGCACTGCATCATGCTGATAGACAGACAGACTACTGTAAAACTTGTAGAAATAAGAATATGCCATATTGGACGAAAAACATGTCCTATGTAAAGTATGTTTTCGTGTTAAAAAACAACAAATACATGTCACAGATTATATTGAGAAAAAATAAACTTTAGCCCAATGTAAACATTTCAAAACATTGCTTTGTCATTACTGTATGCAAAAACCACAGCACAATGTCCTTATAATATGTTTAGTTTTTTTACTTTGTCCTATAAATTTTATACATACATACTATAAATAACTTTCAATTGTTGCAGTTTTTTTAAATTTGTTCATACTGTAGTTTATTTTATATATAAAATAAAGTTTATATTTATATAAGTCAAATTTTTACTGTTTACCTCAAATATTTAAAACCTATTTCCTGATTATCTGCAATGTTTGCACTGCCTAATGCTGTATGATTAACTATAATGCAGATATTTGCAGGAGATAAAAATGTGAGACTTTAAAACTAATTTGCAGCATATCTTTCAAAAAGAAAAACTCTTAACAAAATACAAACAATGCTATTTACTGTGTTTATTCATTGGCATATGTTCACTAATCTGTGACTGTTTCATTAAGGTAATTTTATTTTACCTATGAAAAAAAATAATAGGTTTTCTATTTGAGTTGGATAACGATTGTATGAAAGTTTCCCTATACTGCATATTCCCTTAAGTTCCGCAGTGAAATAGATAAAACACACATGTACATTTAAGTACATCAACTTATATTTGCTGTTATAGAGTTATAAAATAGCTTCAATAAAGACTGAAAAGACTCTGTAATTACATGTCATTTAAGATGCCTCCATGTTTACATTAATTATACCCAACATAATTATTAAAAAAAGAAAAAATCAGCAATAATGTAATAAAAATTATCAATAAATTAGAGATAAAATAAAATCAAAACACTTTATAAGTAACCAGTAAAGAACTAACAATAATTTATTTGTCGTTTACCTGCATGGCATGAGGAGAAGCTGAACTGTCCATAGGCTGACAAAACCAATTGTATGTTCCACCCCAACCAAGGACAACACTCTGCAAAAGTCAATATAATTTTTTATAACTCGCTTAAATAAAACATACAGTAATTTAATACTTTTATATTCATCAAGTCTGTCACTGATTATCAGAACTTTGTCTTTTCTTGTACTTTAAACACAAACCAATAAATCCATTATGAACCAATCTTGTAAGCTTTTAACAGTTAAGAAACATTAACCGGTAATATTAATTGTGGCAATAGAATGGCGCAAACAAGAAAGTACTATTTGGTCAGTTATCAGTACCAGTAATAAAATTTATATTTATTTCTGTGTAAGTTAATTAATTTGTGATACAGTGTATCATAAATAAATCTCAAAATGTTTTGAATCTAAAACAAGATCTAATATAAGCTAGTCTAAATTATCTTACATAAAATATGATACATAACACAGTTTTCCTACCAGTTGGTACAAATTATGGTCTTCATTCAAGATGCACCTATCCAATCAATTATGGAGATTTTGGAATTTGCCCTACTTACTAAATTATACAGTGGTATCATAAAAATTCTTAGTCAATAGGAAACAGTCATTAATTCATCAGTGGTTTACGCTTAAAGTTGGTAAACATCAGAACTTGACAACAATTTAAAATACTAATATACTAGCAATCAAGAAAGTAACTTGTGTTTTGGGATAAAAAAAACCAACGAAAGGAAAAAAGTATCCACATTTGACACACACTCTTTCAAATGCAGTTCAAACGTGATGTGATAGACAATGCAATAAATGATACTATACCTGGTGAAATACAAATGCTACATGCATTGCCTTGTAACTGTATTCAAAGCAACAAAGCAGGGATACACTTGTGCAATAGCAACACGACAGGGACATCTGTCGGTGTATTATTGCTCAGGTGAGACAACTGTATTATTTCTCAGGTCTTTTTTGACTGTCACTTCACACGTTTTGGTGAAAATGATGCAAATGTAAGATGTGATGTCTTCGGTGCATTCATTTATCTCTCACACTGAAAGTAACTCATTTTTGTGAAATTTCATATCACAAATGTTATTCCAGGGCAGATTTGATAAGTTTGGCATGGGAGGAACTAGCGGCTGAATTGAAGGATCCATGTCCTCGCCATGCATAGAAAATAAAATTATTAAGACTTTTAAGCAAATGTTAAGTCTTTAACAGATATTTAATTTTAATTACTTACCCAATCCAAGCCTATTCAGAATCATTTAAAACTCAACACAGTGGTTATTGCTTATACATTATAGGGGTTAACTTGATATATCAATGAAGAATAAAATTCTATAGATAATCTTGTAGTGCTATGTTGGCTAAACCCAAGCACGTAAGCCGCACACTTACTACAGCACATTTGTTTGTCTTTACTCTCCTCAAATAGTAATATGAAATAAACAGTAGAATTACTGTTCATGAAACAATAGATGCAAACTGGCATATGTACATGCTATGTTAGATAACACAGTGACATTATAACGTGTGTTTATATTACAAAAATTGAACAAAGAGATAATCTGTTATCAATATATCAGCAGTAGTATTGCTTTAGAATTAATAATTTCCATAGCTGGTCATTGCTTTGTCTGCAAAAATTTGACAGCGAGTTATCTATGTATGCGAGTCATCAACACTAAGAAGGAGGACGATGGATCTGCATTACGTCCAATACCACAGTATATCCAGGCTGGTATTATTGGTGTTCACTGTACTATGAAAAAATATTTTTTTTCATTCAATTACATTTACATTTTTTTCCTATGTTACACTAGTTTTTAATTCCTGTCTTAAATACCAACATACTTAATAAAAACATGGAAGAAGACAATAAGTTTGATTAAGTTCATGTTGTTCAAAATAAATTTTAAAATTAGTTAAATGATAGCAATCAAAATAGTTTCCAGTGGTAAAAATCTCTTTACTGGTACTTTTCCTCTTAAAAAGAGAGACATTACTGAAAATTATGCTGCAAATACCGATAAGCTGATTTTTCTTGTATGTCACTTGTTGTGTAGTATTTTCCACCTGATATTTTAACCATTCATTCAAGTCTGCCTCAAGTTCTTTGTCGCTGTAGAAGGGAGGACATGACAAGTTCTTTGTTTTCAGCCAGGACATCATCATTAGAAAGAGGTGGTTATCGCTCAGTGCAAGATCTGGGTTGTATAAGGGGGAAGGGTGACTGAACATCTTCCATCCAAAATTGCCCAATAAAGGGCAATAAATTGAGAGTGAACGGCTGTGTGCAGGTGGGAAATGTCATGAAAATACCCCTTGGAATGAAGTTGTCCTAATGCTTGTTTTGAATTGCATGCCTCAATTTTTTAAACACTGAAAGTACTTCACTGAGTTTATTGTAGAACTAGGAGATCAATTTAGAGAAGGTTGTGATGACGAAGAAGAAGTCATGCTGAATGATCAAGACACATGATGAAGAAGACATGTGATAAATCATGGTTTTCACGTACGACCCTGAAACCAAGCGCCAATCCATGCATTGGAAAAGCCCTAGCTCACCAAGGCAATAAAAGCACGTAGGAGTAAGTAAAAATTCAAAGGTAATAAGGTTTCCAATGTAAACGATGATAAATAAAAAGTTTTAAAAATTCAGTCCGGTTATTCAGTCTAGCCACACCTCGTATTTTTTCCTAGTGGACTGAACATCTTTATTCCATCAGAAAAATTCTAACTGTAAAAAAATAGTAATGTATCAAAGTTCTCTATTAAATCTGACACTAAAAATTATGTTGAGTAATATTGTGTCTAACATGATACAAACTTCAATATTCTTCAGAAATATTTTACAATAATATAATTTTAGAATTATAACTACCTAAAATTAAAAATAAATTTATTACCTGAACAAAAAGATATGTGCTAGCTAATATTTGAAAAATGTTGTAAACAATTAGAACTTTGTCTAGATTCAGTGGCTTCCTCTTTGCCATTAGACGAGGCAGGAAGCGATGTATAAGGTAATGATAAAATATAAGCATTGCCAGTAAAGGGAACGGATTGCTCATTAAAAACCAATCTTTGGTTCTGGGATCTGTAACATAAAATAAGTAAATTCAAGTATATTTTTAAATAATTTTAATAACATGTCAAGAGCCAATTAAAAAGAGGGGTTTATTCTGATAATGACAGTTAAAAGTTTTAGGATTTGTTTGCGAAATTAAACTTTTTTAAAGATTTTTGATAAAATAACTTCCCAACTCCTCAGGGATTATCAATGTGAATGTGATTTATACAATAATTGATACAAGCTCAAGTATCAGTTACAATAACTTTTAGAAATTTCTGTTTAAAAAAAAATTAAAATTAAACAAGAATTGACACTATTATGTTTAGTTTTGAAAGGTGCTTTTTAACAGCTGTTTCCATATACAATGATGCAGCATGTGAAAAATGATAGACTGAGAAAAGCTTGAGAGTATTTTATATCAATGGATTTGAAGTAATTTTTCAAACCTTGCAAGGCTCAAAAAATTTATGTGTTATTTCTTCCATTGTATATGTGATCAATTATTCCAAATCAAATACATGAAGATATCAATGGTTACAGTACATAAAAATTATACAAAATATTTTATGCTTAAATTTGTTAATATATTCAGGATGGCGTGGAAGTGACTTGCTAGATGTGCGATGAAACTGTAGGCACTTTAAGAAATGCATGCCCATCATAAAGTGTCCTCTTTTCAAGTAGCTTTGCTTAGCAAAAAATTTAAAAAATAAATATTTCTGCATTGCAAATATCTTGGTAAATGCTGAGTTACTTTATACTGAATGCACCAGCTGTGTGAAATAACAGTATAGAAAAAAAATATAAAATAAAAATTTGACCCCAGTTTTCCATGTGTGCTAAGAGTAACATTTAATTTTTAAGTAAGCAAACGCTAAAACATTTTTTTTTAAATTAACAACACACAATACTTTTACACTTACATTAAGTACATCACTATTCTTACAAAACTAAATTGACAATAAACTTTTTTGGCTTATTATAAAACTAGCATTACCTGTTGCAGCTTTGCCCACAAAGCTTAAAATGTTTCGGTAATGTAATAATTTAAAACATTAAAAAAAAATTAATAAAAGCATGATAATCTAATTAATCAAACTCATGATTATTTTGTACAGTGAATATTAAAATAATACAATATTTGGAATATGATATGTTTTATTGATTTTAAACATGTTGTATTCGAATTAGAATGTCCAAATATAACCCCAATGAGACTTTAACAGGTACTCTAAATTTATTAATTTTTTAAAGCTAAGAAAACTGTTTCAACCCATTTCATGTAGGTCTATTTTAAAATCCTTTCTACATCAGCTCCTATTCGATTACATTACAGAAGATTAATAATAAAAGTGCCTTTTTATACGATCACTTCATTATTATTTGAGCTGTAGAATAATTTTTCTGATTGAAAACTTGTATACATCTCTTTCACACCTTTAGTGGGTGAGTTCTGAAAAATGCTACAAAATGTATTCAATTATCTATGTTTTTAATTTTTTTTTAAGTTTCAAGAAAATACGATTTAAAAAAATCTTTTTTAATTCAAACTTTTGTACCTCTTTTCATCCCATTAGGGACTGAATTTTGTAAAATGCTGAAATATGGGCTTTTTTCTATAGTACTTATGTTAGTTTTCAATAAAAATTGGAATTTAACAAAAATTTTCCTAATGCTACACTTTATACTCAATTTTTTACTCTTTTGATATATGAATACTCGAAAATGCTAAAATATTTTTTTGTTGTTTCGTGAAAATCTGTTAAAAATATTTTGTTAATGCAAACATTTGTACTCCCTTTAGGACATGAAATTTGGAAAATGCTGAGAAATAAGCGTTTAATTATTTTTGTTTTAGAGTACTTAGCCGCCTCGGTGGCCTAGTGGATAGCGTACTAGGCTTTCACCCTGAGGACCCGGGTTCGATTCCCGGCGAGAGCTTGGCATTTTCATACGCTATAAATCATCCCATCGTCTGCATTAGCCCAAGTGTACACAATAGTCGGGCGTTAGACAAAAAAAAAAAAAAAAAAAAAAAAAAAAAAAAAAATTCCATTGAGAGTACTTTTGTTTAATTTTCAGAAAACATCTTTAAACATATTGTTCCAATGGAAAACAATATTCACCTTAGGTAATGAATTTTGGAAAATACTGATACGTGTACTTATTTTTTACTTTGTTGTAATTTTATTTTTTTAAAAAAACATATTTTTCCCAGTGCTAAATTTTACAATCCCATTTTCCTTATAGGGCATGAATTCTGAAAAAATGCTAAAACATATTTTTTTGTGTTTTTGAATATTTAAGTAGTTTTAAAAAAATATGATTATTATTTTGTTCATTGCAACCTCCTTTTTACCTCTTTAGAAAGATGACAATAAATGCTGAAATTCATTTAATTGTTTTTGTGTTTTAGTGCATATTTGTTAAGTTTCTACAAAATACAACACTAATGATTCCCCAGCATTGGATTTGGTTCCATGTGACTGTTCCAGAAACTGAAGAGAACCAACGGGCCATCATTTTGTGATCATAGATTAGATCAAAAGCGCATGACTGAAATATCTCAAAGCTATCTCAAAGAGTGAGTTCAAAACATTTTTCAGGGTTTGAAAAAGTACTGGCATAAGTGTTTTTTAATAAAACTACAAACACTGCAGCAAAACAAAATTTACAACTACAGTAGAGTCCCACTTATCCGATCTTCACTAATCCAAACTTTCGTTTAATCCAACCTAGCCTCAAAGAACAATATTTCAAGCAACTGAAAAAAATTAAAAGAAACTGAATGTACAATGCCCGCGCGCCACTTTCATGTCAGGCCTTTATGCCTATGTGCCACTTACGCACCCAGCCGATGACCTTCTTCTCTTCAAAAGAAAGAAGGGGTTGTACCTTATATCTGCTCTGTTTGTTCATTTCCATCTTTTAGATTCAGATTCATGGAAGAATTGACGTTTTGTGTGCATTCTGCTAGTGTGTTTCATGAATTTTTTTTATTCGCTGTTTTCTAAAATGTAAAAGATTACTTCTCATGAAATTGCGAGATGTAGCAGCGAGAAAATGTCAAATAGTTGGTAAACAAAAAACAATCACAAACTTTTTCCGTCAAGTTTGATGATTTGATGTACTGCTCTTTATTACTGTAGTGAGATTCTGTGTGCTGTTTTATGTTTTAGTACAATACATTTAGTAATAATATTTGTAATTCAAAGTTTTATTTAATGTAAAAAATTCAATACTTTTAAACGTTTCTTAATGGTTTTCCATGTAATCCAACTTTTCCGCTAATTCGACCCGGCCGCACCCGGTTTAAATCAAATTAGCGAGACTCTACTGTAAGTATATGAAAATTTTTAAAGACAGTAATTAACAAGGTAATTTTTATTAGATAAGAGAGATCACTTTAGGGGTATACTTTTTTTAAAAATATTGTTAGAGTTTGAACACACTTGAGAATGTTTTTGTAGGATTATTCTTGGTCTACAAATGTGTTCCTTAACATATTTCAATGTCTTATACCAACCATAAAGGCTTAGAAAAATTGTATACATTGATCTGACACTGTCTAACTTTGTTATTATTTCTATGTCTCATTTACTTACACAAGAAACCATATACTTCCACAGCGTGCAGCCATTCTATTGTCATATTTTCATTTTATTCTATTTTCTGTTAGTCAATTTTTAAATCAGTGCAATTTACACACACTGTCACTATTACTGAAAAATTCATTTTTTATACTGCTATACTTAATTTTATTATTTATTTTAATTTTTATATTCATTACTGTTAACACTGTCATATCCTCATTCATTATATTTTCAATTACAATGAATTTACTGTGGAACGTAACGTATAATTGCCATATTTAGATTTTACGTTTTCTTATATATATTAATCAAACATGTCTAAATACAACCTGTAAAGCAGCTCAATACATTTCAAATTGAACTTTTAACACATAATACACATGCACATTTATATTTACTGTATATTAAAGTGTTAAAAAATATTTTCAAGAAAATATAAGTATACATTCTTACCTGTTAGCTCATAATTAAATCTATGGTAGACATCAATTATTGGTTTTATTAAAGTAGACATTTTATTCTGAAACAATAACACACAATAACTTAAATTTAGTAATACCTACTACTGGCAGTGTTATTTATTTATCACTATTACTTATCCATGTTCAATTTTTATATTTCTAAAAGTTATATTCCGTTAACTTAAATCACTATAAATAATTTTAAATTTAGGACATTTTAATTTTTAAAAGAGCGATCTGTAAATACACATTGCTTGTGACTTAACGTAACCTAGCAATTAAATGTTTCTGTTCAGTTCAATAAATCTTATGTTACATGTTGGAATGATGGTTAAACAATATCACTATACGTTTTTCAGCGAAAAAATGACAAATATAAAAATGGTAGCAGGAATTGCTTATAGTTCTTTTTGCTATACACATAGCCTAGGTGATAATGATTTATAAAATATTAAAAAATTCAAATTATATTACCTCTCATTAATTCACTTCCTTCATGTGTGAAAAAAAATAGTAAAATTGCATGTAATGGTAATGCATTTAATATCAGTACTCACAGATTCTTCAAATTCAGTTCAGGTCAGTTTAAACTTTAATTCTTGCTTGTCACTGTGGTAAACAACTTTCAAACTGTTACCCAGAAATACAAATGATTAGCCCGCATTGTTGAAGGTTATTGAACTTTTCAATGACAAAAAATATTAGCATTCCATAATCAAAACTTTAAGATTTACGGAAAAAAAGTTTTGGCCCTGTAAAACTACAAACACTGAGGCAAAACAAAATTTACAACTATGCGTAGGAGAATTTCCTATGGATAGTAATTAACAAGCTAATGTTTATTTATGAGATAATTTTACTTTTGGTATTTATAGAGGTGCTTGTTAGAAATCATACAACAGGATATGACGATATCATGTATATTCAATGTTTTAAGGTATTGAAATGGAATAGGTTAGTTAGGATGAATAATTTAAAAGTTCAGTGACTCTGAAAAGGCGTCCATTGTTCAATTTTTAACACATAAGCCCTAAAAAATTAAAATGTAACCTCAAATTAAACTTAATAACAAATTTTTTATTATTTTATTTTAGATAATGGTTATCAGTATCATTTGGCTAATAATTATCTAAAAACAGTTACCAGTAAAAGGAAATAATATTGTTTTTTTTTAAATAACCACTTTTCAATAGCAAAAAAAAAAAAACGGGCTGCACTCCGGGAGTGCCGACAGAAGTGAAAACTTGAACAATAACGTTGTGCATTTTTGAATGTTTAGGGAATAATTTCACACAAACTGTTTTAATTATCAGTGGAAAGTACTATCATTTATATGGTAAAATACTATATTCATTTATTGTGTTATCATACACAATTGTTACAATTATTTTACATAAAAAAGTTTACACTTCAGAAAAATCAACTTTCATCCGTTATTTCAATAACTCTTTCACCATCATCAATGTCAGCATCATCATCGCCAATTTCTAAAACTGATACAATAGGTTTATTGTAGCTAAAGTAAGAAACGAACAATTTTTATTTGAATCTATTTAAATGTTGTCCTATACTATTTATGTATATACACATATATACATTAAATATCTCATGGTAGGGGTGACAGTGTCGCTGTAATATCTGACGCGAGTTCAATAGGTTTTGCCCATCCAAAAGTGCCCAACGATATATAGTATATACACATGGCATGCATCCTATACTATTTTATATACTATACACAGTATACATATGTATATCTCATTGTAGCAGTGATGGTGTCGCTATAAAATCTGACACTTTTTGCCTATCCAAAAAAAGTGCACAATGTCGCTAAAGAAGTTTTCACTTCAAAAATTATTTAAAAACTACCTTTGACTAAATAAACCTAATTTCAATAAATATAAAAACCAACTGATAATAAAAACTAAATTTATAATACACAAATTAGTAACTCTTAACATAAATTACTTAATGGAATCTTATTCCAGTCCACAATAAATAAGAAAGTGATCTTAAATTGAAACTGATGCTAATTAAATACTTGAGCACCATAAATAACATTCTGAAAAATAACAGTTTTAGGCTAATAAAAACTAATTGATTTCTGAAAAAATTCAAATTGTTATTATTACTGCCATGATGAAGTCAATGTTGTGTACATATTACAATGGTTGACAAATAAATTTAAGGTAAAATATCAATATTATCCATTATTTAAATTTTAATAAGCTGAACATTCAAAACAGGTATTAAATTTATATAAAAGTGTAAACAGGACCATTACATTATTATTACATTTAGGAAAACACAAATTAAAATTAAGTAATTTTAAAATTTGTATAGAATTTTTTTTTTTTAATACTAGAACAACAAAATTATTGTTCATATAGGATTACAAAATAATTGTTTTATTTAGAAGTTCAGAATTGAATACAAAGCAATCTTTTTTAATGCCAGAATTAGAACATATTTTACTTCCTTCTTGGAACGCAAATGATTTTATAACTTTGTTACCTCTATCATAAAAAAATTGAAAATGCAATATTTTTTGTTAAAAATAATATATTTTTTTTATGATAGGCCAATTTGTTTTTTTTTAAATATTGAATCTTAACAAGATTCAAATTCAACAATACTGATGTCCAATAGTTTACTTAATAAAACCGACAAAATATTTATTTCCAGTAAATGAAATTTTAAGCACAACTTTTAAGTATGTAAATTAGCTTCATTTCACAAAAAAATCTTTTAATGAATATCAATTTTATTTAATAATTTAATTTATGTCTATATCTGTAGTAATTAAAATAAAATAATAATAAAGAGTTATGATAAAATATGATCAACATTCATTATTTGGATTTAAATCAAAATAAATAAAACTTACGTTACTTTCAAAATCTTGGTAAGGTGCCAGGTACCACTCATTCATTTCCATGTCTGAAGTTTCCAACTTGTTATGCTGTGGTTTCTCTTTTGTAAATGGAAGTTCAGAACTAGAGCTAACATAGTTTAGCGACTAGAAGATAGGAGAAGGAAGTGATTTATCATTTTTAATTTAATCAATTGCAGAATTTAATTTTGTCCAGCTTCATTCTTTCAAACTCTTTAATATTCCATTACTAATAAGCCCAATATAAATACATGTCCTCTATGTGAAGTTGTATTAAATTACGTAATTGATCCAAATGACTGAATCAATATTTGGATTCAGATATTGAATCCAGATTTTGCTATGTAATAATTTTTTTGCTCTTTGATTAATCATATACTTAATCCGCTAAGAAATATTTTATAAATTCAATTAATCTATTACTATAAGACCAATTAAAATTATGAATATGTCAAATAAAACAACAATGCTTATTAATTCGGCTAATCTATACATTAAAAAAAATCAATGAAATGTAATAAAAAGAAATATTGCCATTGTATCTGACCAATATGCTTTTTTTTTATTATAATTTTTCCTTTAAGGCTTCACCTCATTGACTTTTGAAGTTCCTATGTTAATCTTATCAAGAACATTTAAGTTGAATAGATGCTTATTAAACACATGTTAACTAACTGAAAGTTTATTAAGTTCACCTCAAAATGCACTAATGCACATACAACTGTCTTTTTAATTTATTGAACACAAAGTTGGTACTTGGTGAAGCATCTTCACAGTGAAAAAAATCACTAAATAAAAGAATATTGTGGAACTATATTAGTAGTCTAATTTTCCTTGACATACAACTGTTTTATTCCTGGGTGCTTACATAGATTTTCTGCAGGGGAGACTCAATAGTAATTTTCCATTTTTTAAAGAACTATTTTCATGAAATTTATTCAACGCTCTTCCATAAAAACACAGATTTTAAAGTAACAAAGAAACCAAAGTAGCTGATACTAATAATCAAATAAAAATAATAAGCTGTACTAGCAGGTCAAAGTACAGTAGACCTCACATTATGTTCTTAATTGCCTGGCCACAGCTGCAGCACTCTGATGCTTGCAATATTTTCTGCTTATTTGACTGGTAATAGTAATATTTACAAAAAATGTTACTGGACTAACTTTATTGGAAATTTTAAGCTCCCTCTCCATTAAGCAGTTAAAATTTTATACTTGTCATCATTAAATCACGGCTGCCGTCTTGAAATGGAAAAAAATCTAATACATGCGTTGTTCAAATGTTATACAAGGTACTTTTGCACCAAATTAAAAAAAAAAAAAAAAAAATAGTCGATGTGTTAGGCCACACAGAGTCAATACCAAAACCTCTAAATTGCCAATAACATTTTCTGCAAGGAAACTCATGACTACCAAGACTTTTGGGACAGAAACAGAATACTTTTAGTCAACTTTATTGGAAGAGGCCCCAAAATAAATTTAGCAGCCTACTGTGAAACTAGAAAAATTAAGAATTTTTAATATTCTACTAGAAAAACTAATATTTTAATATCCTAATATTCATTTAGAATGCATGTTGACATTTAGTATGATAATTCTTGTTCTAATATTATTGCATGAACAGTGAGGTTTATTTAAGGGAGTTGTTGACTATCATTTATTCACCACAGATTTAGCCCCTAGCAACTTTCATCTTTTCTTAATTTAGTAGAAAGTACATAGAAAACTACTCGTATTGCAGCTTCAATCTGTATATAATAAAATACATTTCAACTTTTTTTTATATTCAAATAAAACTTAATTTCCAAACAGCCTTCCTGTGAGGCATGTCAGGAAAGTAAGTACTGTTTCGCTCTACTGTGGTTTTGCGCATGCATACTTGTCTCTCTGGTTCAATGTCTAACAGCTGATGCAATTACAGTTGGATTGTGTTGTGTTTATATTTGTCATTGTTTGTACAAAATGTTAAAGATGACTTCTGATTCTGCCGACTGTGAAGTGTTCGGTAATGGTTTCTGAACGCCTCGAACATGAAGCCTGCTGAAATTCATTGCCAACTTGTTGAGATTTATGGTAAAAAGTAATGAGTGATAGAATGGTGAAAAAGTGGGTTAGGCTATTCAATGAAGGTCGAACCAGGCTACCAATCAAGGTCGAAGCAAACAGTGGGCAGCCTTCCGTTTTGACTGATGAATTGGTTGAAAAAGTGAATGAGAAAATTTATACGAACAGCATTTCACAGTGAGAATGCTTTTGGATGTTTTCAAAAATTTCAAAAACTGTTTTGCATTAAATTGTCACAAATTGTGTTCTCGTTTGGTTCCAAAAATGCTTACAGATATCCACAAAAAGAAGCGACTTGACAGTGCATTGACTTTTCTTACACGATACAGTTATGAGGGGATTAATTCTTAAACAGAATAGTGATTGATGATGAAACTTGGATTTTGTTATGTCACTCCAGTCTAAATAACAATTGATGGAGTGGAGGTACTCACATTCCCAAATAAATAAAAATTCAAAACAACGTTGTTAGCACAAAAAAAATCATTGGCATTCTGCTTGTTGATTTTCTTCCTGGAGGTGAAACCATCAATGTGGAACGATACTGTGAGAGACAGAAAACTTCAGCACACAATTCAGAACAAAAGACGTAAAATGCTTAGCCGAGGCATTGTTTTGAGCCACGACAACGCACATCCCCATTCTGCTGGTGTCACTCAAAACCTTAATCAAGAATTCAGTCAGGAGCAGTCCGACTGCTGTACAGCCCTGATCTCGTTCCTTCTGATTTTCACTTGTTTCTAAACTTGAAGTGTGATTTTGGAGGATGAAACTTTGACAGCGATGACAACGCAAAAAATGGTGTTCAGCAGTGGCTGTCTTTAGTGGCAGCATCATTCTATGAAGAGTGTATTAAAACGTTGGCTCCTAGTTACGACACGTCTGCAAAAAAAATAGTTTAAGAAATGCTCTTTCACGTAAAAATAAATTTTGTTTAAAAAAAATTGTTGTTTTTCCAAAACGGTAATAACTTTCCAGACATGCCTTGTATATTAATTTCTGATTGTAGAATACAATGGCACCTTGAAATTCAATACAAAAATAAAAAATTAAAACATGAAAAAATAACTACTTTTATTATTTTTTAAAACTGTTATCATTAATAACAAATACTCAATCACTAACTTTACAGAGGCAAAGCATACTACAACAGATTTTCATTTTATAAGACAATTTAAGCATTTAAAAGTGTTTGCCTGCAATGGTCAGATATTAAAAAAAAAAATGAAATTAATCTTTTCACTTTTTATTTAATCAAGTAGAGTAGAAAACTAGTTTGTTTATGATAAAAAACAAGTTTTAGGAAAGTGTTAAACGGAATACAGTTTAAGGAGGAATAAGAAAAAAAACACTAGACTCTTTTGTATAAAACAGCACTTTAGTGAGCACTTCATTATAAGCAATAGTTAAAACACTTATCTATATTACACTAACATATTGATATATTACAGTAACAATAAAATTGGGGTAACATATAGCATAATAAATAATGGAAGCTCTATTCGCAATTCGCCACGTTGTATAGCTCTTATTACTTATAGAAACTAGTTTGCAAAGACACTTGAAGAGACATGACTATGAAAATAACTTATTATTTTTAACACTCAATATGGACAGAGAAATGCTTCTAATACTACAATTTAAATAAATGTTAGCTGATTGTTTAATAATACAACCAAATAGCAGGATGACTGATAATTTAACTGTCTATAGTTTTTAAATCAACCAAAAGAAAAACAAGAAAATCAAAAATGGTTAAACAGCATCATTAGCAAGTTGTAATTTGTGGCACAATATTTATGGGTACTCATAAACTGGGGCCCCAGGGGAAATTTAAAATAATGGTTGAAATAAATTGAGAAAATCCCATTGAAGTCTACCAGCAAAGATTTGAAAGTTAATTAATTCAATAAATTTGAAGTTGGATTCAAACTAGGCCTAATATTTAGCCTTGTGTGATTGCCACTTCGTAGCTAGGAAGTAGATATGAGAATGTAAGTCTACTATGAATATTATGAATGTAGGGAATTTGTATTCTCTGGGAAGTAACAAGTAGAGATATTGGGAATTGGTCTGACGTTTAGCAGTTGTTGGTAATATGTTACTCATTTCCTCGGCATAAGTCCCCTCCAAATTTTTTGGCAACACTCTTGCATGATACATAAAATCTGTAATTTTCACATTTCACAATATCAACATAAAAAAATCTGTGCTCACGGCTGCCCAATGTCGTATGAAACACAACTATAAAACAACATCAAGACTCTAGGCTTTTCCATTAGCTTCTTAAGAGAAAGTTACTTTTGAACTGTCTTGTCCATTCTAGTGTCCAGCTTATCTAATTGTACTTAACTACAATAAATAGGACAAACTTTTTAATCTGTACCTAGCTACACAATATGGAAGAAACATTAATTGACTAGTTTAAAAAAGAAATAGTGAATATTAACCTACCAGCAAAAATAACTTGATCATATTTCCAAAACATTTTTTTTTTTTTTTTTTTTTGTTATAATGATTTAGTTAAAAGTAGTTTTTGATCACAAACCAATTTTCAAACTATTTTGAGTTCATTGCATAAACATTTAATAAGTAAGAATATTGTAATAAACAATCAAATATCCTCACTCTGTAATTACAAAATTGATCAAATAATTTATTACAAGTGAAACATACTCTCCAAGACTGGGACTCGACCTTTTTGTTATTACATCAATGCTATACCACTATGCTACTTAGATACTGGGCTTATGGATCTCATGCATTGTTGAAACATCCCTCCCCCAATACAGAAGACAGTGAAATTATCACTATAAACATAACTTCTAGTTATAAACAAATCAATGTTTAAGTGCATTTGCATTTATAGATACAAAAACAATTGATTACAAAATTATCTAATTACGTATTTCACTATTTTTTTAATAACGTACCATCTGAAGAATTAAAATTCAAATAAATGTAGCGTAATTAAAATGAAGATTTATCAAACAAGTCCGGTAACTTAGTGATGGAGCATTAGTATCTAGAGCCAAAGACCTGGTTCTGAATCCCTAGTGTAACAACTTTCTTCAACCAAAATAAGCATTTAAATTTAAAAAATTACATAAAGACATAATCGTATTCTATTTCTGCACTAATACGGGTAACACTTTAATTTTCATAGATAATTTTGAACAAAGCAAAAATGACAGGTAAAATACAATACTGATGAGTTAAAAAAAAATCACTTAATAAAATTTGTTTCCAAACACGATAATGACGAAATTACTTAAAAAAAGTAAATAGGTTATGTACCTTACCCATCTTCAGTTTCATCTGTTAAAGCTATAAGTTGCCTTATAATAATAATAGGTAGATTATTTAATTATTATTTATTTGTTTAACCACATTATTCAAACGCATTTGACCAAATGTAACATGCTCTTTGTACGAAGGTCTAAGCTAAAGATCAACTTGTTTTATTTCAATATGCTGATAATCAGCATTACATCCTGAACCATCTTGAGAAAAATTTAATCCTGGAATGTAAAACTTAGGTATATAAATAAACACCATGGCAACAATTAAATGTGAATAAAAACAAAACATTTTAGGTAAATTGGTATTAACGTATTCTGATTGACCCTAACCTGATTATATTGGACAAACATGCTGCCACCTACAAGAAAAGGTTTTCAGCTCATGAGACCTTCAGTTCATACTAAAAAACATTTTAATTAAAGCCATCAACAGTACTGACATCAACTAAGAAATTTTAAGAAATGTAAATTATTAAAATAACGTTAATTCTTGTGTTTGTTATTAACTTCAGTGCTGTTTTGGCAATCACTCTGACCTATCATCTTATACTTAAAACTTAAAACATAATACAACACTGAAAATATGTAGAAGTTTCATTTCTCCTAAGAGATGCAGGACGGAACATTTTTTCAAATGAGGTCAGAAACGAGTTTTAAATTACATTCTAACGATGAGCAACATTCTTAACTTCTTTTGTTCTATAGTCTTGTATTATTTATTATGCTTTAAGTGTAAGATGCTAAGCCTAAACAGTCATTATTGAGCAGAGAGCTCACTCAGTAACACTGTAGCTAATAACAGACAAAATGACTTAAGACACACTCGGAAATGTGTTTTAGGCTACAATCGTAGGGGGAAAAACTACTTTTCGCATTGATGCTGGAGGTAATGTATCTGCTTTTAAAATTGCCTATTTAATTAATTAAATGACAAAATAAAATAAAATGCCATATTTTATGAAATAGACATGAATTAATAAAATCCAAAAAATAGCAGATATAAGAACACTTCGAACTGTGATGGAATGTTGTACATTAAATATAATAAGAGTTAAACCTTATGGAGAATGTTTTTATGACTGTGTAAAACTTATATGTGATTCAAATGACTATAATGACTTTATGTATTGAGGTACTTAATGTAAAAATTTAATGTAGTTTAAAGATTTGAGAACTACTGACGGATAAGATACACAATCTACTTAAAAAAAATTAAGTTTAAAAATTTTTGACACTTTTTGTTTAATAAACGCATTAGAAATTTGACTAATGATAGCATTATTGTTTTAATGCTTAATATTTTTAAATTCCTCAATTAAACTAAACCAAAAATTAATTATACAAGATACCCAGCAATACCTAATATAGCATATTAGCATATGATTATTATCAATCATTAGGTTATGGTGATAAAATTTACATTACTCCTTCAACTGTTTGTACTAGTTGGATGTTGTAGGATTTGCACAATTATTTATAGAAAAAGCGATATAAATTTGAAGAATGATAAACAGATGGTTTTCTAATTTGTTGAAGTTCTTATGTTAAAGAGAACTAAAAATATTGCACATTATTTTCTACAAGTTTCAAATTTTATATATAAATTTTAAAATGTACCTTCATTTGGTGTAATTTATCATCAATAAAGGTATCACTATTCAAATTAGAAATAAATAAAATATTTTAAAACTATGCATAAATAGAAAGTACATCAGTCAAAATTTACTAATTAAATTCGTAATCAAATATAAGGATGTAAAGTACACAAAAAAAAATACATCTACAACAAGATTCTAAGGTAATACATTATTGATTTGTAATTGTTTAAAAAATATCACTCTAAATTTATGAAGTAAATATTTCATAAATAATCCTAAATTTATAAGAACAACCATAGAGATAAAACGTTTAAAAATAGATCACAAGTTGAATGATGATGAGAATCAAATTCACATTCTTCTAATCCTATTTCAATCAACAGTCTGAAAAAACACATATTATATATTTTATTATTTAATGCTGTTGAGAAAATTAATATAAATGAGAAATATGACTTAATTCGTAAGCCAAAATATAAAATAATGCAGGCACAAATTGTAAATTATTATTAATTTATTTTATGTTTGTAAAATTCTTTATTTAAAATATTATAAGTATTACAGACATTTATGCACGCAGATCTAATGACAACTGACTAATATGACAGCTATCATATTATCTTTGAGAAATCACAAACACAATTCTATCTCCCCAGATAATTGGGCAAAGCCCCAAGAGAGCAGGGGATATGTACGAATGTTTAAGGAAAAATATTGTTTAGGTTTGAAAATGACAAAAAATATAAAGCAAGACAAAAATTTGTACCCACTGTGTACAACACATTTTATCCCTTCTGTTTTAGTTTTTAAGCAGGACGATACACCCAAGTATCCAATGCCAAATAAATATTACAGGGGTAGTGTTTCCAGGTAATGTAAACTTTTATGTTTTGAACAACAGCTGTTGTTTCTATGTTCAACATAAGTTTAAGGTTATGTTTAATAGCAGCATTGCAACAGCAAGCACCCTGATCTCTTTTCACTACACAAAATTAGAAACAATAGTTCGTACTGCTGCTGTTTACTATATGTTTACGTATAATATTTATGAATGATGAATTTTGAATTAGACTGTTATTTTAAGCTTTTAAACTGGAAATTTCTGTCAATGTTAGAATTTGTAAATAGTATAAAAAGCAAGTTTAACCATTCACATTAAATTATTTAATTTTTATCCACAACCAAACTTAATAAAAATGAAACATGTACAATCTAACAAAAACTTCTGGCTTACTATATAAAATTAATTTAATAACTAGAAAAACTTAAGATTATACTTAAGACTAAATTATATCAATATGGTAATCACCTGTATGGCATAGTGTCAGCTAGCCATGTTGTTCACAAGAAACAGATTCCTAGAGGCTCAGAAATATGATGTCTGTGCTGCGTATTCAGTTCCTATCAAGCCACGGCAGATTAGAGTAAATTCACTGATCGTTTCTTGAAGTTTGCGTTTGTTTGCTCTTTCTCTGAAAAAAAAAATCATCTTCATAAAATAGATAATGCAGTAAAAAGTTAGGTTATGTAAGAATTGTATGAGAAATTTGTAAAAAAAATAAATTTAGAGTACCTAAATACTAAAAATTTAATGCCTTAAAAATGAACACATTGCGATGTAAACCCATTAAAAATC
The DNA here is from genome assembly GCA_022606455.1 of Callitettix versicolor. Lineage (NCBI taxonomy): Eukaryota > Metazoa > Arthropoda > Insecta > Hemiptera > Cercopidae > Callitettix > Callitettix versicolor. The sequence continues at coordinate 66,450,043 of CM040183.1, read as the reverse complement.
ATATTTTGTCCAATCGATACAAATCAGAACAATTATATTAGTATAAAATTGTTTTTTTTGTGTATGATGCAAGTAAACGAACAATTCTGTAACCCATCAATAAAATAACTTCATTCCTAATTCTGTACAGATATACTATAATCTGATAATTTGATTCAAATAACAGTTCCTGCCCTGTAACACACTAACAAAACCCTTATATCACTTCAATTAAGTGATCAAAAGATTACTGACGCCATCAATTCTGTGATATTTTTGAACTATAATAAACTCTTGAAAGGGTTAAACATGATCTAATAATAATACTATTAATTTATTTTAAATACTGAACTGTTACTGTCTGACTAAATTGTTGGAAACAAAAATAATTGGCCAATATCAATGACATTTGGCAAGTTTGCCTACATTTTAGGATAATTTTTTTGATTATTTAAAAATGAATTTTTTCGGTTATTTACATTTAATTACTTGAACTGATTTATTTTTGAAGCTAGTTTGGAAAAAGTGTCAAAAATTAGATTCAAAATTGGCTCTATTTTAACCAAATTTATAGCTCAAATGTAACCCATAAGAACTCGCACAAAAACAGCTTCATTTACCGTTCATTCAGACTTTGTTCAGATGTACGAAGATTCATAACAAAAGGCAATGTAACAAATTTTAAATAAAGAAAGATTTAGTTCAACAGTAAATTGGAAAAAACAATCAAACCTTAACTGCCAACAGTTTGCAACTAACTGACCAATTAGTTTGCTCATATATTTGGAATATTTTTTAATTTGTTAGAAAAAAGGTTTTGAAGCCCTTTTTTTTGTAAAAAAATGTTAAATCCTGATTTTCCTAAAAATGTATGTGTTGATGTCACATGTATGATGTTGACACAAAAGCTTCGCTCATAAAATTACTGAACGGAAACGTAATTTTAGTTTGGTACTACTGTTTCTAATGTGTGATGTTTATAATCTTACTTTAAAGTTAAATCTTTCTTTTTAGTTAATTTCTGTTGGGAAATAACCTATTTGGAGTAGATATCATTATAAAACCTATAATTGGGCCCTTAAATGAGCACCGATCATGACCTCTCAATCACTTTTTCACATGTTAAAATTGTTTATATATGTGTATGTGTCAGGATTTAGTGTTCATAATTTTGATTCGATTTTATTCGAACTTGGAACAAAAATTGATTTTTTAATAGTTTGGGGAAGTTAGTTTACCAAGCCAAATTTGTTTAACAATTTCAGTAATACATTTCAAATTCAATATAAATTTTGATTTGGCTTACAAGCTGATATATAAACTGACAAATATTAATACATTTCAAGTGTATTGTATTAGATTAGATAATGGTATGAATGGTAACTTGGAGAATGGTAGTAAATGATTAGTTGTAAAATTTTAAATCTAAATATATCTGAGACCAAACCAGCAATTGGAGATTAAGAATGATCAAATAAAAAGCTCTATTACTAAATTAAAATTATTAACTTGTATTATTGCATTCAAATCACTCTGAAACTAAATTATATTTAAAAATAAAATAACAATAATATTAAACCTTGTTATATAATCTTGTAAAGTTAATGAATGAAGTTATTGAAAAAGTTAAATCATTATTATTTAAATTATCAACAATTATTTGTTATCATATGATATTATAACTCTTGATATTATAAAGTTAGTGTCTTTCTGTAAAATCAGCAAGACAGCTAGCTATGTGCTGTGATTAGTAAACCTTAAACTTAACTTAGTAGCTCCCTTGCTTCATCCCATAATTTCTTTGATAAACTTTCAATTTTCTTATTCTTCAGAGTTTTCGTCAAAGGTATACTGAATCCATTATTAGAAAGTAAGTTTAATGTTAACTGCACAAAGATCTAACCTACCAACATTTGTTGTACATGATTTGATGGATGACCTTGACAAGGCATATAGCTTTGTAATTGGTGTACTTTTCATTATTAATTTACTTGAACTTTTATAGTCAAAATAATTCCACTTCTTCTTTTCAATGATGAAAAACAGCATGGTTGATATAAGCATCAAAAGGACTTGATGGTCAATGTGGCTGAAACACCAGTCAGTCTCCTGCGTCTCTAAACTATTAATTCCCTTTACTTTACCCTTCCCCTTTACTCTGACCCCTTGCATAAAGTATGGGCATTAAGCAAAATAAAAAATGGAGAATCGAACCTGAGATTGTTTATTTCATAGATAAAACAGCAGTCATTTGGAAATTTAATAAATTAATTAAAACATGCAAATAAAAACATTAAATAAATTTTATCTTTTATACAACTTACTTGAGAACCATTTTAGTGAAATGCTGTTTACTACTGGGTGTAGCTTTTGGAGAAGGAAACCCTTCGACAGACATCTGTAGCTGTAGCCATTTTGATAAATGATCACAGTATTTTTTGTTGAGAGTCAGTAACACCTCAGCCAATGGTTCAATACAACCTCGAGGTGACTCTCCTCCTGAAAAATACACGTAATATGGTAAATATGTAGTATTTTAGTAAATTGTTTATAAGTTAATTACGTCCGATCTAGCTTTAAATTTATGCGTCAAATTACAGTCCTGTACAAGCTATCATTTAAATACAGTTTAAAAACAATCAAAGTCAGTAAACAGAAATGTTTACAGAATCAAGCTCTTTCTGTCCTGTTTACACAATCAGTTCACAAATAATATATAAAAATGTCAAGAACATTTTAAATCAGTTTTGTCATTGTTTCCCCAAACACCACATATTCAATAAATGTACCAAATTTTATTACAAATTAACATAACTTCAATATTCAGGAAATATAGGAACTGTTGACATTTTATAGTTTAACAAAAATTTAAGGGTGACAAAAATTAAAATAATCTATACTTTGTTTTTTCAAGTAGGATATATTAAAATACATCCTATTATATAGTTACCAACATCACGATATATACTAGTCTTTCAGGTCTGGTTCACTGTGAAAAGCAAAAATTTTAAATAGTTAAGGGTTAACAAGCCCAATATCCCAAGGCCCGAAGGAACAGTCATTTCTATACACACTGCACAAAGTTAATTTTATTCCACTTTTTGGCACAATGTAAAAATATTTTTTATTAAAAAAATCAAGATTTCTTAAGAAAGATGTATGTTAGTTTAAATAAATATAAATAAATGTTTTTACAAAAAAAATGATATGATATCAACTATGCACAGCAGGTTATCAGACGTGTCTTATACTAAAGACAAACAACCTTAAACCTAATAACTAAGACACAGCAAGTTCTACATGACTTACATCAAAGACGATCTTAAACTTAATGACCTTAGAAACAGTGACTACTACAGGACTTGTACTAGTTAGATGACCTTAGAAACAGTGAGTTCTACTTGACACACCAAAGACACATAACCTTAAACCTAACAACCTAACGAATTTGCAAGTTCTACATGACTTTCACCAAACACAGATGACCTTAGAAACAGTGAGTTCTACTTGACACACCAAAGACACATAACCTTAAACCTAACAACCTAACGAATTTGCAAGTTCTACATGACTTTCACCAAAAACAGATGACCTTAGAAACAGTGAGTTCTACTTGACACACCAAAGACACATAACATTAAACCTAACAACCTAACGAATTTGCAAGTTCTATATGACTTTCACCAAACACAGATGACCTTAGAAACAGTGAGTTCTACTTGACACACCAAAGACACATAACCTTAAACCTAACAACCTAACGAATTTGCAAGTTCTACATGACTTTCACCAAACACAGATGACCTTAGAAACAGTGAGTTCTACTTGACACACCAAAGACACATAACCTTAAACCTAACAACCTAACGAATTTGCAAGTTCTACATGACTTTCACCAAACACAGATGACCTTAGAAACAGTGAGTTCTACTTAACACACCAAAGACACATAACCTTAAACCTAACAACCTAACGAATTTGCAAGTTCTACATGACTTTCACCAAACACAGATGACCTTAGAAACAGTGAGTTCTACTTGACACACCAAAGACACATAACATTAAACCTAACAACCTAACGAATTTGCAAGTTCTACATGACTTTCACCAAACACAGATGACCTTAGAAACAGTGAGTTCTACTTGACACACCAAAGACACATAACCTTAAACCTAACAACCTAACGAATTTGCAAGTTCTACATGACTTTCACCAAACACAGATGACCTTAGAAACAGTGAGTTCTACTTGACACACCAAAGACACATAACCTTAAACCTAACAACCTAACGAATTTGCGTTAGACTTTCACCAAAGATAGATGAATTTAAATTTAATGATCTAAGAAATAGCGAGTTCTACTTGACACACCATATAAAGATGAACATAAACTTAATAACCTAAGAAATATTGAATTCTACATCACTTACACCAAAGACAGATAACGTTAAACTTAATGACCTAAGAAAAAATGAGTTCTACCAAAGACAGATGATACTAAACTTGATAATAGACCCAACCTTAAGCAACAGCAAGGTTTTTTGCCTCAAATTTTTTTTACCTTCACGACTTAAGAAGCGTAAATATACAGTATTATACACTAAACACTGAAATACTTTAATTTAGACAGATGCCATGAGAATTTCATTTATAATTCTTTTAGAAACTGAGACAAAAAAAATCTCAGCTGTACTAGATGATAAAATTATTGACAAACTTCACAGAAAAATTTACATACTGTTTTATTTGTGGTTGATGCCATATCACCATGCTGCATAAAAAATGCATAGTGGTGAAACAACCATTAACTAAATTATTTTTCTAAAAGAAAACAGTTTTTTTATTTTTAAATCAAAGGTAAAAACATGAATTGTTTGCAAAAAGTTACAGCAGAGAAAAAAATGAACCATATAGATATGGTTCATATCATTATAACAATAGTTGTATAAGTATAGCACAGCATTTTAATAATAGCAAGATGTATGTACAAAAAAAACAACATTGTTCAAAAGTTTCAAAGAAAGTGTAAAATACTTTAGTGCCTCCATGAGCATAAATGTGACTTTAGGCTAGCGTGCATTAAAAAGTGTTATTTAATATGTTCTGGATCGATTGAGGGCAATTTTTTTTTTTTTTTAGTTTGAGTTTTTGCAAGTGGTGCTCTGCAGTACATACAGTTCTAAATTTAGCATTATACCTAAATTTGGAAGCGAGACAATTATTGATCTGATCGCTGAGAGAGATTTTAGAGTCTCCGTTTCTAAACCAATAAAAAAAACAGCACTCACCAATACACCTGAGCATTCTATGGACCAATTCCTCCCCTCTAGTTTGAACTGCATTCAGTAATACTGGAACTTCTCTACTCTGACTAATCACATTTGACAAGAAGGATGTAGCTGCTTTTACAGTTGGCAACTCCGCCATTCCCAATGCTACAATAGCTGTTAAAAAAAATATACATATAGTTCTACACAAACGTCAAGATAAATACTGCAAGAACATTACACATTTTTTTTCACATTCAAAATATTCCTCCAAATTAATCCCAATCATAATCAGAAACTAAAAGAAAAAAAAACGTCATTAGAAATTCTGCTACATTTCTGAAAATTAGATAAACAGGTTTTCTAAAATGTTGGTCATATATGAATATTGTGTTCCCAATTAGTCAGACAAAAATTTATAATTCTACAGTAAATTTCAAAAAACTAACAAAATCGGCCAGGGTTTAATTAAAAAAAAATCACAAATGAATCTTTATACTTCAGAAAATCTGGTGTCAATTTTTAAAAATTAAGCTGATTTTATAGGTTTATCACAGCCCCCAAACAAGAGTTTTTGGAGAGATCTTATTTACATTTGAGTAATATTTAATCAAAACCATTAGTGAATATTTCGAGAAAATCTATTCTTAATGTTTTAAAGGTTTTTTACAACAATAAAACTTTCAAAAATTACTGTCTGAAGAAGCTAAACTGTATCAAAATTGGTCAATATGTTTAACCTCCAGCAATGACATGGAGAGACATCTAAGTCAAAACCACTTTGGTTCAAATTTTTTAGTAATATTTTTTTTGAATTTTAAACAGAAAAAGCTTAATGTTTTTTCTGTACAGCATCGCTAAAATCAAATTTAGAGTAATTTAGCCAACTAGATGGATCACACTAAACAGTGTTTGACTTGAACAGAAATGAATGTAGTCATAACAAACTTTGATAACACTAGATTTGTCTACAAAAATGGGACATTAAAAATTTATTATAGTCCATATAATATATCCACTTACATAATGAACAAATGATAAAAGAGACATTTATTGTGTTATTATCTTCTTTCATATAAATTAGCAGACTCCTTTAACAATAATTCTTTAACAATATAGCAGACTCCCAATTATCTGCAGGTGGATGACCCATGTTATAGATTATCCATCTTGGTCTTGCCCAAAAAAAAATTATTAATAAATAACATTTTTTTGAAAATCATGAGAAAAAAATTGTTGCTGTATTTATTTTGTGAATATAGAAAAAAACATCTTTTGCATCTAATTATCTCATAAAGCCCTTTACTACTGCTGTAGCAGTATGTTAGATCAAACTGTAATATTTAACTATATAGTGTATACCATATTTTAAACAACGAAGATGAAAGTGAAGATGAAGAGGGGGGGTTTCACTTGCGCAAATGTGAATGACTCATAAATCTGTACTACATCATGTTAACAGACTGTGGCAACACTTAGAGAAATAATAAGACGTCTGGTGAATAAGAAGATACTGATGAAGAACGTATCTAGATTTTTACATTTAAAAAAGTGTTTTGTCAAAAAAAAAACATCACTAATTATTTTCAGAAAAAACAAAGTATAACCTAGTATACAAAATTTTAAAACATTATTTCATAATTTCTGTATGATATTCTTATAAGTTTACAAGAAATTGTATGCTTTTATTTTGTTCCCTAAACTATATACATGCATACAGTAATGAAACTTTCAATGAATTGCTAGTTTTTTTTATTTAATTCATTAATATAGTTGTTTATTCTAAATAAAATAAAGTTTGCATTTATATAATAAGTTGAGTTTTTACTGTGTACTTCACATTTTTAACCTATTTGAGGATTGCATTATCCACGATGTTCACGCCACACAATACTGTGAATAATTGACAGTCTGCTGTACAGGGGCCAGTTAAGCAGCATTGTACTTGTAAGCCAAGCACTAGATTTCCTGGAATTGACTGTGTTAGTATTAAGTTTAAGCATAGGCAAAGAGTGTGTTGTTTATGAAAAGTGATTATACACAGATCTTTCTTAATATAAACACAAAATGTATTTGGTACCGATTCCGATGCATATAAAGAGGGCTGTAATTATGTACCGGTACACATGCTAACAGCTTTGTCAACTGTGCATGTGAGTCACTGTTTCACATCTTAACTCTTGGACTAAATGTACACCAATTTCTTCTATGTAACGCTTTATTAAAAAATAAAATATGTGCAATATAAATACAGTATCAATGTTTTCAATATTCATAAACAGATTAATAGAATGATTAGTACAAAAAACAAAAAAGAAAACTGAGGAAAAACAGCTCAAGGTGTGAAATAAAAAAAGTCTTTGATAATATTTTGCTACTTTTGTTTTTATTAGAAATCTAAACTTACTATGAAAATAAATTTTGCATGTTTATTAAAAAAAATTTTTACATAAACAATTCTATACTTACCAAAACTAAATAGCTGGGAAACATCAATACCTTCTGTATTAATAAGCATATCTGCATTTTTCTTTATTAACTGAGCACAGAGTTGTAAAAATGCTTCCACTATATCTGTATGTTCATTCAAATGTAGACTTAGAGTGGTCTGTACAATGACAACCAAGAAGGAACGAATTAAGTTTGCGTGGACTGAATTTTTCCCAAACAATAAGCACAACTGAAAAAAATGAATGTTATGAACTTACTTAGTTTTACACTAACACTAGTTTAGCTTTACAACATCAATTTAACAAAGGCAGAATATATCAATTTTGGTAGCAACTATCTACCCTTGAAAAAAATAAGCAAAACATTCAGTACTTACAATATAAAGAAAACATATTTTTTTTTATGTTTAACGTCCGACTGTTGTGCACACTTGGGCTAATGCAGATGATGGGATGATTTGATGAGCGTATGAAAATGCCAAACCCTGGCTGGGAATCGAACCCGGTTTCTTGGCGTGAAAGCTCAGTACGCTATCAACTAGCTACCAAGGCAGCTAATAAAATTTTTTTTTTTTTTTTTTTTGTTTAACGTCCAACTATTGTGCATACTTGGGCTAATACAGACGATGGAATGATTTATAGCGTATGAAAATGCCAAGCCCTGGGAATCGAACCCAGGTCCTCAGGGTAAAAGCCCAGTACACTATCAACTAGGCCACCAAGGCGGCTTGGCTAATATAAATATAAATAAATAACTATATTTTATATATATAAGAGCCATTTTAAGTTAGGCCCTTCAGAACGGGAGTTATCTAACTCTCAAAAAGTTGTGTTTTTTTTATACAGTAGGCTATATTATTGCTTGATAAATGTTTTTAGTAACTGTAAATTCCTAGAAATCTGATGTCATACTTATCTGTATTAAACTTCATAACAAATGCACAGTTCAACTTTGATAAAGAATTTAGACAAAACAAGTCCTGTACCTTACATAGGCCAATTTGTTATTGTAATATAGTACAGTTTACTAAAACGTTACAAAAAATATTTTTCGAAGTATTAAAAAAAAATTAATGTTTTGTGAATTAGATCGCACTTTGATGGTGTTCGGATAATCCTGGGTTCAGATAACCAAGGGTTTTCTGTATAATTAATATCATCACTGTTAATCAATGCATTTATTCTACAAAATAATTTTGTTTACTATTTCTGACAGATATTCTCCTCTAATTTACCTTCATTTTAATTTAAATTTCAATCAGTTCAGTTAGCACAGTTTGATGATAAATTTTTATAAATTACCTGTCTAGTCAAGTCCAAAGCGTCTGTGTAAGGATGGAATCTGTAACTTGTAGCCAAAATGTCCAGTATTTGTGGCACAAGGGGTGTACAGAGCTCAAGGAGAGTTGTCACAGCATACTTTAACGCCAAAAATACAGCCTATAATAAAAAACACAACGAAAATTGGAACATATTTAAATAATTAGGATTATGACCAATTTCTGTATCATTAATTATTACTAGTCTTATAAGGAATCGATATAACATGGCTGACAGGATCCAGACAGACTTAAGTTTTATTAATGTAGGAAAAGGTGAAAAGTTATCTTGGAGTCGGGTATTGAACCAAAGATGTTTTATTTAAGTGATTATTTTAAGTTTTAAGAGGTTTAGTACTACTACAGTGCAACAGAAAATAGAGTTATTGGTTTATACCTAAATAAAAACATGGCAATATTCACTTAAATATTTATATCACATTAATATTTTATAAATTATTTTATCAGTAAAACCAACATTTACTAAATCATTTTTTTAAAAAAAACACTTTTTATTTTTAAAACAAAGGAAAAAATATGAATTATTTACAAAATGCTTTACACAAAAAACATTGATTTGAAAAATTACAGAGAAAAAAAAATGATCCGAATACGAGGTGTGTTCAGAAAGTAATGAGAATTTTTAAATTTCGTGGGCTTGGAGAGTTCGATTGTCAAACATTTTTTTTTATTATGTTGGTATACATGCCCTTGAAGTATGATAAAACTTTCAGCTGTTTTCATTGTTGAGTTTGTCTGTGACAGCCACTAAGGTTAGATGTGTTTTTATGAGCTCAGCGATTTTCGTTTGTTAAAAGAAATGGATCAAAGAATTTGTATCAAATTTTGCGTAAAAAATGGAATAAAGTGTAAAAAAGTGTGCGAAATGTTAACAAAGGCCTACGGTGAGTCTGCTATGAGTAAAGCAAGAGTTTACGAGTGGTATAAGCGTTTCCAAAAAGGCCGTGAAGACGTTGAAGATGACGAACGCCCTGGATGCCCCAGCACATCAACAACCAATAAAAACGTGGAAAAAGTGAAAGAAATTGTTATGAACAATCGCCGAATCACAATTATAGAGGTCGCTGATGATGTTGGCATATCGATTAGATCATGTCATGACATTGTTTCCAATGTTTTGTGTATGAAACAAGTGGCAGCAAAATTCGTTCCAAAATTGTTGAATTTTGAACAAAAACAGTGACGAATAGAAGTTGCTCAGGAGTCACTAAATGAAGTCAACGATGATGCAGAATTACTGAAACGTATTATAACAGGTGACGAAACATGGGTTTAAGGATATGATATGATGTCAATCATCCCAGTGGAGGCATTCTGGCTCGCCAAGACCGAAAAAGGCTAAGGTTCAATCATCCCAGTGGAGGTTCATTCTGGCTCGCCAAGACCTGCCACCAGGTGAAAAGTCAATAAGAGGCTCAAGTTTACAAGTGTGAAAAAACGTCCGGTCTGTGGAACATGAAGCACCAGTTCACACTTCATTGTGGTTTGTGATTTTGCTCACTGTGTGACTTTTTCCTATTTCCAAAAATAAAGAGAACCTTAAAGCGCCATCGTTTTACAGCTGTAGATGACATTAAAACGCATCGCTGAAAGAACTAAAAGCTATCTCAAAGATCGAGTTTGAGAAGTGCTTCGAGGATTGGAAGAAGCGCTGGCACAAGTGCATAATCTCCAATGGGGACTATTTTGAAGGCGACAACATCAATGTAGAAGAACAAATAAATATTTTGTTCAAAAAATTAAAATTCTCATTACTTTCGGAACTCACCTCTTAAATATAGTTCATATCAATATAACAAAATAATTGTCCATATCATTAACAAGTTGTGATAACTTTCGCCATGAAATTTTAACAGATAATAAATGTTTGTTAATGTATGTATTTAAGCCTGCATGCCTTACCTGAATAACTGAAGCATTGTTTCGCCACTTATCAACGATTCCCACCAGCACAGGTAACACTCTCTCCAGGATGAGATAAACAGGCTGTTCTGAAGGCGAACACAGCACAGTGGTCGCAGATCCACTACCTGCCTGCATGTCCAGTGTATTAAATATCATACTTAGCATTTTTAGCCTCAGTATCAGACCAGCTTTTACTGTAGCACTAGGCTGTAAATATATAGAAATTACAGTTATTTCTAGAGATAAAACACACTGAATAAATATATAGTACTGTGCAATAAATCTAGGATTTTTGAATTTGGCACAAATACACAATGCTTGTATTTTGACTCAGTTATCACTGAAAAACTTATATGCTATTTTTTTATTAATTTTTTTTTTATTTTAAGGTGAAAAGCACATTGAGGCTATTACCGCCTCCCTAAATATAAGTGTGAGTGTAAAGTGTTAAAGTCGTAAGTGTAGTGTTGTAAGTGTAAGTATTTTTTTATTAAAACTCATAAATAAACATTATTGAAATTATTATATTCAACACATTCAGAGGTCACTGTACAAAAGAAGCTACAACAAACATAAAAATATACCACTAGTTTAACTTTCCGAACATAAATTTAAAGCTGTTCCTTCATATTCCCTCTGAGCTGCCTCGGTAGCCTATTGATAGCGTACTGGGCTTTCACCCCGAGGACCCGGGTTCGATTCCCAGCCAGGGCTTGGCATTTTCATACGCTATAAATCATTCCATCGTCTGCATTAGCCCATGTGTGCACAATAGTCAGACGTTAAACACAAAAAAAAAAAAAAAAAAAATATTCCCTCATTATTTTAACAGAGACTTTTATGCAATTGTAAATTACACTTCAATTTCAAAAAGATCAATGCAGAATAATTGCAGCCAAAACACTACATGCCGAATTGCATAGAAGCCAGAGTACAGTAAATCTTGTGCTTACAAACAATGGGCTTCAAAATTACAAACAGTGGCCCAGGAACCAAAATTTAAAAAATATGACCATGAAAATTGATTGCCCGAAATACTTTTTAATATTTAGAGGGAAAAATGAAATTTTATTTTGTTTAGCACTTTTACAGAGTTTTAGCACAACTCTTCATAAGAAGATGTTCAATGTTCGTTGAAAAGTGTTGATTCTTTTCAGACCAACTGATCATCTTATATCCATTATACCCTGTGTTAATTGAACAAGTCATATTATGTTGACAGCCAGAGAGGGAGAGAGGGAGCAGTGATAACGTCTGCTCCGTATGTCTAACTCGTAAAAATACTATTTTATCTTAGGTTATGTGAAACAAATTTGTTTAAGTTATGACAATCATTGTAACCATTTTTAAAATGTCATTTTATATTTCAAGACTGTGAATATTGAGTTGCAGATATTAATGTTGATACTCATATGTCTAACTTGCATATAAAAAATTGGCAAATAGTAAGATCCAGGAACAATTTACACACTATTAAACAAACACGTTTGTCCTGGTAAAACACACAAGTCCTGGAGAAAACTACTTTTTTGGATTCAAGAGGACTTGAATAGATCAAAATCAATTTTTTTTTACAATTTCCAAATTTTCTTTATAGTTCCTATATATGTAAAAAAAAATTAATAAGGCTTAAAAATTTAACTTTCAATAATGAATAAATTTATTAAATAATTTACCTCTTGAGCTAATAAGGCTTGTAATTCGTCTACACATGGTAACATAAGAGCATCCAAATAGCGTATCACAGTTTCTAAAGGTAAAATAGACAGTACACGGCCAACGGTATACATCAAACGGACACATTCATTTTGCTTTAGCTTTCCTCCTTTCAAAATTTCCTGAAAAAAAAGAAGAACACTGTTACTGAAAAATTGTCTTAACGCTTGATCATTTGGTAGAAATATCAAAATTGCAGCATTACTGAAAATTCTCTGTATTACAGAGATATGAAAAACATTAAAGCAATTTTAGCAGACATTATAAATGCCTTCTATTGCTTTGCTAATGGACACCGTAAAAAATTGTCCAATAATAACAAGTATCACAAATAGATAAGAGTTTGACGTACCAAGGAAGCAGACAACAGATGTTCTGAATATGGTAACAAGGATTTTTGACATTCTCTGCTGATGTCTTTAAGTGACAACGTAGATGCTGCAGCAGTTTCATTATTCTCTAGGCCAAGGATCAACAAAGGAATCACATGGCTTAGAGCCTCTGGATGAGAATTGATCCATTCTGCATATGCACCTTTAAACATATAAACAAATACATTATTTTAATATCTTTTTACAGTATTAATAATTATACTGTTAACTCATTGTGAATTGTTTTAATTAGAGCTGAGCCGATACCAGTAATATCAGCCAATAAGAAGAATTGGTGAAAATTTACCAAGACCCTATATCGAGCAACTCCCAATTCATTGTAAAATATATTTTAGTACTCATTATAAATTCTACTTCGATTATCAACATTTCTGATCACACAAAACTTTTCAATTTATAGTTATGAAACAGATTAATAATAAAGAATAACCTCGCTGGTCATTTGCCAACAAATGAGTAGTTGATATCATCAATCATTTGACAGTTCTCTTCTAAGCAAAGGTTTATATTATTTTATTTGGTTTAAAAGCAACTTTATTTTGTTTTGTTTCATTACAATTTAAATACAGTAACAAGGTGTCCAGTGATCCAAGCTCAAAGAATTCAAGCATAACTCAAAGATTTCAAAATTTAATTCTAAAAATTTAAGGCTTTTATCAATATGATACTTGCACAATTTATATGCTGGTTAGGGATGAACCAATCAAAAATAAAAACATTACATAATAAACCTTTAAAATAAAGAATTTTATTATGTTTTCATTAGAAAAAAAAAGAATACAGTAAGTTGTGGTTTTTGGTAAAAAAACCTCTGAACTAACATTTATGAATGACCTAAGCAAGAAGAATGAATATTGAGAAGGAATAATTAGTTCTGGTTGAAATTTGAAAAACTGCAGCAGGAAATTGACAAATCATGACTTTCTATAAAAATTTACATTCTTTTATTGTTAAACATAAACTTTTTTAATCTGTGTGATCAATTAACCTCTATATACATAATTCATGTAAACAATTATAACTTGTTTTACATCTGCTAATTTTACAGTCGTAAATTATACTTTCAAATAGTGTTACTTCATAATTTTATATTACAATATAAAAAAGATGTATACAACAGCCTATATTATAACAGCCACTATATCATGTTTAATTACAGCAGAACTGCATTAAATCGGTTCCTTTAACTCGGTTGTATCTATAGAAAAACCAGCTAGAAAATTCTGACTAACTGCAAAAAAAAAAAATATGAATGCAGACTATAGATTATCATTATCAATCATATTTTGTAAACAAATTTCAAATATTCTTGGGAGCCTTTCTTTAAAAAAATTATCTATATAATTTATTCCAGAAATTCGGTAGATGTAATTGGGAAGAAGGAGATGCCTATTTCTGTCCCAATCCTCATCAATCATTTTATTTCTCATGTGAATTAATAATATGGACAGATTTCATGATACGATGTGAACAAATTTTTAGGAAAAAGGAATTGTGATGCGCAGTGACACTAATAATTTTTCTAAGAATTTTTTAGTGATGTGTGGGATTGATTGTCTGTTAATTGTGATTGGTCCCATATATCACATCTTAAATCACCTGCAATTGTGAATTCAGTCCAGTCATGTTCCAAGTCTCAAAGAATAAGAGTGATTGACTCGTGATATTTAGTGCGTTGTTTACTGTGGAAAATTGTGAAGGTTGGTAATTGTTTTAAATGATAACAAAATATAAAAATGTTGTAACAATAAAAAAAAAACTAGAAGCAATGAAAAAAATAATTACTATAATTGAGTTTGATGTAAAAACATCAATAGTGCCAGATTAGACTGAAAGAAAAACAAAAAAAATATTGAAGTTATTTTTTAATGACAACACAAAATATTTTAGTTAACTGTGATCGAGCTAAATATGAGACACTAGATTATTTTGCTCTCTACCAAATAAGCGTTATTTTGTTCTCTACCAAAAGAGAAAATGGTTTACCATTATCTGAACTAATTAAAAAAAAACCCTCAGTTTAAACAAACAATTTTATGATGGAGACCTAAATTTCTCTACCAGTCAAGAACAGATGGGGAATATGACATGGTGTGTTCCAACTTACTATTATGGAAAAAAGTTTGTCCAGTGATAGTAAAGCATCACAAATTTTAAATAGAGTTTGAAGATTTCATTAGCAAACAGAACTTACTAGTGCTAACTGGAATATTGTTGAAAAATTTATCACACTTTGAAATGCTTTATATTGATACAAAAATATTAGTTACGAGAATAAACTAACTGAAGTTATATTCATGAAAACAGTCTTTTAAAACATTTAATATATTAAATGTTTAATATATTACATCCTTTACATGTGTAAAGGATCACACGTGCAATAAAACATGATTCATGTCGTACAGACGTTGAATCTGATTGTAATTATTTCTTCAACATGAAATTAAACAAGAAACTTGTTAATTATTAAAAATTAACTATTAATTAATTAATGTATTATTATATATTATAATTAGTTAGTTAATTAATTATTAATTATTTAATAGAAACAATAAGAGAATGTTATAAAAGTCAATGAAATCCTACAGATAACCTAAAGTTTCTTATTTTTCACAAACTTAAACACTTTCATCAAATATCACAAATTTACAATATATATTCTGGCATCATTCCTCAACCTGAATGAAAAAAATTTGAAGCTCGGAAAATAAAATGCAGACATATATATCAAATCCCTTGTTGTCAATAACTTCTGACCTAACTGAATACTGGAAAAAAAGTCGCCAGTCTCTAGACTACAAAAAGCTGCCCTAAAATACTTTTCTGCACCTGCTGTATATGTTGCTTCTGAAAGGCTAATTAGTTTTGCTGGTTTAAGTTGTTCAACAAATAAATGTCGATAAAATCAGACAAGATTTGACAAATGGTGTTTTTTTAATAAAATCTCAATTTTTTTAAAATTACATAGATAAATATACTGTTTTAATTATAGATCAGGTTAATGTATAAGTTTAAGATCCATAAAAAAGTATTCATTTAGCTGCCATAACAGATATTAATTAATCTTTAAATAAAACTTTATCTTGTCATTAAATGCCATAAAAATAATAGTTAATTAATTTAGGCTGTAGTAACTGTGTTTACTATAATAATAATGTAGTCAATTTTTAGTAGTTTTGGTGCACATAACACTTAAATATCTTTTTAATATTAGGTCCTAATAATGGTTAATGTTTTACACTAACATTTTTATATTTAGTATGCGATAGTTTTACCTAGCCATGTAGCCTTATATTCATTTAATCGTCTGCATTAGCCCAAGTGTGCACAACAGTCAGACGTTAAACACCAAAAAAAAAAAAAAAAAAAAAAAATGGAATTACAATTTAAAAAGTTTTTCATTACAAAGAGTTTCTTAATTCATACACGGAACAGCACTTGCTACGGAATGATTCCATAAGTCTGGGCCAATGGGTTAACAAAGAGTAAAATAAATACTTAATAATGTTTCAACTTCAAGAGACCAAACAGAAATTATAGATCAATAGAATAAAATTTTTTTAAATGTTAAAACTTACAAAATAATAATTTGTTCTAAATTTTAAGTATAATTTCAAATAAAATGTTCATCTTTAAGTGTTAAAAACTTTTCACTGTTTTTCAGAAAAATATATTATCTTCAATATTTTCAAATTAAATGTACAATAAATTAAAATTTCAACTAACCAACAGCATCCAAAGCAGTTATGGCTACACGAATATTGAGCTTGTTGAAAGGTAAAGCTTGTAGCGTAGAAAAGAACATTGGTATCCTTTCATTTTCATTTGTATTTACACTTTCTGCTATTGAAAAAAATCCATGTAGGCATGATTCTAATGGCTGCCATATTTCTGGGGTTATTGAATGCAGACATGTACGTAAACGTTCTAGAAGTAAGTCCAGTAGTGATTCTCTTAATACATTATAACAATACATCTAGAACAAATAATGCACCAAAAAACAAATATTATAATAAATTCACTTTGAATAAATTAAAAAAAAATATTTTATGGCGGTCAGGGTTTATTTTCTTCTGATGTAATTTGACAGTTTAAAATGCTAATATATACAAAATTTAATAATTAATAATTTGTAAAATTAGATTAAAAAAAACAATATTTTAGGCAATTCATTTTAATCACGTCAGCAAGATAACTGCATGCCGAGATTATTTCTAGATTACACTGGGGTTCAACTATGTTATGTAAATGTATAAAAGTTATTATCCCAAGTAATAAAATCAATTCTGAAAATCAGGTAATAAGCAGAACAGCTGATTTTATCACTTGGTTTACATCCTCTATATGGAGTACCAATCTGGTGGTACAGATATTAATTTAAATCAGTCTAAATTCTATATACCAGTAGATCACACAGTAGTTATGCCCTTGCATACTGTACAGTCGCCAGTGATCAATCACTATGGTCAGTCATAAAGGTCACTGTCACTAACTCTGAGAATAGACCAGTAAAATGGAAAAGTGTTTTAGTTAGCACCAAAATGATTGTTGGATTTGGTTAAAATGTAGAGAGAAAAAAACTATCGCATCGGACAATGCGGACTTAAACTATACACGGACATTGTGGTCGCTAGCGGTATCAGTTGACAAGTGAGCCAAACAGTCTGTACAGGTAGACCCTTAGAACTGACCTGGCTACATTTACATGTTTAATCTTGATACTGATAACTGATTCTAATCTTGAATGTTTGTTTAAAAGAAGAATAAAGCTACTTTACATAACAAACTAATTATCTACAATTTCCTTAGAGGAAAGTTTTTATAAGGCTTAAAAGTACACCACTTTTTCATGATATTTGTGATTTAAAACTCTTCCATTTTTTTGTCAGACTTACCAATTATAACACATTTTTCTGTACAGAAAAATTTACTTAGTTATACGTCCCATAGTTTTTTCTATATGATAAAACTAGGAAAAACTTCTTGGCATGCCAATTATTATTATATGCTTGTACTCTCTAGTATTAATTCACAACTGATAATCAATTCTCGTAAGAATGAGAGTTGTAGTAGTCTTGAATAAGGAATTAGTTGTGAAGTCATAACCTCGAGCACAGATGTATAAACATTAATTGCAGTACTAAGAAGTTTTTTACAAAATTTTGTGTACAAGTAGATAAAATTATAGACAGTGTGACACAATCCATTATGTAGGTAACTAAGCAGCATAGGAGCAATGCTTCATCCTTATTCAACTAATATGTGTAAGAGTGTATCCTAATAATGTGTTTATTATGTTTTTATTATTGTTGTTTTTAAATACGTTTTTTTAATTTAATACTGATTATTTTGGTTGTATTTCGATTTTTTACTTCAACATTTCTGGTTCTATCTAAATTTCACTATATACACAACTTTCCCTCTGTGCCTTTTATTTCTTCTGCACTACTTTTTCTTTAGTTTTACTTCTTGTTACAATATGACTACTTCTACAACTAATTAGAATCATACCATGGTATCAGCAATATCCTGTCTATAACAACGGAAACTTTCTTTATCTGCTGCAGAAATATCACAGCGATGAAATTCAGCCTTTCTTAATAATACCAAAGCAAGGTTCTGATAAACTGGAATCAAAAGAGACAGCAAAACATCTTGCTGCTCAACTTCACAGTTTGATAATTCATCCTGTTAACAAAATAAATAAAAACATTTAATTTATATGTATAAAATAAAAAGTTATTATTGCTATTTTGCTGAATGTATTCTTAGTCTGATATTCTGTAAGTGCTTCCCAGAGTAAAAACACAAACGATTTATTATATAAAAAGGTTCTGTGTAGAAAAGTTATATTGATTGCATGATGACATGGTCTTAGAAACAAAATCTTCACTGACAAGTCGCACGCCCAATAAAGTGGTAAACACACAGAAGTATTGGATCTGGACAATGAAAATTCAAGACAATACTCGGAAATTGTTTTTTACAGCCTACTAGATCTTTGTGTGTTTTGAGCAAGTGTGAAGCTCATACTTCTTCTTTTCAAGAAACAACAATCAACAGAATATATACCTAGATAATCTAGATGTTTTTTTTGTCCCATAAATTTATGTGCGTGAACGAGTGCTGCATTTATGTCCTGTGAGATAGTGCACCACCGCATACCTCATGGTCTAGTATTTCCTTAGAAACCACTTAAAGGTAAATGAGGTGCACACTAAGGCAAACGGTCAACTTGTTCACTAGATCTGATACACTTAGTTTTGTTTAAATACACTACCTGTAAAATGTACCAAAATCCGAAAGCCATTTGACTGAAGGTCTCATTGTTGGGGTAATAACCAGGAGCATTGCTGCAGGCTAGGATGATATGTATTAGTTTTATTGTTGATTGACAAGATTCAGTAAGCAAAGAGTTCAGAAGCAGGCGTGGATGAGCTTCTGCAAAGTTCACAAAAAATCCATAGATACAAGACTTCAGTTCCTAGAAAAAAAAAGTGTATAGATAATTGCACTGTATTATTATAATTATTATTATAACTATCTGTTGCTATTATTGTAAGATGTGACTAGAAAAAAAAGCAATAACATAAAACTCACACAAAACACAATGATCATTTTCAATGGTTAAATTTTATTTAAATTAAATATAAATGTCTACTTTACATAGAAGAATAACTTTTTGAAAAGGAATTTATAATTGAAGTTCTCTTGCAAAGTTTTATAAGTGCAAAAAATAAAAAAATAATGATTGTTTATTGAAAAATTCTTTACTTAAGTTTCGGGACAAAGGAATCAGTATTAATGATGGAACACAGAAAGCAAAAGTAGATTAATAGTTATTGATATAAAATTAACATAGATCAAATTTAGCACACACAATGAAATTACCCTAATGCATTATACTCTTTAAAATATGGAAAAATGTTGTTAGGGGCACAAAATACAAATTTTACACATTCAAATGTGAGATCTTAAATTGTTTTTTTAACACTACTTACAAAAACACATTCCTATGTCCAGAAATTGCATGATCACATGACCAAGTTTATTCCGAGTTAAAGAAGAATGCAATCGCCATTCCTACAGTACAGTTATTATTTCTGAGGATTTTTATCACAAAAGTTAAAATTTTTTATGGTAGTCATCTCATGAACTTTATAAACACCAAGAAATATGACAAGAAACAATTTATGTTTGGGTGACAAGAAATAATTTCCAAATCTGTTTTAAATAAAATTAAATGCTTAAGATCACATTTTTACCATGAGCACATTGAAGTACTATTAAAGAAGAATGGATTTTTTGCTGATGACTTTTGTAAATTCAGCGGATAACCCCCTCATGTTTTTACCTCAAAGACGATAAAGGAAGAAATGTGAAAGAATCATAATTAATATAAGGTTAAGATTTTTTACATTTTATAACTAGCTGTAACTGTATAGAAAATTATAATGTTTAGCTGTAACTAAACATTAAAAGTAATTTTTGCATAATGAAAGCCAATAAAATATTGTTATTAATTCATTTAAAATGGTCAAATACTTTAAAAATGGATGCTATAGTTTTTCACATGCCTACTGCTGTGACTGTAACATGGTATGACAGACTTTGATAGGCTACGACTATATAACTAGTCTTTACTTAATATATGTTACTATAATTTGCATGTATTATTTTCACATGATGAAGATATGGTCGTTTTTTATGCGTTTACAGTAAAAATTTAATTGAAATTTAGCAATAATTAATTGTTCACATATTTACAGATTTAGCTAATTTACAATCTACCGCAAAATAAAAATGCTTTAAAAATAATGTTATAGCAATATTTTAACAGAATGGGATAAATTTTGTAGACAAAACATTTATCTTTAACATAATACGTGCAATATTGAAATCTGTTGTATAGAGTTAAAGTTACTGCAGAACCTTTATAATCCAAACTAATTGGGACCGGAGGTGGTTTGGATTACCAAATTGTTCAGCTTTCAAACATGGACATAAATGTGGCTAATAACAGGTTAATTGTGCAGTACAATATAGGTTTAGAAATAATAATAGGCTTATGAAATAAAGTGACAAAAAATTACAGAAAAACACATGCACCTATCTGTGCCTATTGTTGCAACACAGCATGACGGATGTTTCATTGTCACAGAAAACTTACTTTTCTTTTAGTTTAATGTCTACTAAATATCAGTTAAGACTACTGAGGGTTATATATCATACAGAAAAGGCAATAGTAGTACCTGAACATGATTACAGGTTAGAGTTTTAAGGTTACCAAAGATAACATGTAAGTCTACTATACTTATATGTAATAATAAGATTTTTAAATATACAGGTGGTATATTAAATACCCTGTTTGATATTTGATCTAATACCACAGTTCAAAGGGTCTGCAGCAACTGACCGGGATCTTAGCCACTTCAACCACTGAGCCCTAATATCCAAAGGAATTACAATAATATTCAATCGATATAAATGTAAGTTGTCAAAATGTTGAACTTACTTCTTTTTCCAAACTCCCTGAATTGTCATGAATAAGATCGTATAATGGTAAAATCCTGTGCATAACACAAAGCACTGTGGACGGATATTTGTGTGTTGTTGGATGAGTAGCTATTTGGTTTAATGCTTCAACTGACTGATCTAATATCCTAAACAGAAAGTTATTATTTTCAAACATAAAATCAGGTAGGTAACAACACAATACAGAATGAGTTTTCAAATTTAAGTTTGATTTCTTTTACAACATTTAATAGATTCAAATATAAGAGTACTTCAATTTCAACTGTGTCTGTCATTATCATAGTAATCAACATTAAAAATAAATTATTTTAATTAAAAAAATTATATTTAGTGGAAAAAAGGAGCAACAGAGATTTCACAAAAAAATGTCTAAGAAAAATTAAAAATAAATTTTACAATCTACATATTATTTTTAGGTTTTTATTACAGCACCAAATTTTAACTGCTCCAATCCCATTTTTAACATACAATTACTTACTCAGAACTGTTATGAAAAGCTGTGGTGATAACACTGACAAGATGTTGGGTGAGCTTTTCGATGTCCGTGTTTGCAATTCCTAATTCAGCCCAAGTACTAACACACCTCACTGCTTGCAAAACTAGTTGGTTACATTTGTTGATCTGCTCTGACAATACAGTTTCTATTAACCCAATCACTGAAAACACAAATCATATTTACAAATTTCATAAATCATGATGCCTGCTGGAGTTTTTCCTCCATTACGGAACATGAAACCAATTCAATTGACGGGTGACCAATAAACTACAGAAGCATGTTATTAGTACAATGGTAACCATATACAATGTACTTCTTAGTATGTGTAAACCAGTGCTAAAATACATCTATAATAACATAATGTATCTTGAGCAAAGACAACAAACTGTTGTCACAAAAAAATCTCTGGGTCAGTTTCTTCTTACATTTGTGCATACTGGGCTTCATTCAGTGCAGACAAGAAGTATCTCCAAATCTCTTGATATTGATAAAAGTATTCTTTGGTAACAAGATGTTCTATCCATGCGTGAGTAGTAAATATTTACTCATGCTCAGCAGTACACAAATTTGTATCATTTAGTTTGGCTATATTTCAAACAATTTTCTTCTTTTCAAAATTCCTAGATGTGTTTCTAGGAATTCAACTCTCTCAATTTGTTTGAAGTAGAAATCAATTGTTAAACTCAGAAGTAGTTTGGGTTACAATGTTGTCTTTTGAGTGTACAATCTCACTACACTTTTCATTTCCTGAAACACCACTGTGACTTTGAATCCATTGAAACACAACTGGTTTAGATAAATATTGTATTAATATTTATATTTCTTGCAGATATAAAAAAATTGAAGTTTTTTTTATATTTAAATATTGAATGGGTTAATACACATACTTTTTACATCTCAAGTACCTTGAAGAGTTGGAAGACTAGATAAAATACCAGACGTTCCATTTCCGTACTGGATAAGGGTATGGAAGATGTGTGTGAGACTCCAAAATATGGAAGTTTATTTCCAAAATATAAACTCCTAAGCCTAAGGGGCTGGATTTACCAGGGTTCAAAGAACCATCAGTATAAACATATAAAAAATCTACATACTTTGTGTGAATTGTGTCACTGGTATCCATATGATTCAGGCACACATCTTCAAATCAAAATCAGATGATATTTATAAAAAGACTGTCCAAAATATTTTAAATAAATAGTGGAAAAAATTTCAACACGTAAAAACATATTTCTATCGCATGATTGATTATACACTAGGGTAGAGTTCATATGCCACCAGTAGATGTCGTGGCTAAAGCACCAGTCAGTTAGCTGTCACCTCAAGCTACTTATTTTGACCTGCAGTTACTCTCCTTGCATTATCTTTATTGTTAACACTGATCCCTCATCCTCATTTGTCTAACTAGAATAAAGTAAGGATGTTAGAGAAAAAGAAGAATATACTAAGGTGACATTTAACTGAGCCTTTCTTACATGAACTCAATGATACCTTAACCAATTGCAATAGTGCAACTATAATCCACACCTCAATTGGAGCAGCTGGATTATTTTTCAAGTCATATGGCAATGCCGAGTTGCTAACAACTTTTAATTTGATTCTATTTTCTTTACACACATTTCACCAAATTAGAGGGTACTTACTATATTAACCCTTCATCAGGTACAATGATTTTAAAACTTGATTGGACATTACTGGAGGTTACTCTATTTTTTTTAAAATAGACAATAAATTCACTTTTAATTATGTTATAATTATTATAACAAATCATGAATATTTGATTATAGATATTAAAATACAGTAGTCACCAGTTACAATGCACATTTTCACAAAGCATTATAGTACTAACCGCAGTATATGGAATGACGAAAAAAATTCTATAGATAAGGTTGTGTGTTACTTACGAAAAACCAATACTTGTTAGCCACATGTTTACAACATTATATTTATTTATCTCTACTTTCATCAAAAACTAATATGGAATAAACAATAAACTATAAAAGATAAATATTATATCTGTTTGTTCATGAGGCAACAAATACAATCTGTTATTTTTAGGCTCTGTGTTAGATAACAGTGACTTATTAGACTGTGTTTTTATTATGAGAATGGGACAAAAAGAAATGAGGGGAAACAGGCATAGTCTGTTATCAGCTTAGGAAGCAATATTTTTCAAAGATCTGGTCACAGGTTTGTTGGCAAAAATTTGACATGCTAGTTATTTACATCCACGTGTCATCATACATTAAGAAGAGAGACATGATAAAACCCGCATTACATCTGATACCACAGTACATCCTGACTATACATGTCTTAACTACAGGAATAAAAATTTATCTTACGTACATCAGTTGCAGGTATAAAAATGTTAACACATATTTAAAAATTGATAATGATAAATAATAATTTTCACAAATTATCAAAACATAACAAAACATGATAATGATGATAATAAAGATAATATTGAAAAAGTAGGAAAAAAAACCTTCTTTTAGAAACAATTTGTATTGTAATGACGCAAAAGGTCAAAAAATGAGTAGAGAATCTTTCAAATAATAGAATTCTCTAAGGAAACTTCTGCTGTCACAAATATAATGAAAAATAAATATACTACTGATATAGAAAACGATTTTATAGTCACAAAAATTACTGTACAGAAAATTCAGTTCATATAATGCTATCCCTATACAACATCACTTCAATGGGGGTACATGGAGGCTACTTCCAGTCCTACCTTAAACTTACCTTCACACTGAACTGGAAAGATTATGCCCAAAACCAGAGATGTCAGCTACTAGAAAAGGCTCGTGAAAGAAAAGAATAGCCTGGGACCCCTGTTTATATTTTATTAGAAAGATTTTACTGATATGGAGTTAACCTTCAGTATGTGCCCAATAGTTTTCATATTTTCTTTATCCATGTAGAAACAGAAATATACAATAGTACAATGTTAATATGGTTTGAACCCCAAGGTGCTACAAGATCACAGAACTGACCAGTTAATTATTAACAATACATTTTAAAATCGATTTTTAAGGACATGATTATATGAACCTAGTAAAAAGAAATATATAATATTCGTATTTACCTTGTGGAACATTTCTTTCTAACTCTAACCGCACATTTGCTCTGTGGCTCTGAGCAAGGCTCATACTCTGAAACTAATTATACATTATTCATTAATGCAATGGATTAATATTTTATAAAATAATGTGCATACTTATTACAAACTTATATTTTAAAAAAATATAAATGATTTCTTTCCATGTTTGGTCTACAACACAAATTTAAAAAACAAAACTTGCAACAAATTCAAAATATACAAACATTTTTAAAAAAGGGAACCATTAAAAAATATTTAACAATAGCTATTAAAATTTGCCTAAATTAAAACACAGATGTAGGATTAAATATTTCTAATTAATAAATCTCTTTTCAATAAAAACTTGTTTTGAAGTTAGCACTATTCTAGTAGACTGAATTTGAATGTTTATGGTCAGAAACATTTAAGAAAATTGTAAAAGTAGTCTAACTTTACTATGCAAATAATTTTTGGAAATTTCTAAAAGTATACATATTACAGTGGAAATAAAACCACTAATATAGTTTCACGAAATTCTTATTAGATTAGTGGTCTAATTTCCTTTGTATTATGAAGTTTCACCAAGTACGGACTATTTCATCAATAAATGGTTACATATTAGTTATTAAAACTGTGATCATATTTGCTAAAGTACGAAAGAGAGTGGAAAACAAGCTGGGTAGAGTACTGATATTTTTCATCAGAAGTGGTGACAATAGTGATGATTTTATGAGCTAAGTAGTGATTCTAATGTTACCTCAAAGTCGAAACAAGACTTTAAAAAAGCACAGCTCCAAAAAGTTCAAAAATCAGCGGAACTTGAAAGTATCTTCCTACCAATTTTTTACCCAAGGCTTAAACACTGAATGTTCATATTGTAACACTCTGAAGAATGGTATTGGAGAATCATAAAATAATGTTTAGTCATAAAATTGTGTAACTATATGACAATGATTTAGCCTCGAGCTACTAGTGCCATGTAAAGGCAGATCATTAGTTGGCCATCTACTATACAGCCAGTACTTCATTCCAAGCAGCTAATAGGTTGGTTTAATTTTTTTAAAACACCTTTAATCTTATGTGAGTTATAAATGACACTGTACCTCATTTTTGAGTAGGTAGCAAATAACTACATAAAATAGTAAAATATGTAGTACAATATGAATGTAAATATGTTAATTTTTAATTAATAACTTTTAATATGCACTTTTTTTAATCTAATAAACTACAAAAGATATTGCAAGAGTTATAACTCCCAACCTCTTCTGGAATGACCCTTAAAACTTCCAGAAGTATCCATAGAGTTTTATCGGCAGGAATTGATGGCAAATTTGTGTTATTGAACATGGTCAACAGCTCTGGTATAGCCAATGGCCAGTAAGTAGGAGTAGTTTGCAGAATGTATGCAGATAACTGAAACAGAAAATTCATTTCAATTTTAGTACATCTGTCAATAATGTGCTGCAATCACATATCAAAAATATACAAAATACACCTTTTTGTGCTAGCCTTCAGGGTAAGACTGAGACCCCAGACACATATAGAATATATAACACACAAACAATAACTTGTTTACACTCTAGTGCTCACAATTCTGGTATATTTGAATCAAATTTGGCACAAAAGTTTATTATGGTACAATAGATGCAGTTAACGAGGGATACTTAATAATTTTGTAAATTGCACTAAAATGTGCCACTTTTATGTATTTACTTAATTATTTATCAAAATTTACTTCAACATATAAAGCTACTGTTAACCTACTTACAGCTATGCAGAGCCTATTGAGAACAATTTTTGGTCCTAATGCATAGTCAATTATTGCTTGCAGGATTTGTTTTTTTAATGTTTCATATTCCTCAACAGGTACTTCACACCAATTCTTCATTATCTTCATATGTAACGTTGTCGCAGCAAAGAACTGTGCTTCTGACGACTGTAAAAGAGAAACTAACATGAATTATTTTGTAACACCAGAATACAATAACATTTTAATACTATTAATGCTGTAAATTAACTTTATTATATTTCTAAAGTTTAAGACTTTTCTTTTCTAGTTGAAAATCATCTATCATTAAATGTTTCATGTATTCTAGCACTGTTGTCTGGCAAAAGCTGTTTGTATTTGTTAATGTTTGTTTTCTGAGCTCTTTTAAATTTTGTTCCTCCAGCAACATCTATGTTTTTTGGATGGTTTTTCTTTTTAATATTAGGCTACATCATAGAAAATAGTTAACATTTTAAAAGAAAAATTAACTCCAGGTAACAATGCAGCGGAAACACAAATAATAACAAATATCTTTTACATATTTAATTATTTAATTAATTCTTAATTCTTTAATATTGTATTAAAAATTTAATATTTAATTTTAATTTGAAAATATTCTTTCTTATATTTAAAATTGAAATATAAATTTTAAAAATTTAATATATTCTTTTAAATTTACATATTTAATTATCCTTAATCTTTTACATATTATTTAATTAGTATATGCTTCAAAAACATGTTCTGAGCATATATACGTGTTATGTTTCTTGGCACTGTAAATTATCAGAATTGTTATTTTAAATGTAGACTTGAGTGTTTTACACTTAAAATACAATACTCATATGCACTTTGTATATAAGCTTAAAATTACTTACATATCAAACATAAACTATTACAAGAATGGATCAGCTGACTTCCGTGTGCTATCTATACTGATACAGAACACATTGTGCTGACTGTAATTCTTGTAGCTTAATATTTAAGATCCCTACTTAATGAGCAACTTAATGCCACACCACACCACAAGAGAAACACTGATATAAATAGGCTATCTTAACGGTCAACTAGCTGTTGCACCACCTTCAGGCACCTCTGGCAACAGAAAACCTCATTCACAGGCAAGCCAACAGTTAGTACATTATGTAGCTTATATGTCTTAATAAGCAAAATATCAGTCATAGTTGTAGAGGTTTTTTTTTATTTCAGTTTATCAGTGCCGGATTTTAAGTTTTAAAATATTTATAATAGAAGAAATTTGTAAAAAGAAACAAATATAATAAACACGCGCACACACACACACACACACACGCATGCACGCACGTGTGTGCGTGCGTACGTGTGTGTATTTATTTTTTACCAAAATATCTTATTTCATGCTCATTTGTAATAATAATAAAGAATATAAAAGTGAGTAAAATACCATAACTATTTTTTCCTTGCAAAAACAATCAATTTAATGTATGTAAGTTTAAACAGTATTAGTAATTAAATTTTTTTTTAATAATAATTGTTTTAGGTAAATAAGCTCTATAGGTTGTTTTAGATTTTTCAGTAATTTTTTCGCTAAAATAATTTATTGCATGCCTAAAACCAAAAATCCGAAATATAAAAGTGTGGAAAGCATGCGAAGTATGATAAAAATCAAAAATAAAAGTGATACTTCAAATACTTCAATACTTCAAAATTGCAATACTTTGCAATTTTGCAATACTTCAAAATTAAATACTTCTATATGCAATAATTCAAAATTGCTCCAGCACGAAAGTAGGTAAAGTGTTTTTGATCACTAAAACGATAAAAAACCTTTATTATTTAAAAAAAAAGATGTCCAAACTTAATTGAAACGGTTGTCGAGTGATAAGCCTAACTAGACATGCTACATCATCAGGTGAGTACCTTTATTATTTTAAAAAAAGATACACCTAACTGACATGATTGTTGGGTGAAAAAACTATTTAATAAACTAATTACAAGTAATATGTTTTTTAGCGTTAAATGATAAAAAAACCTTTATTTAAAAAAAAATTCTGAAGACCTAACTGACATGGTTGTTGGTTAACACAAAACAAGAGGAATAACAAAAAAGGAAAACTGTGTAGTTCACAAATAACAGACACCATTTTATCAATGTTTTCATTACAAGAACAAATCAACGAAAAAAGCAATAAGCCTTAATATTTCGTAATGGCTGTCAGAATGTGTATAACGCACATGAACAGTAGGTACATGCAGTTAATAATAATGTGCATGACGTGTAAATTCATGTATGAAATTTAATATTTTTAATGCAATGTAAACAGCATTGACGTCACAATATAGTTCCGTAAAATATGATCTATAATCAAAAGTAATCTTTAAGAAAATTATTTCCACAGGTGAATATGTGTTAATTAGGTAATAAGGTGTAAGGTAAAACAAAAACAAAAAAACATGTTTTTATCACCCAACAACCATATTAGGTTCACCACTCAACAAATGATTCAGATATTTTTTTAAAAGGTTTTTTTATTGTTCTAGCAATTAATAGGTAAAAATGCAGTATAGCCTGTTCTGCCTTTTCAATATTTTTTTACTGAAACGCTTCAGTACATGACCAAAAGCAATAATCCAAAATATAAAAGCGCAAAGTAAAAACAAGAAGTATGATAAAAATCAAAAATAAAAGTGACCAACGACCTCAAAATTGCTACCGCGTGAAAGTCGCTAACGTGTTGTAGATAAGTAAAATGATAAAAATACATCAAAAATGAGTTTTGCGTGATAAAAGCACAGAAACCACGATAAGTACTATAAACATCTAAAATAAAAATGATCAACATAACCTCAGAATTGCTACTGTGCGAAAGTCGTTAACATATTGTAGATCGGTAAGACGATAAAAATACGTGTGATAAAAAACTTTATATCTTTTTTAAACAAAAAAACCCCAAACCTAACTGACATGGTTGTTAGGTCTAACACGGTGATGCATGAAGAAAACCTTTTATTTCTTTTTAAAAAGAATACTGCATAACCTGACATGGTTGTTAGGCCTAACACGGTGATGCTAGAAGAAAACCTTTTTTTAAAAAAAGAACAACAAT
This sequence comes from Callitettix versicolor, assembly GCA_022606455.1. Taxonomy (NCBI): domain Eukaryota; kingdom Metazoa; phylum Arthropoda; class Insecta; order Hemiptera; family Cercopidae; genus Callitettix; species Callitettix versicolor. The sequence continues at coordinate 66,420,029 of CM040183.1, read as the reverse complement.
ACTCAATAACCTAACTGACACAGTACTTGCCTGGTGAACCTAACTGACACAGATTAGGTATTCATCTTTCGATCGTATTCATGTGTGCACCTGTCTCATAATCAACAAATTAATCGTGTGATTGACCATGAGATGGACAAAGCCGTTGTCAGAAAGGCAATTTAGGCCTAACAGCCGTGTCAGTTAGGTTATGAGGTTTTTTGTTTTAAAAAAATAATAAAGTTTTTCATCACGCAAAACCTGTTTTAGAAGTATTTTTATCGTTTTACTGATCTACAACATGTTAGCGACTTTCGCGCGAGTAGCAATTTTGAGGTTATGTTGTTCACTTTTATTTTTTTTTATTTTTATCGTACTTCTCATGGTTTTCGTGCTTTTATATTTTTTATTATTGCTTTTGGGCATGTAATAAAGCGTTTTTGTAAATAAAATATCGAAAAATGCAGAACAAGCTACATTGCATAAGTACCGATTAATAACACGTTCCACGCTTTTATATTTTCGATTATTGCTTTTGGGAATGTAATAAAGCATTTTAGTAAATAAAATATTGAAAAATGCAGAACAGGCTACATTGCATAAATACCGATTAATAACACATTACCTACTGTTTGCAGTAGCAATTTGGAGGTTATTCAGTTTACTTTTATTTTTGATTTTGATTGAAAGCTACTCCTGTGCTTTCCGCACTTTTATATTTTGTATTGTTGCTTTTGGGAATGTAATAAAGTGTTTTAACGATAAAAACTGCCGAAAAATCGAAAACACTGCATATATACTGTTAGGTTACATCATTAACTAGGTCCTAGTTTAGTATCTATAGGTATAACATACCTTATCAACCTGCAACAACTCCCATACAAAAACCCATGCATTTGGAGAACATCGTGCTGCTGTTAACCACTGATGAGCTTGTGCTTGCATATTTGTATCAGTATGATAAAACTGTGATACAGCATGCTCTAAATTTGGTGCATTATACTCCATTGTTAATTACTTTATTTTTTAAGCAAACTTATCGGTAAACTAGTTATCTTATTTTTTTATCAATGAAATTATTGCTTTCTTGTCATATAGAATGTAGCTTCATTTTTATTAAAAATAAAAGTAATAATTATGGTCCAAGATATAACAAAACAAAGTGCAACTTGGCCTATGAACTACTGACACATATAATCATTTTTTAACTACATAACATGAATTGAATTTTCTACTTAAGATAGCCTACATACTAACGTTTTTACTAAATGAAAACTGAATTTTGAACCACAAAAATTTAACCTAACCAAACCATACCACTTCAAAAAACAAAGCTATCAGCTATCAACACTCAACAGATCAACATTGTCAGTGTTGCCAATAGAAAAAATTCCACGCTGCACCTCAAAATTTTCCCACTTCAGCAAAGATTACCACCATATTTCCTACTTACTATACTTGTATTTTTATTTATGAAGGATTAGTTTAAATACAAGTTAAAAAGGGTAGACAGACATGTTGATGCTTTTAGGCGTATGTAGTGGTTAATTTGCATTCCTTTTCTTCGTTAAAAACCTTTTTTTTTCTCCGTTAAAAAATTTCGAAGAAAACACACTTTAATTCATATGCATAAAAAAAATCACTTTTCGTGAACGTTAATAAATAGACTTTGTTTATAAAGATTATGGAAAAGTAATCATTTTTTTAGACCATCACTATGGAATGAAAAAGTCATCGGAAAACATTAACGTGATTAATGATATTCGAGAAAAAATGGCTTTATGCTAATAATCTGTACTTACCTTTTTATATTATTAACAATTACTATTAAAAAAAAATACAATCTTAATTTTGTAACAAGAAAATAATGTTTATGCTAAATAATTAATTACAAGAAAAGTTGAATCGAAATTTAAAATTAATAAAAATTGTTTATATGAAAATGTCTTTGTGCAATTTACCCAAAAATAACGGTTAAAAACAATGAAAATAAATACGATATGTTAATGAGTTCCCAATAAAATCGCAAATAAAATACAGTATTGTAATTTAAATAAAGCCGATACTGTCTTTAAAAAATATCAATGTTATCGATATTACTGGTAACTCAATATCGATTGAAACTATCGTTACAGATGTTTCAAAAGTATTGCTTTTGATATCCCTAATCCCAACCCAACTATGTAACTGTAACAAATGAGTAAGTTAGGCAATTGGCAACGTTTATGTAATTTTTTTATTGTTCAATTGTTACATTATTTATTTTATAAAGGAGAATAAAATTGGTTTATTGTACTACTAGTATTTGGAAATTTGGCTAAATACAATTGGGAAAACGAACGTCTGCAGACTATAATAAATATTATACTGGACATAAACTGTACATTAAGAAAAGGTTTAAAATAATTTTATAATTTGTGAAGCTGTTAAAAAAAAGTTGCAATAGGCCTTATCTATTACTACAACAGTAGGTAGGCTATCTAATGAGTAAGTCTTAGTTGTATTTTATTATTATTGTAATTTCAAACCTGGCTATAAGTAGCTTAAATTGTTGTAAGGTTTCAACAACTTTGGAAACCTTATTTTTGGACTATATTTTTCAAGTATTTTTGTAGTGATATTGATGGCTGGTAGCAATGTTTGAGTTATTTTATTTTACACTATAGCAATTCATGTTCGTTTATCTGTAATGGTAATTTTGAAGAATAGTGTGACCATTGTTAATAGAGAATTTCTTTTTTTATTTTATTTATTTATTTATTGAAAATGTATGTTATTCTGAATATTATAGTGAAAATGTGTTTGTGGGAACTCAAAAATGTTGTAATAGTTTTTTTTGAAAATTGCTAGTTCTGTGAATAAAATAGCAATTTCAAAAAATACAATTGAAATTGTTCAAAAATAGCAATTTCAAAAATTTGTTAATGAATAATACAAATATTACGTAAACTATACTTTTTTATATTATGAAATATTTTATAATTTTGTGAAATGTTATTTTTATTTCACTAAAATTTGTAAAACCTTTTTTGATTTTTGAGGTTTGTTTATGCTTTATTTCAGAGGCCAAATTGTCTCCTGATTCATTTTTCATGATGGCCAACTGGGTTCCTTATTCCTTGTTTTAAAATTGATAAATTTCCAGTGAAAACAATAGAAACTTTTTTTAAAATGACTTGAGGACCTAACTGACACAGTTTTGTAAGAAATCAGTGTTGTATAAAAACCTAAGTGATACGGTTTTGTATAGAAATAATATTCTGTGAAACTTTCTAAATGAATCTATAAAGTAATATTTCAAGGAAAGAGAGCAATTTTTGAAATCACTCTGTTTTTCTATGGGAGGCAATTTTCAAAAAAATTGCTAAGGCTACAATTTTCAAGCTACCAACAAATTTTTTTCAAAATAATGTATATTGCCATGAAAATTAAAAGAAAAAAAATTGATAACTGTAATGCTGTTCTCTACTGTTACCAGTATAATTTTTAGTAAATATGATTTTTCACTTGTTTTGTCAATTTGCCAGTATTTTGGCACTTTCACTTGATTTACTTAAGTAATGATGTTTTTGTTTTATTATGTACGTATTATTGAATTAAAAGATTTTCAGCGATGATAGATAAAATTTTGTATGGTAAGTTACTATTTTAAGCAATTTTTAATAGAACTATTGTGTGATATCATTGTTACTGATTACTTTGAATGAAGCAAGCTAGATTTACTGTGCCAAGGTAACTAACCAGGGTACTACTTGTACGAGTTATCACATTATGATAAGTCATTACATTCCTAGTTCTTGTAGTGCTAGATGATATTAATTATTGTTATAGTAAAATTAGTTGCAAAAATAATGTGTTAAGTAATTAAAAAACTAATTACAACTAATTTTGTTTATACATTTTAAATTATTTTTAGCTTAGACATTATTTTCTATCTACGTTACCATCAAGGCAAGATTACAAATAGTTTTAGAATAGTGGTTTCAAAATGTTGTAATTTCCCATTTGGTAGTTGAAAAACAAGTAGTGTGTGTGTGTGTGTGTGTATGTGGCTGGAGATCCATGTACTTACTTTTTCTTATGTGGAATTCATTCTTAGGTTTATCTGTCCATTAGTTTCAAGTTAGTCGACAGATTTGTCACTGTCATCACCTTATCTTGGGCTGAAGTCACCGTTGGCCTAGTCTGTGTTTTGGACACTCTGTTTCAAGAAAATCTTCACCAACAATTTTATCATGTAATTCATTGTCTATTTCTTTTAACAGTCTTTCACAGTCTTAAGTTTTTAAGTAAATCACATATGTTTATGTACAATTTGTCAAAACACACAAGATATATACAAAAACTATCTAATAAATTGTTTGAATACAGAACTATTTAAAAACCCATGAATTAAAAGTAATATATGCAAATCTGAAATTTGAAAATGTAATATTGAAAAATAACATTATTACAAGAGCTTCTTAAAATTGAAAAACTTGTAAAAATCATGTGAGATTAAAAAAAAAGTACCTGCAAGTTTTTATTAATGTTGAAGCTATTGACAGTTTTATGACAATGTGTTTTGTGAGAAGAGGTAAAAGCCTTCAGTGCTGTCATCTGTAGTCACAAGTTTTACAAAGCTTTTTAATGTTCGAGGGTTAAGAATTAACCTCTAAGGCCTAAACATCTCTCTCTCTCTCTCTCTCTCTCTCTCTCTCTCTCTCTCTCTCTCTCTCTCTCTCTCTCACACACACACACACACACACACACACACACACACACACACACACACACACACACACACACACACACACACACACACACACACACACACACACACACACACACACACACAAACACACACAAATGTTAAATACTATAATTAAAATGTTTTGTTTTAATAATCATGCTAATGTTTTCATACTAATTTCATTTTAAAAAATAGTACGTAGACACCATATTTTATAAAATTCAAACTCCATTTAAAATGTTAGGGTATGTCAAACTTAATTTCAAATTGAAATCATACATTTATGCACAAGTTCATTTTTGTACTTTTTTATTTGGAAATACAAGCGTATTTGATCATTATATTCTTCAGGTTTTGATATTATGCTAACATTTTTAGATTTCTGATTCACATTCTGCAGAACGATGATTTGAATGTTTGTTTGTTTGTAGATGGTGACTGGATAAGCAAATATTTGTTCTAAAATGTTTGAAGATTCAATTCAAGATGGAGCACTTGTTAGGTGTTTTATTTGTGATGAAATTGTTGAAAGTACGAAGATGAGCATTGGGATGGATACTAGACTCGACATTCCTGCTAAACTTAGTCAGCTTGTTGGTGATGAGTATACAGTAATTGTTTCTGATGAGGATTACTTATGTAACCTGTGTAATCAACTAATGGAAAAGATGGATGAATTACAAAAATATTTAGATTGCATTGTAGTAACACTTAGTAATCATTTAAACAGAAAATACAATTTAATCACAGATGAAAGCAATACACAGGTAGCCTAATTTTTTATTTCTTATTTTATTTAGAAATTGATAAAATATAAAGTTGTATTTATTTTTGTATTTAATCTTAATTACTATTTGATATATATTAGTGAGTAATTTGTCATAATTGTAGGTATATAAAAATTCTGTACCTACATTAATGAACTCCATTTCAGAGATGTATTGATTCTTTCAGAAAACTCTTAATAAAAAATGTGTTTACGAAATGGAAACTTCAGGCATTTTAATAATTAATTATTATTGTTTCAAATTTCTGGTAATCTCTTAAGAGATGTTTAGAAAAATATATATAAATATATAATAGTCACAGATTATTATGTTCTCTGGTTAATCTGATCAGCCGCTTATACTGATGAAATAATGTATAACTTAACATTACTTTTGTGGCAGTTATTATGCATAAGCAGTTTATATAATAAGCAGTTTTGCCGCTTCATACATTCAAAATATATTTAAATATTACCTAAATGCAGCCTTTATTCATCAAAGTAAATGGATTTTTTGTTTAGTGTTATGTTTGAGTAGAACTGCACAACTAATTACATTTTCATGAAGTAAACAATCAAGGCAAAACTATTAAGACTATATACATTTATTCAGTGAAAATGAGGAGTATAAACAAAGCACTAAAATACAGCTGCTTTAAGTACAGCTGACCAGTAATTTTGTACAAGTTATATTAATATATCTCAGATTGTGTTACTGTCCATTTTGTGATAAGTATAGTATGGTAACAACAAACATAAATATACTTATTTTATTACATTTTTTGTTTTGCAAAGTTAGTCTTCCTTTTCATGTCGCCAGTTGATAAGACATCAGTTTGTTAATTAATCTAACAATTGATGATCATAGATTCACAGTGCAGTATCATTTTACACTATCTATCAAAAGGGCTTGTTGGTTGATTTGACTTAGACACTGATCAGTCTGCTCTATCTTTGAACTGGGCACCTGAAGGTCATGGGTTCAAGACTTGTAGTTATTGCTATAAACTTTACTCTTACTCGAAATCATTAGCCTTATTGGCATAAAATATTGGCGTTAAGGAGGAAACGTATACTGTATTTTTATACAGTATAGTTGATATAAACTGTAACATGTGCAGTGATTACTGATCATACATTTAGAATGTGTAGTGTAAAAGCATTTACCTACTTTTTAATTCTGCTTGAAAATGTTCGGTGTTGTATTTAAAATTAGTGTCACAGAGAAGCAGCCACCAAATTGAAATTCCTCAATCTACGTAAAGTATATAGCTTAAAGTTAGGGAAAAACTGTAAAATTCAGTTCAACTTCCAAACGATTGAAAAAGGATGAGATAAGGAAAAAGTCAGTCTGTAGATGATGCTCATTAAACCATTTGTAATGTGGTTTAAGCTCTCTGTAACTAAATCATGCATTAATGTAAATGTTTTCAAGTAACTGTGATTTTACATTATTTAATTTTTACCAACAATACCCATCCTGACCATTGTTGCAGATAATTACATGTCTGTAAATGTAAATGCAAATTTGTTTCTTGATAAGCTAGCTTTTGTGTACTGTATTTTCGAGTAAAATATTTAAATACTATTGAACTGTTTCTAATTGTAAATACAGTATGTAAAAATGTTTATCTTTTGTATAAAAACTTTAAAACTTGTCTAACATGTTTTATAAATAAAGCATTTATGTTTAGCGAATCGAACATGATGTTAGCCCATGCTAGGGACCCTGCATGTGTCATTTTTTTTATCTGCTGCTTAATATGATCTCCACTTATGTTTAAAACATGAAATTCCCAGTGTGATCACAATAACCAGCGACAACTGTATTTATTAATCCCAAGTATCTTTTACTACAATAAAAAAACTATGCAACATTTTAGTTTTATTTTATGAAATTACGAGGGTTGATCAAATATAAACGAGACTGACTTTCTAAAAAATTTTCCGTTGGACATTGAACTCTAAAGGGTGGGGTTTCAGGTAGCCTGGGAGGTTTGGGACGGGCAACATTTCCGTTCGGACCCTTCAGTATAAAACTATACAATGAGTGAGAGTGAAGTGCACGTTTCCGTGGAGCAGAGAATTATTATTAAGTTTTTGGCCAAGGAGGGGGTCAATCCGACTGAAATCTTTCGTAGATTGACGGCTCAATACGGGGACAGGACCCTGTCAAGAGCTCGCGTTTTTGCTTGGCACAAGGAATTCGCCGAAGGACGGGAAACAGTAGAAAACCTCAGCTATGATCGTCGCCCGACCACTTCCGTCACGGACGAAAACATTGATGCTGTTCAGAAGCTCCTGGACGAAGACAGACGTATATCGCTGCGATTTATTGCAGATGAACTCCAGTTGAGCTATAGTAGCGTTCAAAAAATCGTTACATCAAACCTGGAACTCAGCAAAGTATCTGCAAGGTGGGTTCCATGAATTTTGACCGACGTTCACAAACGGAATCGTTTGGAGATTTGCCAGCGACTATTGACCCATTTTGAACGAGATGGTGAGGCATTATTAAACTGGATTGTCACCTGTGACGAAACATGGGTTCACCATTACACTCCCGAGTTGAAACAGGCAAGTATGGAGTGGCGGAAGAAGGGAGAGAGGGCGCCTCTGAAGGCCAAATCACGATCGTCGGCCGGGAAGGTAATGGCCACTGTATTTTTCGACAATCAAGGCGCCTTTCACGTCGATTTCCTCCATCAACGACGCACAATAAATGCACAATATTATTGCAATGTTTTAGAGGCCGCAAAACAGTCTTTTCGTAGGAAAAGGAAATCTAAACCGGCGAGAAACGTCATTCTTCTTCACAATAATGCCCGACCACATTCGGCGAACACTATGAGGCTTAAACTCGATCAAATTGGCTGGGAACCAATGGAACATCCCCCATACAGTCCAGACTTATCACCCTGCGACTATCACCTGTTTGGGCCACTCAAAGAGGTGCTTGGAGGCCAGCGTTTCAAAGACGATTCTGCGGTGGAGACCTTCGTGCTCCAATGGCTCAATGAACGCCCGAGAACTTTTTACGAAGATGGAATTAAAAAACTTCCAATTAGGTGGGAAAAATGTGTTACTCGTGCGGGAGACTATGTAGAAAAATAAGTTGTATCAAGAATAATTTGTAAGTAAGCAATAATTTTTTTAAAAAATCAGTCTCATTTATATTTGATCAACCCTCGTAGGTTAATTTATTTTTATAATGTATTATTTCATTTTAGTCACTAGTTGATCCCTTTTAGGAGATGTTTGAAATAATGATGTATACTTAGCAAGTGTTTGAAATAAAGTGTATAGAATGAATAGGCATTTCAATCTTCTAGGTTTTCAGAAAATAAATGTATTAGTATCTAATTAGTTTTGTTAACTAAAAAAATGTTTTGTTTTAATTATACCTGTCTTCGTAAATCCCTTTGCATGTTTTAACATGTAATACTAAATGGTGCATTTCTGCTTTTGTAATAAATAGATTACAATACGTAATACACCACAAACTCAAAACTTTGTAAGATAATCTTTGTAAGGTAACTGTAAATAAAAGAAAAGAATATAAACAGTAACGTAAGTGGAAAATTGCAATAGTGTTTGTGTGTAAGGATAAATTTGTGAACATTGCATATTATTACTGAGTTACATTTAGGAGGTGAACGGTGGTCCAACAATAACAAACCAGCCACTTTTGGATTCTCTCGTTAGATGATAAGGCAATTACTCTATTACTATCTTATTTAACATCTTTTTCATGTATCCTTTTTAAGGTGAATTTAGTAATAATAATAATTAGACAAACTTTTTAATACAATATAAATAATAATTTTTTGTTATTTCCAGGAAGGTGAAGACAAAAATATGAAGAGGATTGATACTGAAGTTTTTAGTTGTACAATTTGTCCTTTTTCTTCTGCACAAAAACATACATTTGAAAGCCATACAAGGATACATGTTTTAAACAACATAAACAGTAATAATAATGTTGTCACTGAAAAGTTGCATTTATTTGAATGTAAAGATTGCTTTAAAACATATTCAAAAAGGGAGGATTTAATCAAACACATGCAGCTTGACCACACATTGAGTCCAACATTAGATGAAACTGATACTGAAGGAGAACCAAATAGCGAAAGTGAAAAAGAATCAAGGCTATATAGTTGTAATAATTGTTTTCTTACTTTTGTTGATGAATCACTTCTTATTGAACACGATTGCCCTCAGGAAAGCGATCACGATGGAAATGAATCTGATTTAAATACACATGAAAGTAGGACAGATCAAATTCAAACTAAGTTTGGTGAAGTAGAACAATATTTTTTAGATAAAGACACTGTTCAAAACGAGAACTCAAGTTATGGTGAAGCGAATGATCAGTCAGTTAATAGTATAAAATTAAATAATTTCTTAGAAGGAAAAGGACATTCTGAAATGAGTACTAACGTAAACACAGACCTTCAGTCATTTGAAAGTGTTGACATTGAAAAAGATGGACCGTTATTTGGAAATATATCTTGTCTTGTCTGTAATGAGATGTTTCCATCAGCTGAGAAAATGAATGAGCATTGCAAAAAACACAAAACGAATTTGAGTGTTGAAAATAATGATGAAGGTTTAACAGATTTTGGTGTAGAAGAATTAATTGTGTTTGATCATAATATCGATATTGTTACTGCAGAAGAAAAAAATATGATTTGTGAAAATAATAAAACATCATCTGATCAAAATTGTATTACTACTAATAATGGTTTTCAAACTTATACTAAAAAGAAAGTGTTTGTTTGTGGAAAATGTGAATTTAAAACTAGCTTGTCTGTGGAATTAAAAGCTCATTTTTTAGTTCATCTTAAGAAAAACAATGCAAGCAAACCTGACCGTATATGTTCTATTTGCGATATTAGTTTTGAAAGAGTTGCACGTTATCAGAGGCACATGAAAAGTCATGAAAATAGTGAAGGACCTTTAAACTGCTCAAATTGTGGGATACAAGTGCAAGATAAAATACACCTTCGAAATCATAATATGCAAAATCATCCTGTGTTATGTAAAAAACCTGTGTGTGATATGTGTAATGAGCTATTTCCTACATTCAAATTACTTAAAAAACATAAATATGTAAAACATAATGGGCATTTTATTTACAAATGTAACTTGTGTGATAAGTCGTTTAAACAAAAGATACAGTTAAAGAATCACTTGGAATATGCTCATCGCTCCAGTCCAAAATGTAGATTTTGTAACAAAACCATTGAGAACCTGAAGAAATTACGAGAACATGAATATAGACACATGAGACATGATTCTAAAATATTTCAATGTGATATTTGTTCAAAAGTTTTTAAAACTCATTCTGGTCTTAGGTTTCACAAATTACGCCATAGTGGAAAATATCCATTTTTTTGCGAAATTTGTGGACATGGATTTGTATCCATTAAAATGCTTGAAGAACATAGAGGAGTTCACACTAAAGAAGATAGATATATGTGCGATATTTGTGGTCGAATGTTTTGCTTCTATAGCTCATATATGATCCACCGTAAATGGCATGATAATCCTCTTCCATATAAATGCAACATTTGTAATCAAAAATTTCATCACACATCAGTTTTAGCAGTTCATAAAAGGCGAGTACACACTGGAGAACGTCCATACAAATGTCCTTTCTGTGTTTTAACGTTTGTTGTTAGTAGTACGTATAAAAAACATTTATGTTTACACACTCAAGAGTTTCCTTACAATTGCAATAATTGTAATCGAGGATTTACCACACGAAGGAAATATTCAACACATCTGGCCAAAATTCATGGTGATTATTCTCTTCTTAATCAAGGACCAAAGAAGTGCGAATATAAAATGAGTCTACGACAGAACGAATGAAAATTATCAATTTTCGCATTAAATATAATGTAGCTGTAATATTTGTTATTGTTTACAAAATGTTTATTTGCAAAGAATATGAAGACTGATACTGTACTGTATTTGGAGAGATTAGAGTAACCGCACTCATTAAGGAGAAACTACCATTACATGTGCACCATAAAACTTCAATTTTAATGCACAATTATATTTTAAGATGAAAAATTTAGTGAGCTCAGGAAACTGAAACAATATACAGAGTGCAATTATGCAACATTGTTAAGTAATGACACTCCCATTTAAGGGTATATATGTTTAATGCTTAAATCATTATTTTATGGCCTGTAGCATTGATCACAAATGAAAACATCTGGTTTCTCATCATCACTGTAATCTTTATAGCTCTTATTTTGCATATAATTTACAAGCGAATTCATCTTATTTAGCAACTCACCATCTTTTCCAAACTTATCACAAATAAATATAGTTTACTTCATACAAAAAAATCTGTACCAGGCAGATAACAAATAGTTATCTCATGTTTTTACCAAAATCTCATGTAGTTTTCAAAAATATTTTCAAGACAGCTTTTACTGGCTTGAGTTGACATTTTTCATTATTTTGGTTGTCTTAGAAATAATTTTTCAGAATCTAGAAATGGCATGAATAAACAAATATCATTTTTACCCATGGCCATTGCACTGTTGTAAATTCTGATTTCTTCCAGTACTTGAATACATCAATATTTTTCTTTGAAAGCGATACCAATTCCTAAAACAAAAATCCATTAGTATTTGGTTACGTAAGTTTCATTGTAGTGTAAGCAATATTCTATAGTACTTGGATCTAATTTGTATCAACAAAATGCCTACTTGTAGATATTGTCAAAATGTGGCTACTCTGACCATAGTGTTTGTTTTCTGAGGCTTTATAGTTTCATTTCTCTTCCAGAATATAAACAGGGTTGAAGCTTCCCAGGTACATTGTTATTCTGTTTCTCTAGAAGTTATTGGGCAGGTGAAAGTTCTTCGTGTTATCTAAGGTACATCCAGATTTTTAAGGATTTATTAGACTGCATGTTCTGGTGTCATTCTACTGTATTCTTTGGTTTTTAAAAGGGTGTTTTTCTAATAAGGATTCAGGATTGCAGACAGTTAAATTACTGCTTGTTTCATAAGATACAAGCTGTTTTGTGATCCTTTCTGTTATCATAGCATAAACTAGTTTGCCAATTTCTGTTTTCGTATTCGTATGAACATCATTTATACTGTATGGCTATGCACAATTGGAATCACAAAAGATGATGTAGTTTTTCCAAGATATTATTTCTGTTACTTTGTTGATGCTGCAAGCAATTACACCAAATCTTCAGCTGGAAAATATGATATTTCAGTTTTTTCTAATGTGATATTTTTTTCATGTGCAGGAAATTTTCATGATATAAGTCATTGGTGTTATCTGTCATTCATGGTATAGGTAATTTTTTTCCTTAGCGTCCATATTTCATGTCAGTTAGACTAATTAGGACAATGGATCAGCTTTAATGGTAAGGGTGAAGGAATGGCAGTAACTATGGCTAGAACTGACAACTTCGAGATGCAGCAAACTGGTCAATGCCTTAGCCACAGTGTGGTGGCTCTACAAGCCCTTTAGATAGGTTGATCAGCAATTAGTTCATCAATATTTAAAATCCACTTTATCAAATGGAATGTTGTCCATTGGACCTTCATCTCCTGGATTAGTTTAACCTCACAATTCGATAGCTGGCTTCATTCATTCAAAAGTTTGTCCAGCTACATTGACAATTTAATGCGGTAATGACGATGTGATCCACCTGTGGTGCACACAGCAGTTTTTAAAACGCCGATTTACCCACTGTTGAGACACTGTTTCCCTTATTAAAGTGTATGTATACTCTCAATGATGCACTGGCATTGCCTTTTTATAGGTTCTACAGCAAAGGCAGTGTAGTTAAAAGCCATGTTAATTGGCTTATGGAATTTTTAAAAAGTCATTGTTCTACCAGCTTATCTGTATTTCAGGTTAAAAAAATTAAACTTTTGAACCACAATTTTTATTATAAGCATAACAGTAAAAAAACAACAAAAAACCTTAATTAGTTTAGTGTTTTTTATTAAAACACTCCAAACACATTGTAGCCTCATTTGGACAGCCTTTACAATAAGTAGGCACTTTTTTGTCTTTTTTTTTTTAGCTTGAAGTATCCAGTCTGTGGCTAAGATGCTCATAACGTAGCATTCAACGTTTTTCTGATTTCATTTAGTTTTCCTTCTTTTCTAATTAGACTATTCCCACTTACGTTTTGTGCTCTGCTTTCTCCTTAATAAATAATAATAATTTTAAAACTGTAACTTGAAACCTTTAAAAAAATGGCAAAATTTTGCAATATTTTCTTAGTATTGTTGGTATGTAATTAGACTTATATGAAAACTTATTAAAAGTAAAATCAAGTTAAATATAAATAGGAAATTTTCATGATATAAGTCATTGGTGTTATCTGTCATTCATGGTATAGGTAATTTTTTTCCTTAGCGTCCATATTTCATGTCAGTTAGACTAATGAGGACAATGGATCAGCATTAATGGTAAGGGTAAAGGAATGGCAGTAACTAGGGATAGAACTGACAACTTCGAGATGCAACAAACTGGTCAATGCCTTAGCCACAGTGTGGTGGCTCTACAAGCCCTGTAGATAGGTTGACCAGCAATTAGAGGTACTTTACTCAGAACTTGAAAACAGATGTTCATGAGGGAATTTCAGTTGACTACCTTTTTGTACCATTTCTCCCTCTTACACAGTAGCCTATAATATGAACTCTGAAAGGTCATTTCCTGCAGAATTATAGACAAACACGCATGTTGGCTTCAGAATAGGTTTTCCTTTCCTGTTGTTCTTGACAGAAGGCAATACATATTCATGTCTTCTGCGTGGGTGCTTATCAGTAAAAACATGTTATCGCTCAGTCATTTCTCTTTTCTTTTATTAATTTTTATGGTCACAAACTTGGAACGTCACACCATAATAACTCTACCATTTGCTAATATTAATCCAAGTAAATAATAGATTATTAGTTTGTCAATAAATAATGACTGGTAAGGTTCATTTTGTAAGTATTCGTTATCAGTAATTATTCTTTGTTAATTTATAACAGTACTTTAATCATGTGAAGGGATCACTGTTCAACTAGGCGTCATCAACCAATTTTGTCTTTTGGAATTAAATCTTTATAATTTAGAAGACAAAACAATAATCATGTTTGTTAGCTAAAGTAGTAAGTTTTGTATAATTCCATTGTTTTTCTGATGGTACTCTTACTTAAAAACACTTCTATTAAGTAAAGGTTTTTACATAAATATTCATGATAAAACTTTTCTTAATATAAGTCCATATTACTGTGCTCACTGTGTATATATGATGTGCAGCCCACTAGGGGGTCATAATTGCTAAAAGGTGTTAACATTGTTCATTTCGTAACAATTAAACTGAGTGCAATTACCATTCTGAGCAGCCTTACTCTACTCTACCTTAAATAATAAAAAGCATGATTAATATATTTCTTTTAAAAATGTACAATTTATGGTTACAGTATTTGAAAATCTGTTTGTCTATTGCTACCCTATATTTTAATAATGGATGTAGATAATAAATAAATGGTATATGAACACAGCACAAATTTTTTTTACATTAAATTTATTTAAAAAAGGTTTAATAAAACATTAATGAAACCAAACAAAACATTGGTATGTTGCAATTTCCGTAGTACCTGTAACAGAAAATCTTTGCCTTACATCTCAGATTAGTTAAATCTTGGTAAAACATACATCTTGGTAAAACATTAAAAATCTTGGTATGAAATACTTCAATACGCCAGCCAGCTGTAAATAATCAGTGTATTTATGGTTGAGAATGAAATAAAAGAAATTTATGTTTTGAAAGTGAATTGGAAGAAGAAAAATGAAACATGTCAAGGGTTTATTCTCATTTTTATTAATTTACTCATTAATTATATTTGTTTTTGTTTCAAGTTTTGTATACCGACTCCAGTTATGAATCTGATACAGTACAAGTAAAATTTGATATTGAGGATTTTGTGCCAATATTCTAGATTTTATATGGCAGTGAAACTGGACAAATGATAAAGTTGGGGCCATCTCTTGTGCTGTACAGATGATATTGAACCAAAGATGCAATCATATGAAAACTGTAATTTCAATGGAATCCAAGGCAGAAATTCAAGCAATGTGAAATGTACACTGCAATTTTGGACAGGACTATGAAAGATATACGTCATTCATTGCAGATTCTACTGAAACTAAAAAGAGACATTTTATTACAATGGGAGTTCCCAGAAATAAAGCAGAAGATTAATTAGCAAAAAAGACACCAAACTTCAACAAGCAAATAACTTTAATGCAAAAACTATATTCAAGAGAAAAAGGAGCAGACAGATGACTGCAGAAAAATTATGTTCCATTCAAAGGTCATTCAATTATCAGTAATAACCCATAGACCTGAGGTTTTTCAGAGTTAACCTTTTTGATTACCTAATTGAATTATCACCTAACAGTTGTTTCAAAATTTTGCTCTTTTATTTAAATTATAGTATATTATTAAGTGAGCACAATTGACTCTGTAATTATCCTGTCTGATGTGGTGGAAGGGTAAGCTGGAATGTATGTCAATGATAAGGCACTTCTACTGTACTGTCTGATTAATAATTTTTTTTATTAATACAAAATGCCTTGTTATGTAGTCTGTCCATTGGCATACGAGTCTTTGCACAGTGCCACCAACCACTAATCATCCACCCCAGTCACATTGCATGGTGGTTCTCACAGGTAAGGTAATATATACAGAACATAAAAGTGGTTCTTATCCCTTTAAATACTTTTATATTCTGAAGGCATTTGTGCATAAAACTATTGGGATTTCGGTTGGTACACATTGAAAGTACAATTTCAGATTATACTTTATAGTGATAAGAATGACCAGCCCAGACATTGTAGGTCTGCTGTACTTATCGTTAGGTTTTATCTGTTTCTTTCTGTACAGACGAGGGACTTTTTAACATATTACCTCTTTGTTTTTTTTCCTCAACAAGTGACCTTATGCACTGTTCTAGAAATTTAAAAAGTTTAAGGCAAAATATTTTAATGTTAATTCCTGTCATACAGTACTTAACAATGTTTATTAACAACATAATAAAGAAATACATTATTAGCAGTTCTATTTATAGTAAATATTTCTGACAGTGTGTAGTTTGTTGTTTCGTAGACCAGGTGGACAAAATAATTTGGCGCAGACAGAATTTGGATTTCCAAATCCATTACATGTACACAAGTTACAATTTACTAGCACTATCTCTCCTGGTTCACAGTGTTCTAAACAAAAAATATCAGTGAGTTATTACTTTTCAAACTATATTAAATAACACAAATTAACATTAGGTTTATTTGCAAAGTTTAAAAACAGTGTTTTATGTAATATAAACATCCGCCAATGTTTCTCAGTTTCAAAATGGTTTAATAATAATAATTACACTGTCTTTAATAAGACAGTGTAGGCATTGCTTGCAAAACAAAAAATGTCAATTATTGCAAAAATGTGTGACATTACTTGACATTTTTACATTAAAAATAATATGCAGCTACTGTAGTACTGTATAAATAACAGAACACTTTAAATAACAAAAATAATTTAAAAAGTGCTTTACAGAAGAAAATTATTAAGTGGTTAAACGTTAAATTTATTACTGTGTTGAGTATAATGATCTGCCTTCCTTAGCTTCGTCAATTCTACTTTTGTTGATGCGTTTCGGAGAACCTCCATCTTAAAAAAATTATATCTGCACTCACTGAGATATAGTATATCTATACTCACTGTTACTATGTTGAGTATAGATATAGTTTTTGAAGATGGAGGTTCTCTGAAACGCGTCAACAAAAGTGGAATTGATGAAGCTAGGGAAGTCAGATCATTATACTCAACATAGTGACAATAATCCTAGCAGAAAAGAAGAATATAAAAAGAATTTCAACATAGTCAGCCAGACGATGTTAGTGAAAAGACTTGAATTTATTTTTAGGAAGTTATATAAGATGTTGGCCAACATATGGTTTAACAAGAGTATAGATATAGCTTTTGAAGATGGAGATTCTCCGAAACGCGTCAACAAAAGTAGAATTGACGAAGCTAGGGAAGGCAGATCATTATACTCAACATAGTGACAATAATCCTAACAGAAAAGAAGAAGAATATAAAAAGAAGTTAAATTTGTTATTTATGACTAAATTTTTTTGTAACATTATACAATTTCTAAAGATGTAACAATGAATATTAATCCATTTCACCAGATATTTCAGAAATAAGTTCAAATTTAAGTAGTTGTGGATTTGTTTCTTGACTACTCAATGCTGTTAATAAATTGTAAATAATACAAGTAGGCATTTTCATTTCAACTGGTTGCTTTTTATTAATTATATACTTTATTTTACACGTTATTATTACAGTACATATTATCTATATAATCTATTCATAGATAAAATGTAATGTGTGTGTGTATGTTTGTATACTCATACGTCTACAGTTTTATTCATCTTGATGAAACTCTGCTCCAGCCGCCTCGGAGGCCTAGTGGATAGCATACTAGGCTTTCACCCCGAGGACCCGGGTTCGATTCCCAGCGAGGGCTTGGCATTTTCATACGCTATAAATCATCCCATCGTCTGCATTAGCTCAAGTGTGCACAATAGTCGGACGTTAAAAAAAAAAAAAAAAAAAAAACTGGACACAACTTTCAAAGTAAGCGGAAAGTTACTGTTTACATCTAGTTACCATATTACCAATTGCTGGTTACCATTGAAACTTACAGATAATCTCATGAGTCTAGCAAATCATCAATGGTTATTAGTGCTTGCAAAATTGGTTACATTTTGATGCATTTCAATATAGCTTCCTGGCTCAAGTCTTATCTTATAAATTATTGACTATGATAGGGGATTTTTTATTTAATCGTATCTTTCCTTTAAAAACACATGTACATTGTTATTGGTGTTTTATCATCTGGGATATGAAAAAAGTGTCATCCTTGCAGTAAATTTATGTGTAAAATACTTCTTAGTGAATTTGAAACCAGGGTCCATGATGATGAATAAAAAAAATATTAGAATAAACAAAAATAGAACAATAAAAAATTAAAACTGTAACTTGAACACAGAGAATGTACATCTTAAGAAAAAATATACTTAACTATGATATATAATAATAATAATAATAATAATACGCACCTGAGTATCTCATAAGTCTCTTATCAGATCCTTTTCAATTCTTTTGGAATTTAAGTACCTTATTTTGTTCTATGTTAAAAAAGAAACTTATGGTAGTACTTTAAAAGTTTTACATTATTTTGGAAGACATAGTATATAAAAAAAAACTATTATAAAGTAGGCCTGGCCTACTTTACTATAAAATATTTACAAAATTTATAATGAAAAATTAAATGTTAACTATGAATGTATATTTGTTACTTTGTGAATCACTTTTGATTTTTAAATGATGAACAACTAGAATAAAAGAAAGAATAAATAATTAATAATACATTTACCTTGATATAATTGAGCTGTATTAAACATTAATAGAAAAAATAAGAGAAAAATAACACCCATTTGTTCCTTCATCACCGACTGTGACCTGTGCACTATAGTTCATTAATCAGACTAATCAAATCAAATTATTTGATTGCAGATTGTGAAACAAGGACACTGCGTCTTTCTTTGATAGTATACATGAATTCTGTAAATACCATTATTAGATTAAACTAGTTTATACCAGTTTATTTATAAAGAAATTACAAAATGCTATCTTTGTATAGTGGACTGTTTTCTGTAGTTACAAAGTAAGGAATAAAAAAAGACTTCTATTGTTTTATTTTAAATTTACGCTCTATCAATATGAAAATAAAATAACATTTGGATTCTTATTGATGACTAAACCATTGTAATTATGATACTCTGTACTCCGTCAAAGATCATCAAACTAACAAATCTAAAAAAAGCAGCTTTAAATTCGACCAAGAACCTGTGACTTGCTTATGCACTTTACTGAACAGTATCAATCTTCGCACTTGGTGGTGGTGTGCTATCCTTCATTTCTCACTGTAATTATGTTGTTCTTTCATGCTGTTTCCCATGTGCAGCATATCGGCAAAGCTGCTGATGTAAAATTATTAGATTATTAAATTTGAACCACACACCTATTTTGGTTCAAACTATAATATTCACTCTGAAATCAAAGCCTTATCATTTAAGGAAACCACACATTAATAATTCACATGAAATAAATTCTACATATATAGGCTGTTTCACGGAAACCCTGACAAACTTCGGAAAACGGATCATTAGATCAATACAAGAAAAAATGTTATATAAAGATAGATCCTAAACACATTCATTTCCTATTTATAACTAAAAAATAGGACTTTTTCAGTTTTGTGTTTATTAATGAATTTCCTGACCTTTAAAAGAGATATTTTGTTAAAAAATACTCAGAGGACAAAATTCTGGACATATTATTTGTTTCATGATACAAAATGTTGATTATAATTCAGCAATATCACTATAAAGTTTAAAATTTATAAAAAAAATGATCGCTTAAAAATATTGTCAATATTTAATATTCTTCCCTTTGAAAACTGTCCAAAAATTTGTGCTAAAATTTTACCAAAAAGATGCCAAATTTTATACAGAATAAAATTATATCTGGACCATTTCATTTTTGTAAGTAATATTTACTTGACAGCATAGAATACTGTTCAGGTAACAATTGTAAAGGAAAATTTAAGGGATGTAAGCTTAAATTAAATTACAATACATTTTTTTGTAATTGTACGTAAACAGTAATTAATGTCACATTCATACAGTGGGTTATCACTGAAAATAACTTAATTTAAAAAGTTTACGAAATGACCCACGTTATTAAGTACCATTTATATTATTAAGTAAACTGCATAAACAGGTGACTAGTTTTTGGCCGTAATTCTAAGAACAAAAATTAAGAACTTGGAGGTAGATTGGTGAACTGGTTTTCTATTACTACTGGAGATTTTTGTCTAGATATGAATTATTTTAACAGAAATGCACCATAACGCCCTTAAAAAGTCAGTGTCAAATGGGCTACGTCCATCTGTAACTCGTGTTTTTATAAGCCACTGAACACTGCATTAACCGTTTTCTTTGCATATGGTACATATCTAGGGCCATTTTTTATTCTATAAATCCTTTTTTGTGCATACAGACATTCTTAAAAGTTAACAAATATTAGATTTTCTCAATATCAGCTCGTATTATGTATCAATCACTATTTTTTTCAAAATCTTGTTGGGACAATACTGAATTAAAATCCGAAATAGATCTAATTTTTCAAAATTGGTTAGATATGGGGAAAACAAGCCAAATATAATCGAACTCGTCTCCAGTGATATGCGCACACTGAGACACCGAAGACATGCAAAAACATACAGACATCCAAATAAAAACCGCTCTTTTGACTCACACAAACTTTTTAGATGGATCGCGAATGGATGGACAATCGAAGCTTTGGAGGTTAAGTAGACACAGTATTACCATCACCGCCGTAAAGGCATATCTGTAATATATTTGTGATTTTTTTGTGTCTAAACTAAGTATATCTTGGAAAAAATCCTCGTCTGGGGGAGGGTGGCAACTGCCCCTCGCTGTACACCCCCTTTGTTAAGAGGTAAATACAGGGTCCGGCAGAGAGATATGATGTTTTTAAAATAGCTAATACGTTCGCATAGGTGGTCATATTTTTTCAGGAATGGTTAATATCTACTTGTCAACAACAGTTGCCATTTCGATAACAATGGAGCCTTGGGCAGCAGCACATCGTGTATTTCTTTACGGGACGTTCTGTGGTGCTCACACAGCGACGATTTCGAAACCATTTTAATATTGATCGTCATGGTCGTGTTCCACAACGGAATACCATTATGAAGTGGGTGAATAATTTTCAAAGAACAGGATCTTTAAAACCGGGGACGTCATCAAATCTGCATTATTGGGCCTTATTTTTTTCATAAAAACAGGCGATCAATGACTGTTAACACAGATCGTTATGTTACCATGTTGCGTGATTATTTCCTGCCCAAATTAACAAGACGACGCATCAAACTCAACACAGTTTGGTTTCAACAAGATGGTGCAACTTGCCACACATCTAAAAAAACAATGACTTTTTAAGACATATTTCCCAGGACGCCTGATTTCATTGAGTGGGGATATCAAGTGGCCACCTCGGTCACCGGACCTGTCACCTTGTGACTACTTTTTATGAGGCTACCTAAAAGCTCAAGTTTACATTAACAAACCACGTACACTTGAAGAACTTTCAGAAAACATAACTCAAGAAATTCAAATTCAAAGGATTCCATGTGCCATGGTTGAAAGAACTATGAACAATTTCGCCACCCGTCTACAAGAATGCCTCGACAAAAATGGACGCCACCTAAGTGATGTGATTTTTCGACTTTGATTATTTAAAAAAAAATGTATTTTTTGCAAATGACATTGTACTAGTTATTTATAAAAATAATGTATTTTAAAATTGATTCAAAATTTAATGTATGACAGTCATTTTAAAAACATCATACTTCTCTCCCGGATTACTAGAAGGTTAGTTTTATTTATTACAAATTATTTACTATGGAAAACTGTTTACAAATGTCAAAAGCACAATTAACCTGACAGTTAAAAGGACTGTTAATCGAGACTGTTGATATTAAGTAGAACAAAGAAAAATAAACAATTGTCCAGGTTTGTTTCATTCCCATTTTAATTGAACGCGAAAAAGTTTTAATTTTCTTCACCATTTATCTTTATTACTAATAAATTATGTTGGCGTGGTAACTGGAACTAAATAGTCATACTGAACTGCGTAGTTTAAAATTCACAGCCGTAAAATTTTTATACGTGAGGGAACCAGTTTGAAAAGGAAAAAATACCTTTCAAATAAATAAGAGTTGGATACTATCGTATCACAGAACGCAGTAGTTCACAAGATTAAGAGGCCACTTCCTATCACAATATTACTTGAGGGAACGGCCAAACATGTGAACAAATTAAAAAGAGAAAATTCCAAATAGAATTCGACTTTCTTTCTCGCCGGCGTACAGGAAGTCTATGAAATTTATCAAGTGTAACATCAGCGAATGTAAATATAAGTAGTTTCCTCTTACTTTAAATTAATGTCTTTCTTTTGTCTGTTAAAGTATGTAGTAAGTTAATGCAAAGCCACCATGTTGCGGTCTGTTAGGCCTTTTGCACGCTATTAAAAAATAAAAACAAATTTGCAGAAATATTCTATATTTACTTTCAATTGATTCGTTTTACTTTCTCCCCATAAGAAGTGCAAAGAAAGTGTGAAAAATTGATTTGAGATTCTCATGGATCTTTAACGTTTTAACAAGTCTGTGAGAGCCAAAAGAGCGGTTTTATATGGGTAGCCTAGGCCTACTGTTCGTCACTGGAGACGAGTTCGGTGATATTTGACGTGTAGGTTTCATTTGCTCATATCTAGAGACTATTTTTTAATTATTTTCAAAAGTAAAGATTTTTAAGAAAAATTCATTTTGAGAACTATTGAAAAAAATCTTTAAAATTGGCTTAGTTTTTCACAATCGATTCGTCAGATTTTGATCATATTTTAAGATTGTGGCATAAAAACAATTTACCGTTCTGGATTAGGACATATTGTTTTTTTCTATTTACAGTGGAACGGTTAGGCCCATATTTGTTTAGTTTTAAATTTGGTACGCTGAATTGTGTTTTCTTCCTTCAAATGAACGATTTTTGTGAAATTCTTCCGATTTTCCTTCTTTTTTGTTGATTACATTTCTTAACAGGAGTTATGCGGGAAAATAGTTGAATGTGAGGAAGTTGTAACGTTTTTGCACGATTTATTTTACTTTTTGACTGAATTAAGCATTTATTGGTAATAGTCGTTCAACAGTTTCAAAATGGCGGACATTTCAAATATTTAAAAATTCATAACTTTTTAAATCTTTTTTGTAAATCCGATTTCATCTTCCTAATCAACGTTAAAATGTGCATAAATTAGCGTTTTGAATTCTCAAAATCTATTTAAATTAAGAAATTTTTGACGGCAGCCAAGGTTTATTCCGTATTTTGAACTTGAAAGTTTAAAATGAAAATTTTTTGTACATTTTAAGGCTGATAGTGAAGTTAAAATTTCAAAAGAGGCGTGATTAAAAAATACTTTTGGAAATTCGATTCAATCACGTCAGAGAGATATGTCCGTGCCGCGACTATTTACAGTTAAAACAGGAAGCGCACCGGCGACGATTTCTTCGTCAGGGGCTCTTAACTTCGATTCTATAAGAATTCAACAGAATGTTGGTTTCTGTTTAGGCACTGTCCCATAAACATGAGCCAACATCGGTACCAATGTGTGGAGCCAGGGTAATTATGAGCTTACGGTTACGCCTACAGCAGATAACGTGAGGCCACAACAGCTGTCCGAGCGCACCATCTGTGTTCGTTCTGCAGTGTTGCGGTGAAGCATGGCCATCAGACATGTGAGAACTGTGAAACTATGAATTTGTAAACCTGGCTCGCTTGAATCAAAATGGCAGAGCAACCATTCTCACATTTAATTTAGTTATTTAAACGGAACTCATTTAAGTCAGTGGAACTCAAAGTGAAACGTGTCACCATCAAAGTTATTGTAATTTCCCCAGAAAATCCACTGCAGAAGCTATAGGACAACCAGAAGGAGGGTAAACTTTTCCCGAACGAGAAACATAAAAGTCATCATCACCGTGACGCGAAATTAAAATTAAAATTAATAATAATAACAAAACGTTAGACTAAAAAAAAGTCAGTACAAATAAACAAAACAAATAGAACATAACAACTATAAATATTTCCTAAAACTATTTAATAATAATATATATTTTAGAAACATAACAAAATATACACAATTTAAGGCTCTAAATTGGCCCTATATTAATAACAAAAGTAAATTTAAGAAACATAAACATACCTAAAACTAATTAACAAAAAAAAAAAATTTTTTTTAAAGAATATATGCCTAAACAATTTGTTGCAGGGCTTTAAAGAGGCCCTACAACAATAACGATTACAGTCTATTAATTATATTTATTAAACAAATCCAGACAATAAAGTAATTCTAGAGTCTGGTCAAAGCACGCTCTTCCAACATCATCTGCAAAACCAATACAATGGAGCAATTTAAGTCTTACAGTGATGGTTTCTCCTCAAAACTCGCATTGCAGCAAACACCACAAGTTAGCAAGAATGTCCGATCCGAAGACAGGCTAACCACCACTTCTTCCCTACGACTTGAACGAGTAGAAGATCCCCTTGGTCAGACAGCACTTGTAACCATCTTCACTTTGTTGTTAGCTACTGATTGCCCTTCATCTTCTCATTCAGTATAAATTACACTTTTTATGAAATTTAAAAAGTCAGTTGATATGAACCGCTTAGTGACTAGCTGTTAACATGATTGCTTTCTTAGCAGCACAATCTGCTCGTGTATTTCCAATTATCCCGAAGTATCCACAGCAATGTTAATCCGATACCCCGTACCTGAAGTCTGCAGGATATCTTCATCCTGAATAGCCTGGAGAGTACTTTTAGAATAGGAACATACTAGCTAATGAGAGGAAGAAAAAACAGCTGTTACTGTATTTAAGGCCTTAAAGATGGTAACTCCGCAGGGGGTATCGACTAGCTGCACCTATTGAGAGGATTTAGACGTCCCTCGCGGTTCCCGAGTCTAACATGCACTTACACTTACAACTTTAACAATTTACACTCACACTTACATTTAGAGATTAAGGAAAATAGCCTCAATGTGCTTTTCGTCTTAAAAAAATTAAAGGTGGCAAAAAACAGTAAAGACACTAAAATTGAAGTAAGGAGTATTTAAATGTTAGTGACTTGTAGAATGCACAACCAACGTGACTTTCCAACTTCAGTTATCAGTGACAATGAGTTCACTGGCTGGATAAAGAAAATAAAATTAGGTGTATTACATTAAACATATTGACGAAGTTTAAAAGTTGACAATTCAATAATCTATGGAGGAACCAAACACACAGATTACTTAAATATTGGCGGAAATGCAAGTGCAGGTTTTCAAGAACCCACTGTGATTTAACTGTAAAAGATGCCGTAGTCATAGTCGGGCTTCATAAACGTTAGACTGAGCATTGTCAAAAACTATCCCATACATATAGGACGCAAAGGTTTAGAACGCAGCCTAATCAATAAGTAAGATAGATGAACGTGAAGGCTGTCGAAGTAAGAAAGGCTCATCAGCCTCAGCAAGAATACTCGCGACGAGACTTGAACGAAAGGCTCCAGATTCAAGACGTAATGCGGCTTCAGGAACTGGATTGTTTTTTTTTTTTTTTTTTTTTTTTTAACCACGTGCAGAGAAGTAGACTGTGCATTCATAATCAAGTATCGACCGAATAAGTATTCGGTAAAATCTTTCACCGCACCAACAAGATCCATTTAGAACTCTGAACATACCGATAATTTGAAACATCGTAATTTCAAATCACTCAGGCATAGTATCCATGATAGCCTTTCGTTAGATATAAGACCCATGAATCTTACCTTTACTTCGACTTGGAGTAGGCGTACCATGCAAATATTAATACCGGTGGATCTGTCGGCGGCGGTTGAAAACAATGCAATGTTTTGGCTCCAGAAAACTTAAAACCAATAAATCTCGTCCACATCTGCAATCTATTAATTGCTAACTGAAGAGATCGTTCAGCAGTTCCTACATTTTTGGTAGCCATGTAGATTGCGCAAATCATCAACTAACAAAGAACAGAGAACAGGTAAATTAGCGATGATGCTGTTGATGGCAACAGAAAATAAAGTTACACTATTTTGTTACGCCGTTCTCTAAAATAAAATCGATTTGATATAGACGTTCCAATGCGTACTCGAAATTATCAGTTGTACAGAAAGTTATTTATAAGTGCAAAAATATTGCCGTTGATGTCCCGTGATTTTTAAAGTATTCAGAATTCCTCTTCTCGAAACCAAATCATAGGCCTTTTCCAAGTTAAAGAAAACAGCAACAAAAATCTGACGCAAAAGGAAAGAGTTTTGGACTGCCGAGTCCAAAGAAATTAAATGATCACCCTTTTTCCTTTTTAACCTTTAAACCTTTTCTTTTTCCATTTTAAGGTCAAATGACGGCAAACATTTTGGTGTTAGTGCTGCTTTAATGTTTCACTTAAAAAATCGTTTTCAAGCCCCTTTGTTCTAAAAAAATAAAATAATCAAATGTTGTATTAAAGAAAAGAAAATTATTGGCACTATTTCACGAAACATTTTTCATTCAAGAAACGAGAAACTGAAGTAAAAACCGGAAATTCGACATAATTTCTAAAAAATTATTTCATTCTATCTATTATAAAAATATCAACCATAGAGCCTATGTGAATAAAAGGAATCAGTGTACAAAATATTAATGATAAAAATATTATGTTTTTGGAGTAATTATAGAAAAATATAGGCACAAAAATTTACCACCATGTTTTTTTAAATAGGTGTCGTTACGAATTTTCACATATAATCAATATTTTAGGAACATCTGATAAATTAGTTTTGAGAAATCAGCCCAATTTCCGGTTTTTAAAGAATAGAAAAAGGGTTTTGGGAAAAATTACAAATACGAGAAAGTTTGTGTAATTTTTTGCGCCTTTTTTTGTTAGTACAAATATTCTTTAGCTGTATTTAAATAATAAATGAAAAATTAATTCATAAAAATTTGATTCGTAGTTCGAATCTAAACTGGTTATTGTTAATAAATTACATAATTGTGTAAGACTCTAAAGAGAAATGTATTGGAATATTTAATATTTAATTGCGAATTTAGGCCATACTGTGCTTGCAGAAAAAGTGCAGGACTATTTAAAACCAGTGCTAGGGCGCAATGATTGTTTATTTACAGGCCGAAAGTATAAATGTGTTTAATATAAAACAAAACAATCAGGACAGCTAAACCAGTTGGGCAGGTGAAGGAAACCATCTGTATATCGCAAGTACAGCAGAGTATGACTTGTGGCAGGGGTCTTTAAGCAGGTGATATAAAACAGAAACAATTATGTACAGGTTGTTCAAAAATATCTGAACGGCTTAAAAATCTTTTGTTCTGATAAAAAAAGAACATCATACAAACAATTTTTTTGTAGAAATTGACATAGGAAAATGAAAACATCGTGACATAAAGAAGTTTAAAAAATCGTTTTAGAAAGAAATGTAAATTAACGACATTTAATTTAAGTTTTAACGTAAAAATCGCTTTTTACCTAATTGTAAGGAAAACGTAGAAATCGTAAAAATTAAAGGCCTAAACATTATTCAAAATAAACTAATACTTTTCATAAACGATTTTAATCGCTCTTTATTTAAACTGTTTATCATTGTTTGAACAAAATCTGACATTGCCAATTAAAGTGGTATTCTGATAGTTCATGAACTAAAAAGTTTATTTTACAGTAACTGAATTATCGTTTTATAAGATTTCAATGTAACACCAGGCCAAATGACAGGATTATATACAGTTGTTTTCTACAAAGTTCCGTTTTCAAAGCTATCGAAGAAAAGATAAATTAGGCCATAATTTCTCAAAATCGGTTCTTCAGGTTTCAGAATGTGTTTAATATATTGACTGTACAAAATTTGATCAAATAATTAGAACCGATATTGAGAAAATTATATTTTTAATAGTTTTTTAAAGAAATTAAAAAAAAATTAAAAAGAATTAGTGTGGAACTCACGAAGCTTTTATTGATGATATCTTTGCTGAATATATAATTAGTCTGAAGATATGTTAACAAATATCTTGTTTTATTTAAATACTTAAACAATTGAACCTAGCTTAGATATTATTTACTGTAGTTATAGTAAAAGGTCAATTGTGTTTTATTAATTCATAACAATCACATGATTTCATTGAACTCCTGTTAGGCTATAATAAGTTTTAGGTTATGTTGTTTAAAACCAGCAATATTAACAACAATTATTATAAACGTTTATATTAATTTCGAATGTATTAGGCCTATAAACAGTTACAACGTGCACGTATGTGTTCTTCAACTAAGGAACAATACCGAAACCGTTTACTGTTATCAAAAAGGAGGAAGAAAAAGAAAGAGATATTGATATAGATATAAAATTGATATTGATATTGATATAGATGTATATTGATATAAATATATAGATATATAGATATAGATATTGATTGATATAGATATAGATATTGATATTGATATAAAAATAAAGGTGTTTATATAGAAAGGAAATTCGTTTGCTCGTTCGTTCTATATTTCCGTTACATTCTTCCGTTCGGCGGACTTTTTTTCTATTCACTCCTCTCACCAAAGCTAATATTAAAAACTTCGTTTAAAAAATAATCGCTATGGACAAACCAAACAAACAACCAAATTCATAGAAATCAGTAAATTTGTTTAGTCTTTAGCGACGGGCCGACACACAAACAGACGTAATACATCTTAGAACTATTAAGTTAGAACTACTTAAGTTAGAACTACTTTTTCGACACATATCTCTGAAAACGAATATATCCACGAAAACTACAAGATCAGTTTTTTTTCAACAACCTCTTTCTGCTGTTTTCTTGGTTTGTACTTTCTTTGTACTTCACATAGTGAAATATTTAAAGCAGTCAAAAGAACCACTGAAAAGGTTCTGTTTGCCTTTTGCCCAACTTTTCTCTTTGTTTAAAGTGTTTCTAGGTTTTTTCTCAAACATTTTTCGACCACTGAACAAGAGCGCTGTAGGAGTCATCTATTTTTGAACACCTTCCGGACGAAGCCAGCCGCACTATTTTAACCTTGAACAATAAAACAGTTATTTCCACTAAGTCTGTGTGTTTTGGTCCAAGTGGCCAACAAAGGATGCGCAGCGGAGGTGCTCCGGAGTGTGACAGCTGTTAGAAGACGCAAGCCAAACATCTGCTCGTCCTTTCATCCTTCTTTGGCTCCACCTCTCCTTTATTTATACCTATCTTTTAACTTTCTGTTTCCTGCTAGGCCTATAAGAATAGCGTTCACTATTTACATCTGTCATTGTGACAGGTGTTTACAGTTGATGTTGATACCTTATCAAGAGCGCACGGCCATGTTTAGTTCGACGAATACACCCGAACCTGAATTACATCTTGACGTTTTTTTGAAAAGTTTTTTCACCATAAATGAGTAGTAGGTGTATCATATTTGTTACTAAAATTGACAAGGAAAATTTTTTTGTAAAATGGACCGCGATAAAAACATGTTGTCAATTGCTAGCTGCAGGAATTATAATCAAAGTTAAACAAAATATTGTATACAATATTTAAAAAATATTAAATAGGCTTAATTCTGGAGTTATAATTACTTCAAAAAGCTGTCTTACTGACGTGATAGTAGCGAATTTACAATAATATTTTTTCCCTTAAACTTTTATGAATATCTGATTTAAACATCATAATTAGCATTAAAAATCTGCATACATTTACATTTTTAAATTTTGAAATTACAATTGAAAGTGCGAAAGTAACTCAAGTCATACAAATTTTCGCAAAAATTCAATGTATTTTTCAAATTTTAAAAGCCAACTTATGCTAACTAAATTTCAGTGTTGATTACTGTAAGGAGTCAGATTTTAAACAAGTTTGAAATAAAAAGTTATGATTTTTTTAATGCATTGATCAGCCGCCATTTTAAAATTGTTGAACGGGTTTTGCTGGGTTTTAATTAATATGGAGGCCATTTCACACCTTTACAAAATTATAAATTTTTGATCTTTCTTTTTTTTTGAAAACCATATTTAACTGTCGTAATCAACATTAAAAACTGCATAAATTAACACTTTAGATTTCGTTAAAATTACGAAAATGAACCTGATGACGGTCAAGGCTCATATTCAGTGTAATTTGAAAGTTTATTGCGCTAATTTATGCTGAACTGATTCAAAATTAACACAAATTTCGAATTCAGTAATTTTTTTGTCATGTTTGTTTTAAAATTCAGCAATTTCAATTTATCAAAAAAAAATAACTTTTGCTAATTTGGATAAATTTATAATTATCGTTAAAATCTGCATAAATTTCCATTTAAAATTTGTAACTTATATATAAAATATAAATTTGAAACTGCCGTTTTCAAAGTTAATTTCCATATTAAAAAATCAATGTAATTTGAAAATTTAAAATGCTATTTTGCATATTTTTGTGATGGTAAAAAGTAATTATTGTAAATTTGCTTCCATCACGTCAGCGAGAAAGTTGCGTGCCTCGTTATTTACTTTCACATATATGTTGCATATAGATAGTAGCCTATTATTGTAAAAAAATAAATAGAGCAAAAACACGGCACAAACTTTCACACAGTTAACCTATTCTTTCTCCACCTGGTCGGAATCTATCGATAATCTAGCCTAAACAGGAAAATCGCCTTAATTTCTCAAAATCGGTTCATCAAAGTTTTAAAAAATATGAGTAAAAGAAATTTTCGGTTTCAGAGTAAATCGAAAAAACCCGAAGGCTGTCAGGGTTTATTTTATTAGTTTCGTTCCATTCCAGAATAAATAAATTTTGTTTTGATTTAAAAACTCTTATATTGACTTGAGTTGTATGGGAAATACTTGAGAAATATTTAACTGAATTAGATAAACCAGCCTGTTTTACAGTTTTCTTTCATCGTTCCCGAACTACATTTTTGGTAGTATAAAAATTTCATTAAAATCGTTTAGGACTAATTTTGAAAAAAATTGTTTCTGTAATTTTCTAAAGAGTTTTGACAAAAAATGGATTTAATGGAAAAAAATATGGATTCTGTGATATTGAAAAACTATACTTATATGCTATATGTGGTCGAAATTCATCAAAAACTAAACTGTTTTTTTACGTTAACCATATTTTCTATATACTTCATATAGGCCTAGTTGGAAATAATTCTCTTATAACTAGAAAAAATCAATGTCTCGACAGTTCACTTTTGCATTTTCAATGAAGTTTGAAAATTTTAAATGTTAATTTATGCATATTTTAACAATTATGTTGGAAAAATCTGATTTTTAAAAACTGTAATTTTTAAAGTTATTAATTGTTTAAAGATTTTCAATGACTGCCGTTTTGAATCGTAAAAACACATTTAACTGGATAACGAGCTATTAACAAAGTCAGATTTTGTGTAAAGTTATTTATTTTAATTGTTACTTTTTGAAGTAGGCCTATATCAACGTAATATTCTAGTATGCATTGCCTTCACGGTATGCGGCCAGAAGACACTGCATACTCAGTAGGGTGTGTCACTGGTTCAAACTGTGTTTACACAAGTATCACCTGTATATACTGTGAACCCAAGGACATTAAATTCCTTTTCAATGACGACCAGTTGATTATCTGAAGTTCAGTATACAAATTACTAGATTATGAAACGTTAAGGCTTACATGCTTACATTAATTTAAATGTAGATTTATTTTATTGAGTTGTGCTGCCATCTATGAGTGGTTATCGGACTTACGATCACTTGTTATTTCAGTTTGAGGTTAAAAATGTGTACAGTTTTCATTATTAAAGTTCGCAAGCAATCTACAAGAAATAGTTATATCTATTTCTCATTGGCCAAACTATATTATCGTGTAAGCTGTGGTAATATAGAAAAGTATAAGGTTTAAACATACATTTTTAACAAAGAAGGAGAGCGAGAGACAAAAATAAAATTATCCATAGTAAGCCTACTTATATGATATGTTTAATGACGCATTAAATAAAGCAAGTTAGAAAAATGCAAGTTAAACTCTTGTTACGAATGTGATTTTTAGAACAAAATATCAATATGACAGCAACAGATTCCAAAAAAAAGGCAATAAAGTCGTACACCTGCTAAATTACAATAGGCCTACTAAGTTATAAAAAAACTTAATTTTTCAATTTGTAATTTACACGTAGCTAAGTTTTTAAGGAGTTTTACTTTCTCTACAGACTAGTCTACTTAGAAATCGTGAAAAATCGATCTAAGATTTCAAGCCGCCTGACTCAAAAATTTAGTTTTCCCTTGAATGTCCGTCCGTCCGTGTGTAGGCTACGCACATTGCTGGAGGTTTAAAATAGTTGACCGATGATTGTCTAATAATTTTTTAAAGATTTTTAAGTCTTTAAAAAAATACATAAATCGGATATTCACAAAATCGTTTATTACGATTTTATTCAAATGTAGGTCATATTTATAAAAGTAAAACGTAATAGATATTATCTCTTCGAAAGAAGTTGTAGATGTTGACAAAAGCTGGAAAACTGACTCAATTTTTCAAAAATTAGTTAATCAGATAGGGCTCAATTTTAGTGTTATTTAAAGATCCACTCAAGAGAGTATAGAAAGTAAATAATGAAAAAAAAAAAAAAGGAAATAAAATAGTTTAAGTTGTTCATATAATCTTCCTTATCTGTTAGGAACGTTATTATTTTGTGAAGTACATTTATTCACCTTTCCTACTTTGTCAATTTTTCATTCGTTGATCCGTGAAATTTTTTTAAAAGTTTTGATAAATGAGGTAGCTTAATCAGTAAAGCGTTAAAATTAGTCTACAGTACTTAAAAATAGAAAGAAAATAAATTTACGATTACACAAAAATATTCTGATTGCCTTTGTCGGTTTATTTTGCGTTTTAAAATTATTATTGAACGGTAAAAGTATTATTATTTTTTTTTTAAATCGCTTTAGTTACTTGAATCTTCCAATTATCGTAACAAATATTTAAGCAAAATTTATTTAGCAGATTTTGAGATATTATGCCATTTCCCGGTTTTTTCACTAGCTTTCAACCTAATTTTGGGAAAGGGAAAATAATACTTGAGAATTTATGTATAACATCTTTTCAACACTTATTTAAAATAATTACTTCAAATTTGGGCACGAATATCAAAAATCTTATTTTAAAAGCACGACTGATATAAAATATTTTGAAATGTATCTGCACAATGCGCTCCCGGGCGCTTGATGTTCGGTTTCCAAAGAATGTTAATGTAGGCCTACATATTTTATTCATGTCTTTGTCAGAAACAATTATTACAGAAACGATAAAAGTTATTTAAGTCACGGCCGGCTTAATGGAAAAGTTAGGCCTGCTTTTACTCGAGTGCGAATTACGAACTTTGCGGCAGATTGTATTTGACTAATGTGTCACGTAAGCCTCGATGCTCGCAGTCACTGGTTTATTTTTGCTTTGACTCAATGCAAATGACAAGAACTCGTTAGTACAAGTTACTTCAAAACTGGAACAATCGATATCTGTTCACGATGGATGGCAGTGATATTTTTATTTTAAAATGTTTGCATATTAATTTAAACAATTAGCTATTGTTTAAAAAATGCAGTGTGTTGTTGTTCCGATAATTAATATACGGCATTATTGCATCATTGTTTTGTTATCGTTTTGTTTCTATATATAACGGTTTTTATGTTACATATATATTTTGTTACTGTTTTGAGGTTTTCTTAGGTAATACAAGGGGTTTTCGGAATGCTATCATTAGTCCATCAATTATAGGTTAGATGTTTAACAAGAAAATAAGAGATATTATGTTTTGATGGAATATATTTACTTCGTTTTTTAAAGGACAAATCTTTAGCCAGTCTATAAAAGAAACGTCCTGACTGACAGCCTTATAAATCAACATCAACCGAAACTATAACAGCTATAGCCTTTAAACTTTGAGAATATCTTCGCATTATTATGTGAGCGTGCGCTAAGAAGAGATTTTACAAAATTCAATCCCTAAAAATTTTACTAAGAAATCTTATCCAATTATTATCCAAGATAATTTTGAGGAAATAAAGTTTTAAAAAAATTTTTACCGAAAAATTTGTTAGAATTTAAAGGAAAAGGAATTGTATAGAACACAGTCATTCGTTTATTCAAAGAAATATTTTAGATTGTGGAACTGTCAAATATTATGTGTACAAATCAAAATGCACACAATAAAAGGGGGTTTTCCAAGAAATTTTATTTGAAAAATTATGTTTTCATTGGATTTTTTCTGAAATTTAATGTAAATAATCTAAAATTCAAACAGTGAAAGACGTAGGGCCTATTTCAGTATTTGCCAAAATCCATCCCCTAGTGTGGTACGAAAAGAGTATACGATTTTGCTTCGGAAAAATATTTTTTATATGTATTCGTACTTTTTCGAAGGAAGGTAGCAAAATTTCTTAAAAATTTTAAAAGATAATTCTGAGGAGAAATAGTTTTCAAGAAATTTTTACCGAAAAAGTGGCTAGAATTTAAAGGGAAATTAAGACGGGACAAACAACACTGACATTCCAAATTGTATAGAAACCAATCGTTCGTTCAGTCAAAGAAATATTTTAGTTTTGGTAATCGTAAGAAATTATGTGTACGAATCAAAACACACACATATTTTTTAATGTGTAAATTTAACACAGTTAAAGTAATTATTTTTTTTTTCCTTCACAATTATATAAAGTATAATTTTCTGTCTACTTTCTGTTTTTGTTTTGATAAAAGAACAACTTTTAAGAGTTTGTTTTTGTTTCACGGCCTATTTAACATCTTCAGAAGTAAATCCTCTAAGAGTTTTGTTTGAAAAGTAGACGTGTTTATTAACCAATGCAACAAACTTATTGCACTACTAGCCGGTAAAAAAACATGTTTGCCAGACTGAATTTTGTATCAACTGTAGTTACTATTATGTAACCGGTTTTATTCAAGTTGTCAGGTAAAAAAACATTGGTTTTAGGGATTTCTGGGGTTTTTGGTTTTATCCTATTTTGTTTTATCCATACTTTATACTAGTTAGACAAATGAATTAGAGGGGGTCAGCGATAACGGTAAATCATCGTGGGTTCGAGACGCGGTTACTGCCGTTGATTTAGTCTGGCATAAAGTATAGGCGTCGACGTGAAGGAAAAAAAATGGTTTTGTAAACAGGAATTAGAGCGAAACCTTTCGCTGTCCATAACTCAAAAAACTTTTTCCATTATTTTCAACAGTAGACAAAGTCCTGAAAGTGTCTGCGTTTCTTTGTGGGGCACCCTGTGCATGTGTCAAAACATCAAGATAAATGTGTTCAAGAACACCTAACTTTAGCGAGAAAGTAGATGTGCTTAAAACCAGTTCATCGCTTTATATAATTACTTTACAATATCCTCTAAAACTTGTTATTTCAGTGTAAGATGGCGGCGCAGCTATATTGTCAACTTTTTCGTCTCTATCGCCGATGTAGCGAATTTTCCTAAAAACGTAAAATTAAATTTTCTGAAGATGAGATGTGTTTTCTGGTGAACGATAAAAAACAAGACCAATAAACTCATCATACAGGAATTGTTAAAACTTTCTTCTCAAATCTTCGCTTTTTACTTCCCTTAGACCCTAGTTTAAAAAAACTGTTGTTTATATTTATTTATGTTTGAGGTTAGGAATACAAAAAAGCGAATATTTCACGTTTTTTTTTCAACTTAAGGTTTAGACGTTATACGGATGTTAGGCGAACACTCGTGCAAAGATACAAGTGTTCTTGGTTTGTATCCAAAGGTTCACAGAAAAATTAATTCAATTTTCAAGCGTTTCAACTTTCATACACGCATTTCTCTTCGACCCTTGATAAAAAACACAAAAACAATTTTTTATATTTATTTATGTTTGAGCTTAGAAACACAAAAAGCGCATATTTCACGTTTCCCCAACTTAACGTTTAGACGTTATACGGATGTTAGGCGAACACTCGTGCAAAGATATAAGTGTTCTTGGTTTGTATCCAAAGTTACAAAGAAAAATGAATTGAATTTTCAAGCGTTTCAACTTTCATACACGCTAAAAACAGTTCGGAAAACTTTTAAAAGACCTTTTGAATCAAATGCAAGCCTTTGGTTGAGCTTTTATCATTTTGTTTGAATACTATGAAAAGTATAACTTTAAAAAACACAAAAGTTTTGTGAAAAAGCAAACAGAATTTCCTGTAGTTAAATATTCGTTTGCAAAAGAATCTTAAGTGCATTGTCAATAAACACTGAAAAACGCAACCTACAGCCTTTTATTGATTTTAAAATTCAGATTTCCAACATACATTAATAATCTTCTTTTATTGAATTTAGAACAATGGCTTATTGATTCAACTCAAGTTGGCTTAAAAGCTATTTCAATAACAACGAGCAAATTGTTAAAACAACAAACACTCAGTGTTGGTAAAAACGTGTTCCCTCGGGACTTGCGCACGTTCTGCTAATTTATTTCCAGCTTATAAGCGATCCATCACAAAAACTATTGACTTTTATCTGATAATACGGTGTTGATTATTTTACAAAATACAATCAGGCAGACGCGTTACAATTAAACTTGTCGGAAAATGTTGATCGATAAATTTAAACAGTACCCGCACTTTCACCATCGTAAAATTAAAATTTGCATAGCAACTTTCAAATTGCATCGAAAATACGAAAATACCACCTGACCGCCGTCAAATTCAACTTCTTAATTCAATCGGATCTTTAAAGTTCAAAATGCTAAGTTATTCAGTACTAAACGCTAATTGCGTTTGGTGAAAACTGATTTTTTAAAAATATCCAAGACTAAACAGCTACGAATTTTTTGAAAATTTTGAAATAACCATCATTTTGAAACTGTTTAACGAATTCTGCTGGTTCACTAACTACTCCAAGTTGCTAACAAAATTGATTGAGTGATTTGTGTAAAGTTTGAATCAAATCGAACTGAAACAGCTAAAGTGAGCGTACACACACACACACACACACACACACACACACACACACACACACACACACACACACACACACACATTTAAATACGTATATATATATACATTTAACGACTTCTCGAAAAGTGAACAAGATCGGTGATTATTTCATGGTCCCTAGTCTGGATCTTACCATGATGGCCCAATAATGTATTTTTGCTAATAGAGGACATTCGCTAATAAAGTGTCCTACTATTTTACATTTTTATAAAGAGACAAAATAATTTTTTGAAACAGAAAGTGGAAATCTAATACAAGGGTTGAAGCCTTGTGCAAATCACTAAAATTGCATAAATAAATTTACCGTAAAAACAACAGTGCAATACAACAGTTACGTTTTAAGCCTATTTCTTCTTATCTTCAACTTACATCCAACAATGAATAGCCTAATAATCAATTAGCCTATAGCCTACTGTAATCCGTAAAAAAATATTAAAGAATTTTAAATTAAAAATCTTATTGAAACATCCATAAGGATAAGTAACAATTTATGCATTATTTAAGGCTTATTACGAAGGCAAAACCCGATTTTTAAAAATGCGAAAGATGAAAACGTTAATTCTTAAAAAAATGGGATGGTTATCGTTTTGTAAAATATAAAAATGTTGTTGTATTAAAATCTTTGTTTACATAATGTTAGTTTTTGGAAATTCACTTCAATCACAGCTGCGTGACTTCTATCATATGCTGCCAATAAATCGACATCAAATTGTTTCTGTCGCCATTTGTACTTTTTGTAAATGCAGTCATTACCAGTTTATAGTTAAGACGTCCTTACAACATTTTAAAAATAATACAGTTTTGGTTTTAATATTCTAAAACGATTTCTATTTTAGTTAGAAGTGCTTAAATTAAACGTTAAACTTTTAAACTATACGTTTTTGAAAAATGATAACAAAAGCTTGTAAAAATGCTTATTTATAAAATATCTCTTATACGGAAGTTTAGTTTATCAAAGTAAAACAGTATCCAAAAATTAACAACTAACTAAAAAATTCGAAATTTTAATTGTTTTGTTGTTTATCCTTCAGACCTATTAATGATAACAAGTACGATACTATTAAACAGGCTCTGTAAAATACGTCTGGGCCATTGATATGTTGTTTTAGCACAGTCTTATTGAAATTATTGTTATTTTAGAAGCAGATGTGTTCGAAAATAAATAAGTAAATATTTTTTGTTGTACATTTAAACGATTTTTGTTTTAAAATTATGGAAATAAAAACAAAGATCGATTTTTTTGTTACAGGCAAAACCTATAAAAAATGAAATATTTTATAAAAAATCATATTAATTTAAAAATAATATTTCATCACTTATTAATTTTATTCTATACTTTACCAGGCATTCCCTTTCTACAATTTCCGGTTATGCTTCTCCTATTTCCGGCCCACTTAACAACACTGCTTAAAGATGCTCGATGTCCCCCCCCCAATTCCTGTTTTAGGGCTAAGTGGATTGCTTCCTTTTAAATAGCTTTTCCGGGTAGCAGATGGTTTTGAAAGTCCATTAACTTTATTAATTACTTTCTAGATCAAAAATAGACTAAATTAACGTTTATACGTAACTCTATTGTTTAACCTAAGCAAATAAGGAAAAATTGATACATATTTACTTTTAAAAATGGCTCAAAGGTTAAAAAAAATCTTACTGTAATCATATTTTTTCAAGTTATTGTAAGTGATTTGTGATTTAAATTTATTTATTGTAAAAGTATTTTTTTAATTTATAATCGTATTATTGTAAATGTTTACTGGATTAAGTAGGCATTAATAATGCTTATACACATTTTTTCACACTTGCTTATACATTGCTTAATACACATTGTTCTACACACAGGAATTGCTTATACATATGTTCTACACATTCCTGCTGAAATGTATTGTCATCCATTCATTAAATTTGATAAATATATATTTTTTATTGCTGAATTGTTAATCTATATTAGAATACATCTTTAGCAGGTTTTTTCAAAACTAGATCTTATTTCTAAAGTTAAATCCAAATTACGCTATTTCTGTTAGATTTTAAAATATTTTAAAAACATTTACCCAAATAATTTGGAAATATTAATTGTTTTAGATTAATCAGCTGATTGTTTTCCGTCTAACATATTGTATACAAATTTTACGAAACTAATTGTACAAAGCAGCTAGTTTATCACTAAATAGCGGCTATATCAGTCCACCATTTAATCTCGCCCTATATAGTCCACCATAGGACTATATATATATATATATATATATATATATATATATATATATATATATATATATATATATATATATATATATATATTGCTATTATATATAATCCAACAAAATTACTTATAAAAATTATTTAAACCCATATACAGGTGGAAAAAATATTGGTTCAGAAAATTATTGGCAAACGTGAATAATGAAGAAGATCTAACAGATTCGATTCTTTAAATTCACAAGTATATAAATTTTTCTCAAATTTTAATCATGAATGAAAAATATGGGCCAAATTAAACCAAAATCCAGTGACCTGGTTTTAAAATAAATATAATTTTAGATGTTCTCATGTTATACGCTGCAATAGCCTACTAATGTGTTTTGGGTACGCGAAGTGTAAATTATTCTGAATTTGATAGTATTAGCGGTATTAGGCCTGATACCTAAGGAGTGAGGTTACACACCACAGCCTTCCAAATACCACTTCCTCTTACCCGTCCATCGTTTTTGTCCATGAAATATTAATTAATTATTCGCCGTTATTAAATTAGTAAAGCTAGAGTGCACAAAATCCAATCTATAACCTACATTCGTGGACGTTTTACTGTATAAATTCAATTTAAGAAAAATAAAATCAATAATTCATTCGTAATAATTCAAATGTTTTGTTGAAGATTTAACGCCACAAGAGTTTTGCAACGGAAATGAAATAATCAGCGGATTTTTGTTGTTAACAAAATTGTATAATGGCACAGCTGACCTGATTGACTTTATCCTCAAGTACAAAAATATAATAAGGCTGACACATAGACAAAAATATAATTTGATCAGCTGACGGCCTACAAAACAGAATGCTAGTATAACATTAAAAACAATATTGAAAGAAATCATTAAAATAGAGTTTGAGAATAAATTTTGTACTAAAAATTACCTCAATATATTTTTAAAACAAAATTATTAAAAGCAATTTAAAAAAATTACTATAACTGTTGACTAAAAATCACAGATATATATATAAAACAGATATTAGATATAAATATCTAACGAAAAGCTTTTGTTTGGAATAATTATATTATCTGACAACTCATTGTAACTTTTTTCTTCTTCTCTTCGTTTCACCCTCTTTGGGGTACGCTGAATCAATCATTTCTTGCGCGCTGTACTTTTCTTTGTTCCCAGTAGCTCTTCATTCTTTCCGATCTTCTTTTCCTCTCATCTTCCGAAATGACAGGTTTAGGTCTTATTTTGGTTTTATCTTGGAATCTTATTCTTTCGTCCTTGGTACTTATCTTAGCAGTTTGGTCAAGCAGTGAATTTTCTGTAATTTTTAATTCTATTAGGTCTTTTTAAATTTCTTTAAACCAGTTCGGTTTTGTTTTACGATTATGGAAAAAATCAAACACCCGTTTCGTCAATCTATTGGAGTTCATTCTAAGAAGATGGCCGTAAAAATTTATTCTCCTTTTTCTCATAGTATCTGATAGTTTTTCAATTTTCTTATAGAGAGCTTCATTTCTTATATATACTACCTTATTATCCTGAAATTTTGTTCCTATAATTTTTCTTAAGATTTTCCTTTCCGTTATTTCAAGCTTTTCTATCTGGCCTATGCGATTCATAGTTAATGTTTCTGCTGCGTATAGTGCTTCCGGCTTGATCACTGTTTTATAATGTTTAATTTTGGACCCCCATGAAAGGGATTTCTTATTGTAACTTTTTTATTATATTACAATTTCATAACTCATACAATTTCTTCAGAAAGTTCTGAACAAATAATAACTTTCTTATTATATTATTTGAAATATAATAAGTTCAAACAATTTGAACAATGTTGCAATGTTCATATTACTAAAATGTTTTTTTGTTACTTT
Source organism: Callitettix versicolor (assembly GCA_022606455.1). Lineage (NCBI taxonomy): Eukaryota > Metazoa > Arthropoda > Insecta > Hemiptera > Cercopidae > Callitettix > Callitettix versicolor. The sequence goes on along the minus strand of CM040183.1, from coordinate 66,378,744 downwards.
AGCATCGAATTTATTACAACTATTTGCAAATCAAAGTGAGAACATAAAGAATATTTTTTTGTGTAGGCCTACGTGTACATTTACATACACATGCTACACGCAACCACATTGAGAAACAAACAAGATATAGGCTATCCTTCCTCACACTTGACTTACAAGGAGGCCTATATCCTTGTCTGCGCAGTCCTATATAGGACATGGGAATTAATAACCGGTAATTAGTTCAGTACCGTATTATTGCCAAAGGCATGTAATCAGTCCTTACCTCCAGGCATTACTGATTAACTCCGTTAAACCCATTTTTGTACAATTTTAAGGATTGCAGTTTATTTACATCCTTAAACATGTATTAAAATTTCATAATTAATTAATACACTACCACAAAGTGTATTTTGTGTTTGACATTTAAAAACAATAATATTAAAAAAAGATTCCTTTATATTTTTAATTTTAACTATTTAAAAATTATTTGGTTTTAAGACTTTCAAATCCCTAAACCTTTTACCCAATTTTAGAAACAAAATAAAGAAAGAATTATTTTAAATTATAACGACTATAATTTATCTGCAAAGTATAATTTGGGGATAAAACCTCAAAGCAAACATTATCAATTGTACGTGATTTTGTAGCGTTCATGGCCTTAACCTATACGAAAACTGGCAGAAATTTGGTGGTTCTTGCACGTTCCTAAATGAACTTTGTTTTTCTGACAAAATTTGCAGTTGAAATTGCAGACTCATTTATTAACAACAATGCCCACATGCTTAGAAGAATTATTAGAACGTTGAAGATTTAAACTGTAATTTTGTAAACTTGTGGAGGAATAAAATTAAAGGACAATGAGCATTAAAAATATAAAGTCAGTGTAAAACCTCCTTTTAAAATTACGAATATTCATATTTAAAATTACTACGAGAGTCAAATTAAATGTTATACGAACATTGTTCTTATTAATCTATGCATCGATCAATTATTCCGTTACTTGACAAATTTTTTAAGGTTATGTTCATTATTTTCTTTTATGGTCGTAAAGAAGGGCACATTTTCGAGCTTGGGAAGCCAGATTTTTCCAGAAAACGGGCCTTTTAGTTTAATGTAATACTACTGCAAGTTGCGTAGAACACATAATAGTGACAAAATAAAAGTTTAAGAGAAAATTCAACAGGCCTATCGAACTGGCAAACTTAGTGTTAAGTAACGTATATTATTTAGGCCTACTTTATTCTGTGTTGTTGTTTCCGGTACGTAAAAGGAAGCACTCGGTATATATTTGCATTAGCATGAAGGTGAAGGGGCTGTGTAATTATTTATAAGGGTTGAGAGCGTAATGCCGTACTTAATTAGAACAGGTTTGAAAACAACGCCAGTCGCACCTGTTGCTGGATTGTAACGGCCGCACATTCCTGTAACCTGAAACAACAAACACAACCGAAGTCGTTGTTTATTTCGCTTAATTAAAAAAATTGTATGGAACAGTGTAAAATTATCGACAAAAACACAGATACAATAAACTGATATTAATTAAATGGACAATATTTTATTTATTTTTTCAACTAGTTCTGTTAAAATAATAATAGCCTACAACTGAAAATTTTAAAACAATGGCCAGTTAAAGCGTAAATAATCGCTATACACCTGTTTTGTGACATGATGGAAGTCAATTTTCAACAATAATTTTTTTATCTTACACTTTTCTGAAAATCTGATTTCTCCAACAGTAAACATTAAAATTTGAATGAATTAACATTTTAACCCCTCAACTTACATAAGAACATACAAAAATTAACCTTTACCGCCGATAGAACTGGTCAATTTTTCGTATTTCTAATGAAGTTTGGAACTTTAAAATGCTAATTTATGTAGATTTTTAAGCTGATTAGTATGATGAAATTAGATTTTCAAAAAAGAAAAATTAACAATATTTATTATTTGTAGATTTTTGAAAACGTTAGACGGATTTTGCTGATTAACAAATTTGCCCCAACTGTTGCCAAAATCAATTTTCATGCTTGAATCAAATAGGCATAAATTAACATTATAAACTTAAAAATGTATTGAATAAAATGTACACGTGTGGAACTCGGGGAGTTACCGACAGAAGCGAAGCTTTTGTTAATAATTACTTTGCTGAATATATAATTAGTTTGAAGATATGTTTACAAGTATCGTGTTTTGTTAAATTGATAAATACGTGACCCTAGATTAGATATTATTTACTGTAGTTATAATAAAAGATCAGTTGTTTTATGTCAATCCGTAACAATCAGCTGATTTCATTGAACAGCTGATAGGCTATAATAAGTTTTAAATTATGTTGTTAAAAACCAGCAATATTGATAACAATTATTATAAACGTTAATAATAATTTTGAATGTATTGAGCCTATAAACGGTTACAACGTGCAGTATTTTTTTCAACTAAGTGGTATTTTTCTACTATAAAGTTTCAAAATAACAGGTCTTGCAGAAATGTCTACCCGTGTAAAAACAAGAAGCTGAGATCTTGAAATCTCGTCTTAAATACATTCACAAACACACACACACACACACACACACACACACACACACACACACACACACACACACACACACACACACACACACACACACACACACACACACTCAACACACAAACACGCTAGGCTTTGACGAAGATAGGGGTAATTAATTATCTTCTCTGTTTAAATACATACCAGCATGAGTCTATTGAAACATTATTAGGTTAATTTTGGAATTAATGAATCTTAACGTGACTTCATAAAAACTGCCATTTCAGCTGATTGTTAATTAAATTGAAACTGAAAAAAATCGTGACCCGCAGCGATTGCGTTATATTTATAAGCGAATTTCTAACATTTTATATTTAACGACCCACTGAAAAGTGATCTATAGGTCTGGGTTGGCGCTAATTTCAATGTACCGGGTCTGGTTCTTACTATAATGGCCGATTAAATCCAGTTTTGCACGTAACTCGTTTCCCAAAATAATTGTCAAATAATCTTATCATAAGTGGTTACATGTAATAAACAAAAATCAATGATAGCGTTCTCTACGGAAAAATACTCGATTTTTACTCTATCTGAAAAAATATAATACTGTTATTCTTGGTAGTATTGTTAGAATTTATAAACCCCGCAGGGGGTGCAGACTAGCTGTACCTATTGAGAGGATTTAGACGTCCCTCGCGGTACCCGAGTCTAACAAACACTTTCATTTACACTTACACTACACTAACACTTACGACTTTAACACTTTACACTCACTTACATTTAGGGAAGCGATAATAGTCTCAATGTACTTTTCGCCTTAAAATAACAACAACAAAAAATATAAAGTTTATTTAAATTTATTGTAATGAAATTTAAGAGATTCAAAAGCAAAAATTCGAATAACTTCAGCGTATATTTATGTTTTAAAAACTTTGTAATCTTTTTTTTTGTAATCAAAATTTTGTTTTGTAATCCTTGCAACATATTCAAGTTATAAGGATAGGCTAACCGCAGTGAAGTTTCCTTATACTACTACGAAAGACATACTGAACGTATCAATCTGCATACATATTTAGATTTCAATAAAAATATAAATGCTGTGTATGATTGTGTTTATAAGGAACACAATGAGTTCGTTTATCCTTGCTCATTTTGTAATGCCTAAATATTTATAACTGTCAACTCACTTCAATTGACTCCATTTATTGGTACAATACGAGGTGTGTTCAGAAATTAACGAGAATTTTAATTTCTTGAACAAAATATTTATTTATTCTTCTACATTGATATTGTCGCCTTCAAAATAGTCCCCATTGTGCCAGCGTTTCTTCCAATCCTCGAAACAGTTTTCAAACTCGATCTTTGAGATGGCCTTTAGTTTTTTCAGCGATGCGCTTCTAATGTCATCTACGGCTGTAAAACGACGGCCCTTTAAGGTTCTCTTTATTTTTGATAATAGGAAAAGTCACACGGAGCCATGTCTGGCGAATATGGAGGCTGGGGCATCGTTACAATACTGTTTTTGGCCAAAAATTCACGAACAAGCGATGAAGTGTGAGCTGGTGCATTATCGTGGTGCAAAAGCCATGAATTGTTTTTCCACAGATCCGGGCGTTTTTTTCGGATTGCTTCACGCAAACGGCGTTGAACTTATAGGTATCAAATACCTATATTGACCGTTTCACCTGGTGGCAGGAATTTATGATGCACTATGCCATTAATATCGAAGAACACAGTGAGCATAACCTTCACGTTCGACCGCACTTGTCGAGCCTTTTTCGGTCTTGGTGAGCCAGAATGCCTCCACTGGGATGATTGAGCCTTAGTTTCGATGTCATATCCGTAAACCCATGTTTCATCACCTGTTATAATACGTTTCAGTAATTCTGAATCGTCTTTGACTTCATTTAGTGACTCCTGAGCAACTTCCATTCGCCCCTGTTTTTGTTCAAAATTTAACAATTTTTGATCGAATTTTGCTGCCACGCGTTTCATACACAAAAATTGGAAACAATGTCATGACATGATCTAGTCGATATGTCAACATCATCAGCGACCTCTCTACTTGTGATTCGGCGATTGTTCGTAACCATTTCTTTCACGTTTTCCACGTTTTCATCGGTTGTTGATGTGCTGGGGCGTCCAGGGCGTTCGTCATCTTCAATGTCTTCACGGCCTTTTTGGAAACACTTATACCACTCGTAAACTCTTGCTTTACTCATAGCAGTCTCACCATAGGCCTTTGTAAACATTTAACGCACTTTGTTACACTTTATTCCATTTTTTACGCAAAATTTGATACAAATTCTTTGATCCATTTCTTTTAACAAACGAAAATCGCCGAGCTCATAAAAACACGTCTAACCTTAGTGGCTAGACTTTGTCACAGACAAAGTCAACAATGAAAACAGCTGAAAGTTTTTTATTGTACTTCAAGGGCATGTATACCAACATAATAAAACAAATGTTTGACAATCGGACTCTCCAAGCCCGCGAAATTTAAAAATTCTCGTTACTTTCTGAACACACCTCGTACATTATTTATAACAATATCACAATAGTTCAAAATCTGTTTTGTCAACGTTTAAACATAATTTGTTTAAAGGAAGTCATTTGGATATTTTATTAAATACTCATTTTGGTCTCAACACGTGACTAAGTTTTATTACTAGATACAACAGCAAATATAAAATTATCCAACAAGCATACTAGTTAGTAGGCTAATGGCAGATTTTTGGGTTGTTAATTTTAATTAATATTGTTTTAATACTAAGATTTGTTAATGTTTAATAACGCAGAAGTTACAAAGTTTTCTTCAAAATTGCATTCTAATTGTTTAAATCATGAAACTACAAAACACATATAAATAAACTGGAGCATTGTGGCTTTATAATACAGTAAGTTACGGTGCAAACAAGAATTTATTCCCCTTTTCCGTGGCACATATTTTGTTTATTATTAGTTTTACGCCTTGTATAGCCTAGTAATGTCTCCCCCACATCCAGCTTCAGCTATTTGTCATTTCAGAGCGCGTATTTTTATAGCAATGCAATTTATTTATGAGAGTAATATTTCCTCTCGCGAACTTGTCCTCACAAATCGAACTCATACGTTATGCTGTGTTATTTTCCTCTTGTATAAAAAAAGTTGCTGTTGAAAAGTGAAACACGATATTCGCTGATTAGAATCAGGAACGACGTTTGCAAGTTTATACTCTTGGAGACGCACAAATAACAGTTTTGTAATTAAAGCGTATTTAAAATTAAAAAAATGTTTTAAAAATCATAACGTCACACTGATTTCAAAGCCTGTTATCTTCCACAAATGATCACCACACTTAGATATGTTAAAAGTTTGAAATTTGGAACATTGAAGAATTTTAGAGCATAAATAATAGGTACAAACAATGATTTTAAACGAATAGTAACGAATCAAGTAGAACTTACTTTGAAATGATTTGAAAGCAACTGTAAAAAATCTAATACGGAAAAAATCAATTATCAGGTATTTAAAAAATAAGTTAAAATTTTAAATAAACATTATTTATATGTTCTCAAACAAGGACAAAATAACGTACACAAAATCCTTGGATATAAGCGGAATTTCATAAAAATGCAAACTTAAATTATGAAAAATTCTTACTTCTAATGGTTATTTCACAGGTGAAACATCATCTTCCTGGAAAAACAGAAGTAGGACATATCCTCAATGTTACGCTCAGAATAGTGTCTTTACGTGTGGGGTTTTATTTGCCACGTTTCTTCAGTTTTTTTTTAAATGCAGTTTTATTTACTTAACTCTGTTTCTTTAAAAGTCTCACCACAAATCCATTTTATAAAACTAAGTTGAAAATTTCGCGACATCATCAGGACATGACTACTTATATTTCAAATATTTTCTTATTTATTACTTCAGCAACAGTTATCTCTCTCTCTTACAATTTAAGGTTGTCCTGAGCTTTTGAGATCTCCAATGGACCAAGTGTTTCCAAAATTACAAGTTTTTCACGTTCGACTTCACTGCAATAATCCGTCCTTAAATTTGCTGCTAATAGGAATATTTGTTAATCCGCATTTATTCATAATAAGAATTTATCAATGCGATGAATGTTTCTAAAGGTAAATTTATACACGACAGTAAATTTATTACTAAATTTATTAAACACGAACTAGTGTTTACAGAACTATAAGTACTTGTGCAGGTATTAAATCTACAAGTTTAATATCTACTAAGTTTTATCTTCGAAGTGAAGACAACAATAACAAAAATAACTCGTTGCTATGACAATAAATAAATAACAATGCAAAAAAAACAGCTGATGTTTCAATAAATCCTAATTAATATCTGTATAGCATAAAACGTTTTCTTATGGTTTGGACAACAAATAATAGCAGCAAGCAATCGTCTCGCTGACGTGATAGAAGTGAATTTCTAAAAAGTATTTTTTTCTTTATCTTACCCTTTTTGAAATTCTGATTTCACCATCATAATCAATATTAAAATCTGATTATATTAGAATTTAAACCATTTCAAATTAATACGAAAATATTCCACGACTGCCGTCAACAAATTTCTTAGTTTTAATGGATTTTGAAAATTCAAAGAAAAACTAATTTATACAGTTTTCAGCGCTGATTACGATGATTTTCAAAAACATTTCGGACGAAAATGTTACGAATTTTTAAAGGTTTGAAATGGCAGCCATTTTGAAATTGTTGAATGTAATTTATATGGTTAAGGAACTTCTCTAAGCTGTTTGAATAATAATCTATTTTTATGTCATATTTGGATCAAATCGGTTTAATACAGTAAGTTGCGGTACAACAGGTCATTTAGCGATAAGAAAAGCGTTTTGTTTCTTTGATTGAAAACAATTTTTAGCTATTAAAGATTCTTTACTTGGTAACCAATCAGTTATTTTCACGTTATTTATAAGGCTTAATAACCCAATATCTATCAAGTAGGGCGCTATTTCGTGACAGAACACATGTTTATAATTACAATTCAGGAAGTTTGCACGATTTCTACCAACACATAAATATTTTATATTTGTAGTGTTTGATCATCTGCAAATATATAAAATCATTTACCCGCCCTGATCTCTACGTGAAATGAACTTAAGGGTTGAAATAATTCCCAGACTGAGAGCTAACTGCTAACCTGCCAGGCCAAGCTGGCCTCTTCAATTAACTCGTCCTATTTTCATCTGTACCTGTACTACGGAAACTTCCTTGATTGCTTTTTCAATGTCGCCCTTTAATTTATTTTATTAAAAATTCAACCTGCAGTTAAACCTAAAAGGGTTAATGTCGTCAAGTTTTTATTAAGGGCAGTTCTGTTAATTAAATTATAACTTTAATTTTTAAAATTGAAGTAAAAGTAAAATATAACTTCAACAAGTATTGTACATTAAACAAAACAGCATAATAGTGTACTATTTGTTATACTGTTAGTTCATATTTGTAGATAAATGCATCTGTTTATTTTTGAAAGTAAAATATGAATGGTTTTATTTATATATGTAATTATATTTATTTATTACAATAACAATAACAATAGCAATTTAGTTATTACAATAACTGTTTTTTTATTTTAGTACCAATATTATGCATCATTTCAAGTGTACATTCAGTCTAACTTTTAGGCATCGTTTGAAGACTACTTCAAAGTATAAGGTATTCTAGCCCTTGTATTCTAGTTCTGTTGATTGGTGCTCTCAATGTGTTCTAGCATTATATTGACTAGTTCATTCTGCTGCAGATTCTCAGGTTCCTGGAAGCCGAACACCCTCTGCCTCCTGCTGGCAAGAGCCTCACAGTCATTGATTATGTGGCCTGTAGTTTCCTATTCCTTTCAGCATAAACTCAACACGATTTCTCCGAGGTACATTCCTATCCTGTACACTCTCAGACCACAGTGCTCTGTAATGAGTCCTGTGGTTTTCTTTAGTTGCCTTTTGCCCAGGATCTTGATCGCCTGTTTGACAATCATCCTGTCTTGAAGTAGGCTACTTTTTACGTCGGCTCTGTCATCGTAACAGTATAAGAGTTATATATCTTACATCCAAGGTTTCATTCCTAGGATGTCTTTTGCTTCAAGGTTTAATTAGTAGCACTTTTCTACCGTCTCCATTCTGCCCTTTTGCTCTCCCTGTACATCTACAAACGTCTGTCTAATTTGAGATAAGCCGTCGTTACTGATTTCAGTTGTTGCCAACTCACACATTTTCGCGCACAACGTCCCCTACAGTACGCTGTACTTTACAGCAATTTTCTATGAGGTTAGGTACAATCTCAGTTTCCTCCCCTCCATGCTTGGTCCACTTTTGTCAGTTCTTCCAGGGTTTTCTAAACTTTGAATGTTTGTTTTCAGCCATCCAAACCCAACAATTAGTTAGAGACATGTAACGTCCACAAACGCAGAACCCTGTATGTACAGGTAAGACTAGATAAATCTGAAGGTCGATACGTTAAATCTGGTATCTATAGTCCACATAATTAAGCTAAGCTTCCTCTAAACCACGCATTTTTCGGTGTACGCTGTTCCATTTTGGCTCAATTAGAGGGATTTAACCCAAGAGTAGATAGACGAAGAAAGGTTAGATCCAGCTGGGGATTGCCAAGCCCGTAGAGCCTTTGAGAGATTTAGTATCGTAAGTGCATTCTATAAAAACGCACCGTGTGTACAGGCAATCAATTAATTTTTACTGATTCGATTTTTTAGTAGAAATTGGACATACTGAACATCATAACATTGTACATCTGTCATTTTTGCAGTACAAGGATTTTCTTGGATTTTAACCTGAAAGAAGATTTTTCCCAAATTTCAGTAGCGTATGAAAAACTCTGACTCAAATTAGTGTAGCAAATTTTAAAGAGAAATTCACAAGAATCGATTGATGAAAATTTGTCGGAGTTAGAATTTTTTTGTTTTGTTTTTTCCTATTTCTGAACAGTAACTATCTTTTTTCAATCTTGTTACTGTAACTTGAGTTATGATATTTTACTTATGACAGATATTTCAGCAAATTATGATTAATTGATTTTGAAAAGTTAAATCGATTTTCAGGGTTTTTCGATAATATTGAACCAAATTTTTCGATTTGTAGCCTACGCTTTATTAATGCACTTCTGGACTACATTTGGGCAAATGTAATTTTAAAGTTTTTGTGCAATTCACCTGTCTATAGTGGAACGAGAAGTGAAGCCCGCCTGAAGTAAAGAGTGGAAGCTGACAGCAACATGTAAATTCTTTATTAGTTGCATACATCACCAAAACGTTTTTATATGTTTTCCCGCTACTGTGTTGTGTCCAGCTGAAAATATTATCGTCATTAGACGTAAAATATTTCCAAAAGTAAAAAAATATGTCAATGTAAAAAAAAAAAATTGGACTGAAAAAGTTAATCAGATATTCCATATACGAGGTGTGTTCAGAAATTAACGAAATTTTAATTTTTTGAACAAAATATTTATTTATTCTTTTACATTGATGTTGTTGCCTTCAAAATAGTCCTCATTGGCGATTATGGACTTGTGCCAGCGCTTCTTCCAAATCCTCGAAACACTTCTCAAACTCGATCTTTGAGATAGCCGTTAGTTCTTTCAGCGATGCGTTTTTAATGTCATGTACGGCTGTAAAACGACGGCCCTTTACGGTTCTCTTTATTTTTGGAAATAGAAAAAAGTCACACGGAGCCATGTCTGACGAATATGGAGGCATCATTACAGTACTGTTGTTGGCCAAAAATTCACGAATAAGCAATGAAGTGTGAGCTGGTACATTATCGTGGTGCAAAAGCCATGAATTATTTTTCTACAGATCCGGGCGTTTTTTTCGGATAGCTTCACGCAAACGGCGTTGAACTTGTAGGTAGTACTCCTTATTGACCGTTTCACCTGGTGGCAGGAATTCATGATGCACTATGCCATTAATATCGAAGAATACAGTGAGCATAACCTTCACGTTCGACCGCACTTGTCGAGCATTTTCGGTCTTGGCGAGCCAGAATGCCTCCACTGGGATGACTGAGCCTTAGTTTCGACGTCATATCCGTAAACCCATGTTTCATCACCTGGTATAATACGTTTCAGTAATTCTGTATCGTCGCTGACTTCATTTAATGACTCCTGAGCAACTTCCATTCGTCGCTGTTTTGTTCAAAATTTAACAATTTTTGAACGAATTTTGCTGCCACGCGTTTCATACACGAAACATTGGAAACAATGTCATGACATGATCCAGTCGATATGCCAACATCATCAGCGACCGCTCTAATTGTGATTCGGCGTTTGTTCATAACCATTTCTTTCACTTTTCCCACTTTTTCATCGGTTGTTGATATGCTGGGGCGTCCAGGGCGTTCGTCATCTTCAACGTCTTTACGGCCTTCTTGGAAACGCTTATACCACTCGTAAACTCTTGCTTTACTCATAGCAGACTCACTATAGGCCTTTTTTAACATTTCACACACTTTGTTACACTTTATTCCATTTTTTACCAAAATTTGATACAAATTATTTGATCCATTTCTTTTAACAAACGAAAATCGCCGAGCTCATAAAAACACGTCTAACCTTAGTGGCTGTCACAGACAAACTCAACAGTGAAAGCAGCTGAAAGTTTTATCATACTTCAGGGGCATGTATACAAATATAATAAAAAAAATGTTTGACAATCGGACTCTCCAAGCCCGCGAAATTTAAAATTCTCTTTACTTTCTGAACATACCTCGTATTTACAAGTTTTTGATTCATTGTTAGTTGACGATGAACTTCGATACGTTCGTTACCCAGAAAAATTGGTTAAATAATTTGAAAATTGTGGTTATTATAAATTTTGCCATTATACTCAGGATTAACATCTGCATTAATTAGCATTTATATTTTTAATTTTCAATAAATCATGAAAATTATTTGATGGCTGTCAGGGTTCAAATTCGAATTTTACAACTGTTTTAGATTTATCTAATATTTACCAGAATAGTGTTTTGTAATGAATAAATAAATATATTATAATCGATTATATAACTTTTAGAAACATCTCTTTAATGATGAAAGAATCTAACACAAACGAAATTTAATAATTTATAAAAATACTGTTCTCCAGCTAAGAAATATTGTTTTAAGCCTTTTGAAAAATAAATTAAGTCGTGCCAGAAAAAAAACCAGACAAAGAACTTCAGAGAACAAGTTTGAGAAGGGTTGGGCGAGCGAAGTAATTGAATCGATTGGCCGGACCCTTGAAAAGATTTCCTTGGCAAGTTCAGCAAACTGTTAAAGTCCGAGATCGGTTTCTTATCAGTGTTTTTACTCCTGTTGCAGAATTTGGAAAACTAGAAACGAGAAAAATTGGAAAAATGAAATACAAGAACGAGAGTCGGTTTCATTTTTCAAAAGATACGACTTTCGATCACAAATTCAATTCATCATTACATAAATTAAAATGAAAACGTTTAGTGCGCATGCGTACGACAGAATGTACGATTTCAGCACGATATGTCTGCTGTAGAAAGAGTGGAAGTCCGGGCGTTTACCAGTCGGCCGCGGTTGGCGAGGCACTCTTCCGGTTCGGAGTGATGAACTGAAAGTAAGAAGTCCATTTGTTTTTCTTTAAATTTAACTGGATTCCTCAAATTTCCTCCCTAGCAATGTGGTGTTTTCCGTAGTTCCGGGTATTGGTAGGCTGTCTTGTATTTGTGTAGTGGCTGGTCCTCCTCGCTGAACAACGATTTTCGACCTTTATTTATACTCGAAATTATGGCGGGAACAATATTTTCTCGGAAACGCATTGCTAAAACCAGAGAAAGAACGCACCAATCAGGATTAAGCTATTGTGTACGTGTGATGTGACGTAGTGCGTCGACAGTAATGCCTGGGCAGAACTGTAATAATTTAACGTAATATAGACCTGAGATACGCGAGTACTGCGAACCAGTAAGAAGCAACTATTGATTGACGGGAGAATTATGAACTACATTCTCAAGCGTAGGCTATTTAAAAGCTGAGAGAGAAGTCCGAGAATTTAGCGTGGATGTTTTTCGGCGTTAGTAAGCGGAACTAGCATGTGTAACTCAGTTGATGTGTTGTTTAGGCATCTACTGGTCTAAACACTCTCACATTCACTATATATGTTCCTTCTGAAAACGTATTGTTTACTTAGGTCTTCTCGTAATGTCCGAGGTTCAATTTCTGAATGCGGTACCAAAAATAGATCGCCCGAGATCTCACAATATCCGGGCAACTTCCGACCCCCTGGCGTATTCTCGCTTTGTATAGCCGTGTAGTCTGTTGGAGTAAAGGGACATTCAGCATTCACGTTATGAACACAATATCGCTACCAACCTTTGTTTTGTTTTAATCTTCCTTTTCTTGTCACCTCATAGTATCAACATCATTGATGCTCAATTGTTTTTCTTGCAAATTGATGGTTCGTTTCGTTTATCACGTATGCAATGCTCACATTATGGAAGTACGAGACAATATTTTTCTTAATATGCAGTTTTTTTTGTTTTTTCTTTTAACTCGATTTTGTCATCATAATAAAACATTACATCTACATGAATTCGCTTTAAAATTTTCAAATTACATTGAAAAAGAATCCAACTTTTAGAATCCAACAAAAAGAATCCAAATTTATATTATTTATAATATAAATGAATTATAATATAAATTTATTTATTAAATTTGCTTGAAAAGTTCACTTTTATTAACCTGATACTCCACTTTGGGTCACTCTGCGGTTCTGCAAGGTTTAAATAAGGCAGGCAAGATTAGCTTCTAATGAGATTTGTGACAAATTATTAAGACAATGTCACAATAACCTATCGTTATAAGTTATATTAATAATGAAACAAAATATAATTTAAAATTTTTAACACTCTTTCAAGATGTTATCTATAAATCGGCGTTCATTTCTGAGTTTGGGTCTTACTGTGATGAACTCTCCAATAGCTTATTTTTCAGCGAAAATTCGCTAATAATCGAATATTTAATTTTGTTTTACTTGTTTTCCTGCCCAGCCTTGGATCATCACTTTCTTGTTACTTTATAGAGAGAAAATATTGCAATAATCTAAAAAATTCAAAACGTCAAACAATAGATTTTCACGTTCCAAAAAGAAGAAGGTTTTCGCGTGCATACAGAAGTAATAATTAAACCTGACAGCAATCAAAATTCATTTTTCCTTTACCCGATTTTTTCAGCTTAGTTAAAATTTTATACAACGGATTGAGTTATAATTTTTTAAATAAAATCTAAATTTGTGGAGGCCGACTTTGAGAAATTTGGTTTCATACATTGCCAAATTTTCCAGTATTTTCTCTTTCTTTATTTGTTTCACCCAACTTTGGGGTACACTAAATCAATCACTTTTTAATGTTCTGTGCCTTCCTCGTAGCCCAGTATTGCTTCATTCGTTGTGATATTGCTTTTCTTTCTTCGTCAGAGATTTGGATCGTTCGTTTGGATTTAACTTTGCCTTGGAACCGTTGCTTCTTGTCCATAGTTATTGTTTTGGCTGTTCTGTCCATGAGCATAGTGTCAGTGATTTGTAGTTCTGTTACGTCTTTCTCTGTTTCTCTAAACCAAAGTGGTTTGGCTCTTCTACTGCGAAAGTAGTCAAATATTTTTTTGGTTAGTCTATTTTTGTCCATTCGGAGGATGTGCCCATAAAAATCAATTCTCCTTTTTCTTATTGTGTCTGAGAGTGTTTCAGTTTTTTGTTAAAGAGTTTCCAAAGTAAAGAGTTCCAGTATTTTATTGTTTCTAAACTTAATTTTTTTTAGGAATGTTCAATACGCATAACGTCTGTCACCACTGATGGGTTGATTTGAGCCAACTTGATTGAAATCTCTGTTTTTGAGATTTTGGATTTAGTGTTTTTTAATTTTTATGACAGTTATTTCTTAATAGCCTAAAAACCTTGTTGTACCTAAATAATATAAATTTAAAGCAGCGATAGCCGAAAACCTTTTGAGAAACTATTAAGGAATAAATCGTTCGAAAATTTGAAAAAAATAGCAGTAAGTGTTTTCTTTTTAAAATGATTAATGTAAGGGTAATTTTGGCACTTAGACAACAAGGCATTAGGTAACATATACGTTGTAGAAATTGCTAAATATCGTGTTTTCCGACTATTGCAGTACTTTCTCTGTATAAAGTGGCAAAAAACTTTAATCTTAATTTACAAATTTCTATAAAATACACTATTTTACATACTGTTGTAAACATTAAAAAAAATTTAACTATTTATGCCCTACTTGTTGTGTTATTATGTGAGTTAAACAAAGTATTATTTTACAATAGCTCTTATATTTAATTTTCATTAGCAAAGATAAAAAACAATAAAGCAAAACTGTTTCCTGCTTTTTTTCAAAAGAACATTTCTTCAGAGAGGAAAAAGGTAGCGAAGCGAGCAGAACTAATCTATTAGAAGTGCGGTTTAGCTGTTCCCACGGGGAATTCTGTATTTGTTTGCAGAAAATCTAAGCATGCCTTCTTTTAACTTCTTAATAAGCAAAGCTCTTAGTAGTTCTGAAGGGTTGGTTCTTCTGAAGTTTCTAGAAACGTTAATGTTAGTTACATAAACTTCAAAGTGTAAATAATAAAATGTAAATACGCAGACAAGGTTTTTGGTGTTATCGATTGTTCCAGAAATTTCCAGAGAATTTTGATTTAAGGGGACTTTTATGTTGTTTTATAAGCATATATACGATATTGTTGACTCTGCATATATCTCCCATCAGATAATTTTTTCATTCACATCTCGGGTGATGGCAAATCATTTACATAACAATAATAATAATAATAATAATAATAATAATAATAATAATAATAATAATAATAATAATAATAATAATAATAATAATAATAATAATAATAATAATAATAATAATAATAATAATAATAATAATAATAATAATAATAATAATAATAATAATAATAATAATAATAATAATAATAATAATAATAATAATAATAATAATAATAATAATAATAATAATAATAATAATAATAATAATAATAATAATAATAATAATAATAATAATAATAATAATAATAATAATAATAATAATAATAATAATAATAATAATAATAATAATAATAATAATAATAATAATAGTAATAGTAATAAATAGTAATAGTAATAGTAATAGTAATAGTAATAGTAATAGTAATAGTAATAGTAATAGTAATAGTAATAATAGTAATAGTAGTAGTAATAATAGTAATAGTAATAGTAATAGTAATAATAGTAATAGTAATAATAGTAATAGTAATAGTAATAGTAATAGTAATAATAGTAATAGTAATAGTAATAGCAATAGTAATAGCAATAGCAATAGCAATAGCAATAGCAATAGCAATGGCAATAGCAATAGCAATAGCAATAGCAATAGCAATAGTAATAGTAATAGTAATAACAACAACAACAACAACAATAATAATAATAATAATAACAATAATAATACACACACACACACACACACACACACACACACACACACACACACACACACACACACACACACACACACGTAGCCTCCACGCATCCTGAAGACTAAAGGAATTAACTGACTCCAATAAATTTTTATATAGACTATGTATCCTTAACTAGAGACCATTTTAATTTTCTTGAAATATTTTTGTTTTTAAGTTCAGTTTTGATGAAAAAACTTAGAAGTTAAAAAAAAGTTAAACACTCAAAACAAAACAAAATTATTGGGCAAACAAAACACATGAGCTGTTTACTCTGTCAAAGATTCGACGGGGAATCCGAAAATCACCTTAATTTCTCAAAATCGTTAAGCAGGCCGTAAATATTCATAAAACTTGAATTTAGAATAAAAGAAATTTACTGGCCGGGATGTTTTGCTATTTTTTTGTTAAAATGATCACTTTTTAATGAACTTTGAAACAGTATATAGCATGAACTACGGCTGTATTTTTAAAAAAAGCGATGAAAACATGTATTGTAGGTTTTACAAAACTAAACCCGAGCGTCACAAGTCGAAAAATATGTAGTACGAGAGGTTTGTTACGCGAGGTGTAATTTAACAAAACTCATTTAATGTCAATATATTTTAAACAACTGAAAGTGCTTGATTGATATGCTGACAGTAACTGGTTGTTTTGGAAACTATGAAACTTACATAAATGACGTGTCAACGTAACTTTTTACTGGGCCTTTAAATTTGTCATTAAATTGTTTAATGTGATTTAGTAAATAGCGTTGTCAGATTTTTTTGAAGAAATTTAATTGAGAAATATTAAATTTTATATTTAAAATTGAAATTTAAATTTAGACTTAATTTGGTTTATATTTGACACTATAGGCTTAAATACGAGTATAGGCCTAATTTTTAAAATTTCCCCGCTACTTTAAAGTATTTTGGTTGTTTTAAAAATTCGACATTAAAACAAGTTATGTAACTGTCCTTCGCAATGACACCTGGCTAACGAAAAGAAAATTGCACAAAATGAATTACAAAAGATTTACATCCTTCATAACAAACACAACAAATTTCGTCCTTGAGAAAAATGTAATACTCCTAAAGTTAAATTTTAAAGTTCTTTTCAAACCATACCATAGCTCACTTATATTTTTTTACCACTTTTAATTTTCTACAGCCACTACCTCTCCTTCAATATAAAAGAATTTTTTAAATCATTTGAGACTTCCCTCGTTCACATGTCACATTGAATATATTATGAAGTATTTTTGTCCATTTTTTTTTTTTTTTTTTTTTTTTTTTGTTCAACGTCCGACTATTGTGCACACTTGGGCTAATGCAGACGATGGGATGATTTATAGAGTACGAAAATGCCAAGCCCTGGCCGGGAATCGAACCCGGATCCTCGAGGTGAAAGCCCATTACGCTATCAACTAGGCCACCGAGGCTGCTACACACACTGTCCATACACTGTTTGGCGAATTTTTAATAAATCGTATTCAATCAAATCCATGGGCTTTGTTTTACGCCTTTGTTATAATTTGTTCCATTTTAAAAATTGCAAATATTTCATCAAAGTTGTGCATAACTGAACATTGTCAATAAAGGAGGATTAAGTAGAAAATATTTTATAGTCTTTGTTTTCTGGTAAAATGAGTTCGCTTTTATATTGCTTATTGGTTTGACGGGAAAAATTCAATTATATGAAAACACGATACCACTTTCGTATTTAAAACTATAAACTATAAATTTAATGACTGAATTCTAACATTGCACTTTATTACCTTATGCATATTATTGTTATTATTACAAGTGAAACCTATTATAACGGGATCTTAAATTACGTACCTAAATTAGGCTACAATATTTACTTTTTACTAAAAGAGAGTCTTTATTTCATTAGATTTACACATTAGAACTAGCCTAAATTGTCTTACAGATTCTACTTTCAAAACTGATTTGGTCAATTATTATACAAGCCTTGGATACAGTAATACTTTAAATATTATTTTCAGCAATGCTTTTAGCAATCAGCTGTTTTGGTGCACACAATTATTTGTGTCACTTATTCCTGCATTGTGCTGCACTCTCTCGGGGACATTTAATACTGCTCCTAGAATTTTGTTTACAGACCTTTTGTCGGTTTTAAGTAGGTTTTATTTTATTGTATAAAGCCTTATAATGAAAAAGTATGAGGCTATGTGGTCTGACGATCCAATACATGTAGTTTCAATAACTCAGGAATTTATTTTCGGTACAAAACCGATCGGAATGCTTAGCGTAATAATATATTAAAGATTAATTAAACAAAACATTAATTAATGTCAGGATTGTACAGAAATTTCACAACTATTACTGATTTTTATGCAATTAAAAGCATTTAAATTGATTATTAAATGTTAACAAAATTAACAAAAGCATTTAACGTTTTTCCACTGCAAACTACGCGTTTTTGGGCTCAGTGCTGCCAACCTTCGAATAATGTTCACTGTGAGAAAGGCGAATTAGAAACGTTGATAAATAGGTTCGTTTCAAATTCCTTGAGTTCGAAAAGTGGTGCTTACTGTCCGTCTGTCTACCTTTATGTCTTTGCACATCCCCGTGGAGATTAAAAAAGTGATCAATGACGAGGAAATTGGGCATGCAAGCTGAAATGAAAATTATTCAACACTATTTCGAAATATCGTTTAATTCCTGTTTTGGTCTAATCTTTTAAACAAAATAAATAATTAAGTTTTTTTTAAATTGGTTTCAGCCGCCTCGGTGGCCTAGTTGGTAGCGCACTAGACTTTCACCCCGAGTATCCGGGTTCGATTCCCGGCCAGGGCTTGGTATTTTCATACGCTATAAATCATCCCACCGTCTGCATTAGCCCAAGTGTGCACAATAGTCGGACGTTAAAAAAAAAATTAATCGCTTTTAACATTTTATTAATGCTCATGTTTTGGGTTTTTCGACAGAAACATTTCTTCTCGACGTTTGTCTCATTTTAGTTTTACCTTTTGATGTAACAATTAGCTTGTATATCATTGAGTGTGTTAGGCATTTACGTTCTTCAAATGCTAAAATTGATCTTCGAATTTCTAAAAACATTGGAATTAAATAAATTTCAATAGTTGTTTCTTGGAATCTTGAACAGAAAGGAAATAAAGTGTCTTCGCGCCCTCTCTTCCCCTCGCAGCCACATATACACGTCAGGCACAGACTTTCTCTATATAATGCTTCAATTTAAACTTTTTCATTTTTAGATTTTCCTCCGTAATTCCGGCCCGTGATAGCTGCATCATTACGCCCGCACAGACACGGTGGCCTATTTTAATAAATAACTTGTGTAATTGAGGCTAAATTAACTCTAAACTCACCGTTGTATTGTATTTGCTTTTATTAGTGTTTAATTAAATTCTGATTAAACGTAAACGTGATTTGTTTACTTAGCGTATAATCAAACATGTAAATTATTCCGTCATTTTGTTAATTAAAAATCAAAACGTTTGCTTGAAATGGAAAATAAAATTATTTTGCGATACGGGGATATTTAACGTTTTGTTGAATTTAAATTTTATGATAAGTGTATATTGGGTGAACAAAATAAAGAGAGTAAATTAATTGTTATGCGTTCAATATAAAACGTCAGAATTTGCTAACTTTTTGTTACACTTTGAAGGTAAATAATTATAAAATGGTTGCTACAATATATAACGTTTAATTTCATTATCTGCCGCCGGTAAATTATAAGTACCTTCTTTAAAACACATGGTTCGAATGCTTATTAATTGTCAAAATAGATGTTTTATTGCAATCAGTCATTATGAGTAAAACTTCTCTATAGCGACATTGACGGGAACGTTAGGAAGAGCTCAACCAAAACGTCTAGAAAATGTGTTTCTATTTATAAAAACGTGTCACGCACTATTTTTAATTTAGATGTATTGAGTGCAAAGGTTATTGAAATATGACGTACAGTCTTTTGAAAACAATATTTATTAAATAATACTGTATGGATAAAATACCGTAATTGTGAGAAAATGACAATATTTTGCCGAAACTACTGCAGTTTCTTCATCAATTCCTTCAGATTTTGGCTTTAAATTTTTTTTGAAGAGTTTTCAAGCGTTTTCTTCTTTATTTTATTTTTGTTTTTCAATATCGTGCCAACAGAAGAACTAACTAAATTAGGTTGGTAAACATCTACTTCAAACCTTTCTCTAAATTCTAACCGTTACGTCTAACGTTAACATTTTCCGTTTAGACGCCATTACACTTCAGTTGACGCACTACGCACTGCTTTTAACACCGTGACGTGTTGCAATACTGAGAAATAGGGTAGAAGCGTAGGAAGTGTGCACGAATTTCGGCGCTATTGAGAGAATCTTGGATTTTTATTGGCTTTAATATGGAAAATTACGATACATATTTTTACTTTGGAATGGGAAGGGACCAACACATTTTGCCGTTATAGAGAGATTTCCGTTATAAAGAGATTCGCAATAGAGAAATTTTACTGTATTTCAATTATTAACGATGTGATAGGACTGGGCTGCGAACGCAAGTGCAATGTTGCCACTCGTCTCAGTAGTGATTGACAGCGTGTCCGCATGTGGGAGAAAGATGGTTAAGACCGGACAGCTGCTGGGGCTGCCATTGGTCAAGGCACTCTATAGCCTATATCACCTTAAGATGAGGCTACTTGCATAACTACCGGTGATAGATAGGTTGCTTGTTCTTCTCTCCTCAGCACTCCTAAGCATCATCAGTCTTATTGGTTAAATGAATACAGTTTTTAAAAAAAAGTTAGAGGTCTTATCATATTTCTCGAGTCAACATCCCTTTTTCTCAGAACATACGTACAAGCATAAATGAGGTATCTTTAGAAAGATTTTTTAACCGGTTTATGACATTTCAAAACGATCTTGTGCAAAAACTTACTGTTTGTGGAAAATTTTAACATAAAAGACATTTATGTCATGACAGTTAAAGAACTGTCATAGGCAAAACGGCATCATGGATGCACAGCTCGCATGCGCATGCACGGCATTACAAATTAGATAATATTTTGTATATTTTACGAAGCTAACCTATTAATCACGAATAGTCAGTCCCATTAAAAATGCCATTTTTTTGCATAACGTCTTTAGAACAATTTCAGCATTTACCTAAAAGTCTTATAGGTTATGTAGTTCTACTGACAGTCCCCATTCTCTGTCCTCTGCAGACTAGCTGCGCCTATTAAGAGGAATTAGGCGTCCCTTGCGGTACCCGAGTCTAACAGACACTTACACTTACAACACTACGCTTATGACTTTAACACTTTACACTTACACTTACATTTAGGGAGGCGATAATAGCCTCAATGTGCTTTTTGCCTTAAAATAACAACAAAAAAAAATGCACTAGCCGGGACAAGCATTTTGAATACCAAACACATATTTTGGACACTATTTTTACACAAATATATTTGTTATTTCTTCTTCCATCGTGCATTTATCTATTGTTAATACGGACATCATAAAATACAAAGTACAATTAAAATGTCAGAACACAGTTTGAGGTTATTGTGGACTTTGTGATATGTTCTAACTTTTTGCATTTATTTACTTATTTGTATTTGAATATTACGATTTCTCATTACACCTCTCTTTAACAACAGGTTAATGTAAATATTACGGTCGATGACAGTCATAAATTTGTGATTATTATTTCAAACCGATTGGTTTTTTATTTATTTTTTTAAAACACGTTTTCCCTTCCTTCCAACGACTACTCTTATTCAAAAGGCTGTAAATAAACTTTCATAGTGAGACATTTTGTACGGTATACTGTATTTTATACAATGCATTTCTCTTACGTTTCAAAACATAACATTCTGAATATCAATTAAGAAGATTTTTGATAACCGCTTATTTCAAAACTGTTTAACGAATCCCGTTGAGTAGTTTTAAGCTATTGCCAAAATCAATTTTTATGTAATTACTTTCAAGTATACAAATTTCGTTTACAAGATGTTATGAAATGATTTTCGGAAAATCGTTTCCGCCATGTGCAGCTAGATTGCAGTGATTATTTCTTAATAATTACTTATTACTAAAAAAGACGGTAATTTGCGTAGAAATATTTTATAATTGAAAAAATGTTCGCGTTACAATAACTTAAAATTAAGATGTTCAAATATGCGTTATTCATCGTCGTAATTTTCGTGATACATCCAAAATGTTTTGAAACAAAAATCGTGTCCAGTTGAGAAGGGCTACGAGAACTGACAATTTCTATTTTGTTTTGACGCAAAGTAGAAAAAGAATGCCATAAATCAAGTATTCAATGATGATTTACATCTCGTAATTTGTATTTATATAAGTAAATTTGAAAATTCCTTCTTGTATTATGTAACGTTGTGTTTCACGACTGATGCTAAGGCAGCAAATACAGTTTCCGTTTAGTTTTGCGTCTCATACTTCCTTAGGGAATGAGCCATCCTGAATAACGAGACGTGATGATGTTTCGAGAGTTCGTTACAACTTATTTGTGTTACTGGAAAAAGAAAAAAGGCTACAGAAGAAATTTAAAAAAAAATTAAAATCAATATGTAGCCTAACATTTTGTTTCGACAAATTTAATTTGTTACAAACTTTCCGTTTTTTTTAAGCTCGAGGGCTTCAACAGGTCATTTTTAAATAATACCAACTGTCCCAATGAAATAATGGAAGTGAATTTTCAAAAAAAGTTGTTTATCTTTCCGATTTTTGAAAACTGAACATCATAATCTGCATATTGGCAATTTAAACTTTCAAATTACATTGAAAGTACGAAAATAAACTCTGACCACCGTCATATTAGATTTGTAAATTTCACAGGATTTTGTAAATTCAAAATCACATTCTCAAAAAAAAAAATGAGTGACAAAAAGTTGTTTTATTAAAAATTTGAAATGGCCTTTTTGAAATGGTCAAAGCTATTACCAAAATCGATTTTTTTTGCTAAATACCAATCGAATCTATCCAAAATTACGAACGTAAGACACACACACACACACACACACACATTTTTAAATTCGTATACAGTTAATTTTAACGACCCATCGAAAAATTATTTACAGGTTTCAGGACCCCTAGCCAAAATAGCTTATTTTCCAGTGAAAAATCGATTAAAAAATAAAGGCCATTGAAATACTTTTAAATTGTGATAAAGCTTTTCAACCATCTACTTAGTTATAAAGCTGCCAGTGCATGGCCTCCAACAGGTCTTCCAGTTCAGTTCAGCAAGGTGCAAGCACTCCACCAGCACCTGCCACAGCTTGCCCGGCTTTAATAAATACAGTTTCAGTTGTTTCCACTGACTAGCAGACTAGCTGTCAATTTTGCACCTGCCAAGAAATATATTCATTCCACCCAAGTACAAGTGGCCTACCAGAATACACAAAGAAATGTTGAGGCTGCAGAACCAGTTATAATAAACAACAATTTATTATTAGACTTTGCTAAGCTAAAGTTTTACTTTCTCGTCATAAGCTAAGTCTTAGCCTACATAGAAAGTGTGTGGTTGTGAAAACATTGATTTTGTGGTTTTGTCCACTTTCAGTTCCTCTGAATGTAAGAATTTTCTTGGATATCGGTCAGTCTATGTTCTGGACAGACGCTGGAGACTAACGAATGACAAATTTCGAAATGGCATACCGATGGGCATATACCAGACCATTCTATAAATGTGTATAAATATATATTTGAGGATATCTTCATCTTATTATGTAAAATTCATTTTCCAAAATTCGTTCTGTAAAGGGAGTAAAAAAGAGAAAAAAATAATGGTTCATGGAAAAATTATTATTTCGACTAAATTTTCTTGAAACGTAACATAGATACATTAAAACACAGATAATTAAATCTTTTAAAGGAGTAAAAAAATATCCTCAAAAATTGCTTTTGCATTTTTTAAAATATTTTCTTGAAAATTAGCATATATATATCGAAAATAATGAAATGCTTATTTCACAATTTCCAAATTTCAACCACTAACGAGGTAAGAAGGGTTTAAAATTTGCATTTGAGAATTTTTTAACACAAATAACGATACACGTATTTCAGCATTTTCCAAAACTCGTCACCTGAAGAAGCAAGAAGGAAAAAAGGAAACAATTGCATTGAAAACATATTTTGACCGGATTTTCTTGAAACGTTAAACACAGATACATTAAAGCAAAAACAATTAAATTAATTTCAGAATCCTCCTGATTTCTTCTTCTAAAAGTGTAAAAAAATGGATTAAAAAGGTTGCTTTTGAATTCTTTTTGGTAAGATTTTTTTGAAAAGTGTACTTATATGTTTTTAAAACACAAAAAATGAAATACGTATTTCAGCATTTTCCAAATTTCATCCACCAAAGGAGTAAAAGAGGAGCTAAAAATTTGCATCGGGAAAAAATGTTTTTTCTATCATATTTTCTTGAAATAAAAATACTCTAAAACACTTTTGATGGTAAAATTAGAGTTTCAAAAAATAAAAAATAAAATACTCTTGTAAATTCGCTTCCATCACATTCAACAAAACACCTGTCACGATTACTTCAAACTTAAAATTGCCAGTATAAAAATGAATAAAAAACCTAACATCTGTTTAACAGATTTCGCCAAAACAATTTTCACATATGAAGGTTCACAGCTCAAATTCAAAGTAAGCCTACTGTAAATGAAACGAAAAATTGCATTATGGGAATGAATTAAAAAAGTAAACGTGTGGAACTCGTGGAGTACAGACAGAAGCATTGCAAAGTTAATGAATATCTCTGCTGAATATATAATTAGTTTGAAGATATGTTTACAAATATCTTGTCTTGTTCAAATGAATAAATATTTGAACCAGGCTTAGATATTATTTACTGTAGTTGTCGTTTTATATTAATTCGTAACGATCAGCTGATTTCATTGAACCGATGATAGGCTATAATAATTTTGAGGTTATGTTGTTAAAAAATAACAATATTAACAATTATTATAAATTTCAAATGTATTGTAAACGGTTACAACGTGCACGTGTTCTTCAACTAAGGAAACATACCGAAACCATAGCAACACAATGTTTTCATATTCGTGTATTGTTATCCAAAAGGAGAAAGAAAAAGAAAGAGACAGAAATAGAGATACAAAGTTCGTTTTCTTATTCGTTTCATATTTCCGTTACATTCTTCCGTCCGGCAGACTTTTTTCTATTCACTCCTCTCACCAAAACTAACATTAAAAACTTCTCTTCAAAAGTAACAATAATAAACCTCACCGCCGTCGGAGATATTTTGTTTTTTGTCTTTGAGTTTCGAACTGAAATTATACGAGACTTTGCGATTCTTGTGACTTGTTTTGGCGCTTTTATTAAGATTATTTTAGCTTTTACGTGTCAACCATTACAGTCTACTAATTGACATTTTACACTGTTATTTTGTAAACAAATACAATTATTATTGACGTCTCATAATTGAGATAGTACTGAGATAGCTTGATTGCATTGCGCTTTTTAAGAAATGAAGTTATCCAATCGAAAGACAGTGACTACCCTAATAGGATTTGTTGTTATCCTTTAACTGCCAGACTGAGTGACGTCTTGCCTTATTCAATTTAATCAATGTGGCATTGCAAACTGCCGGGTACATCATAAAGCACAGAAACACGCAAGTTATTTTAAACAATATTTAATATGTAAACAAAACGAAAATATATAAGTTGTAGTGTTTTTAAAGCGTTTAAAAGTCAGAAACTGTGTTCCCCAAATCAAAATCAAGAAAATGTTTATTACATTACACAAATAACAGACTCTAAAAAGCATTCAAAGGTAACACAAAGAACAGATTAAAAACAAATCGTGTTCTCACAAAAGTTTATAGGGCGGAAAGGGTGGATGCCGAATTGCCTTCCCCTGTACGTCGATCCAGAAAACTCGTCCGTCACTAGACCACAAGTTTCAACTGCGTGCTTGTAGAGTTCGAGGAGTCGTGCCTCCCGGATCATAACTCACTTCCTTTAAGTATTTTTTTTATTGTCAAAGACCTTTCTTCGATCCCGGCAGCTAACAAATTTGACTATAATAGCCCGGCGAAGGGCTATTCGGAAGTTCCCTTCCGAATCAGGAACTATACGACGCGATTTATCGATACACGCTAGTTTAATATCGATATTTAATTTATCTTTAAAAAGGGCGATGAATTTGCCATCCCTGTTTTCTATATCACCTTCAGGAACGCCGAACACATGTGAACCGTTTCTCTTTGGTACGGGGCTAGTTGATTTAACAGCTTATTTTCAAGCTTAGCATTAACGACTTTAAGAGTACATCTATTAAAATTTGTATTTGTAAGAAGAGAATAGAAGAGAAGAAAGGAAGAGAGAGAGAGAGAGAGAGAGAGAGAGAGAGAGAGAGAGAGAGAGAGAGAGAAACTATCTATTTACTAATTAACTTTGTAGAACGAGAAAGTGAAATCATATATATATTGAATGGAATAAATATAATATTGCTTTCATGTTTATTAAACGAATTCAATAGGATTTACTCAAGTTTTTGTTAGTATAGACAAACCTACAGACATGATTTAGTATTTAAGTTGATGCAGATAGTTTTCGGAATAAATACTACAAAAACAATGCATTAACTGTCCCACATTCAATTACATCACTTCTTTGGAATATTTAAACATGGGCCCGAAAAAATTGGTTTTGAAGAACGATAAAATAATCGCGGAAAGCAGGCTGTTTCACTGACGTGATAGACACGAATTTCCCAAAGTATATTTTGCCTCATCTTACCCTTTTTGAAATTCTGATTTCCTTATCGTAATCAGCATTAAAATTTGCATACATTAATATTTAAAACATACAAATTACATTGAAAATACGAAAACGAACCCTGACCGCCGTCAAACAATATCCTAATTTCAATAAAAATTCAAAATGTAGGTTTTAACGCTGGTCACGAGGGTGAAATAAGATTTTTTTAAACATTTAAGATAAAAAAGTCATGCGTTTTTAAAGTTTGAAATGGCCTCCATTTTGAAACTGTTGAATGAATTTAGCCGGTTAACGAACGTGTCCGAGCTACTTGCTGAAGAGATTTTTGTGACAAATTTAAATATATCCGGACCAAAATTGTGAACGTAAGCGTGCTGAAACACACACACACACACACACACACACACACACACACACACACACACACACACACACACACACACACAAACTTTTCGAGGTCCCGAGTCTGGATCTTACCATGTTGGATGCTCCAATAACTCATTTTGCGCAAAAAACTGAAAACCCAGCATATTTATAAGAATCGTTTAGTCAGGTGTTATATGAAAAATATAAAATAAACAAAAACAAAATATTTTTATCTATAATTGTTTACTTTTTCTGACTGTTGAGAAATTCCAAATGCCTACAATTTTAGTTGTAAAATTTGAAAATATACAAAGTAAGATCATGGTATTTTGTATACACTTGCAAATAAAAGAGTGAAATATTTGCATCCTCTTGTTTGTTAACAGAAAATTAAGGATGAGTAATCTAAGACAAAGTGTAAAACAAATTTAAGCTCGTAGTTAAATCCCAGTTTTTTTAAAGAATTTAAGTAATTGTAAAATCAATATTGCAAACTAGTTAGCAAAAACAACAAACAAACGAAACATTATGGTTATGTGAACTGTCTTTGAACTGACTTAAGCTGAGATGAACGGTGAGCTTATTACACAGGAAATGGAACCTTTCATAAAAGGAGTAAAAGAAGGACGTGACGACAGTTCTGTTAATACGTTGAGAGCGAAGTGATCCATCTGTGTCACCGGCAATGTATCTGTGTTCTGTGCGGAGCCAATCACAGATTAAACTAATTTATTTTATGAAAAAAAAACATTGTTGTAATCATTTTAGCTAATCTATTTACAAAGAGATTCGAATAAAATACGAGTGAAAAGCTTGAAAACTTAAAAAAATAAAATAATTCTCAGTGATTTTTTTTTGTTTACGATATTATTTGAACCTCATTTCTTATTATAACAAAGTTAGGTTATATAATAAAATATTAATTAGTGTTGTTTAACGTAATATAGCTGTTGAAGTTTTTATTACGTGATCAAAGTTCTTATAACTTAACAATGTGCAAGAAAGATTTATCGTTTTACTAGAGGGATTAATTCCAAGGGGATTGATTTTAATCCGGTATTACTCGGAGAAGGTTCCCAACCGTATACATTTACCTCATACAGTGTACGTAATAACGAAATCCGATCATTGCTTCTTATGTGTAACACTTGTGCTTTTGCATTAGATTTTTTTTGAGTAAAAAAAATGTTTCGTTTAACAAAACTATTATGATTGTGATAATATTCGCTAGGTGTTTATACTGTTTCGTATAAGCGGTACTAACATGAAAAAATCGATATTGTATTTAGGGAAAGTATTTTTCAGCCCCTTTTGTTCAAAAAATCTCTTAATGCACTTAAATTTTAATCATAATTTTCTAGTAGGCCTAATTTAATTCACTTTTTGCTCGTTTAGATGGGTTCTTTAGTGCCCAGAACAACAAGAATGGGCATGTTCTTCCAAAAATGAAAGAGGAAAGATTTACAAAAGCTATGTACTAGGGAAATATAAATAGCCTATTTCTGACACAAACATTTTTGGTCTACAACTAAAACTATGTTATTATTACTGTTTATTCGAACATTTGCCATTATTTTTGTACTCTCATTCTCTAGTGAAAATAGGCCTAGATACCTAAACTTATGTTAAAATACTTAAGAAAAAAAACTCAGGTTTGAGTGGAGGGTTCCGTGAGAGGTCAAACAGGAAAACTACGAGTAAGACGAGGTTAGACAATTAGAACGAGATTTAATTCACATTCTCGGATCGTTGTGTATTGTTTTTTATACATTATCATAGTCGAATAAATAGTAACAATAATATAAATATTAAGTAACAACATAGTTTAATTAAGTAATATTAAGTAATAGCTTTAAGTAACAAACTTAAAAACAGAACAACTAAGACTATTGCATTAGATGATGCCTGCTTTTTAATTAAACGTTGGATGTTTGTTGTTCGATAAAAACTTAGATTTTTTTTTTATTTAGGGAAACAATTTCTCATTGTGTTTATCGCGGAAAACAATGTTTGTTCAAGGTACCTATAAGGAAATAAATTGAAAAACCAAACTATGTGATATGAAGGTCAGAAAAAATATTACTTATTTTAATATACAAAATAAACATTAAGCTGAAATTTTGTTAATCTTACTCCAAATTTTTTAAATGTCAATTGAAAAAAAAATAATAACTCGATCTTTCAGTAATATACAAATACTACTGTATAAAATGTAACACTGTTATGTTTGATACTAACGCTTTTTTCAAAGTCTAGTAACAGTTACAGAAAATCCTTTTAGGGGATTTTCATTAGAAAAATGAACTATTGGAGCGACCATCATGATATGACCCAGAGCAGATTCTTGAAATGAATATGGATTCTGAACTCTACATCACTTTTTACGGGGAGATAGAAATTTATATATATATATATATATATATATATTTACTTATTTATTTATAAGCCTACATAGCTTGACGTAAATACTTTATATCAGTAAGATTAATGAGGTCGATGAATTTAGCGTTAACATTAAAGGAAAAACAACGTAAGTAACTTGCGGCTCGAACTAAAAGGTGCATAGATCAGAGATGGCGCAGAATGACATGTGCTTTAGACACATATGTCTATTAAATTCGCACATTAAAATATGTGTGTGTTTGTGTGTGTGTGTGTGTGTGAGAGAGAGAGAGAAAGAGAGAGAGAGAGAGACGACACACATATTAAATATGTACAAATTTACACATTGAAATGTGTGTGTGTGTGTGTGTGTGTGTGTGTGTGTGTGTGTGTGTGTGTGTGTGTGTGTGTGTGTGTGTGTGTGTGTGTGTGTGTGTGTGTGTGTGTGTGTGTGTGTGTGTGTGTGTGTGTGTGTGTGTGTGTGTGTGTGTGTGAGAGAGAGAGAGAGAGAGAGAGAGAGAGAGAGAGAGAGACGACACACACATTAAATGTATGCAAATTTACACATTGAAATGTGTGTGTGTGTGTGTGTGTGTGTGTGTGAGAGAGAGAGAGAGAGAGAGAGAGAGAGAGAGAGAGAGAGAGAGAGAGAGAGAGAGAGAGACACGACATACACATTAAATGTGTACAAATTTACATACATTAAAATGTGTGAGTGTGTGTGTGTGTGTGTGTGAGACAGACAGAGAGAGAGAGAGAGAGAGAGAGAGAGAGAGAGAGAGAGAGAGAGAGAGAGAGAGAGAGAGACGACACACACATTAAATGTGTACAAATTTACTTATTGAAATGTGTGTGTGTGTGTGTGTGTGTGAGAGAGAGAGAGAGAGAGAGAGAGAGAGAGAGAGAGTCGACATACACATTAAATGTGTACAAATTTACACATTAAAATGTGTGAGTGTGTGTGTGTGTGTGTGTGTACTTTCACATTTGCACTCTTTGTCAGATTAAAATTTCGCTCAAAAATCGATTATAGCAATAGCTCGAACAAGTTCTTTAACAAGTAAAATCGTTCAGAAGTTTCAAAACGGCGGCTATTTAAAATCGTTAAAATTGCATTAAATTTTTGTCCGAAATGTTTTGAAAATCTGATTTCACCATCGTAATCACCTTTAAAAACTGTATAAATTATCATTTTGAATTTTGATAGATTTCCGGTTTCATTTTTGATGAAATTTCAATGAAAAGAAGATAAAGAAATATATTTTTTTTGGAAATCCGCTTCTATCACGTCAGCAAAACAGACACGTTGCGCGATTATTTTAAGTACAGGCCTACTTTATGTTATATGTTTAAACTGTAAGCAAATCCAGATTGTCTAATCTCTACCGAAAGTTGGCGTTTGATAACTGTTCTTAAGAAGGTTATATATTAAATTGTATTTTATTTAATATTAAATTAAAAATATCAAAACAAAAGATTACTTCTGCAGACACGTTGAGGTAATTTACACGTTATAACTTAACAAAATACGATAATTAAATGTAAATTTGTAACTATTCCTTATCAAGATGTAATTAACATGCACTGCTATATGGAAGCACGCCAAGTTAGTACTGGATACATGGTTTTCACACTCTAAGCTACGACTGCAAAATAAACTGATTTTATATTAAAGTATTAATTCTTCTTTATTGTTTACCAACGTGAAAGTACTGCAGTCGTATTAAATTTTATAAAACAAAACAAAGTTAGATGCACCATTGTTTTCTTGGATATTGTAAATATTATCAATAACTGTATAATTTACCTCGTTAGAGAATTTTTATTGGAAAATGTGACGTTGCAGCTGTACATTATGGGAACACCAGTTACATGAAATGAACTACGATAATGGTCATATTTTGAGAGATCATTAAAATTGTGTGTGTGTGTGTGTGTGTGTGTGTGTGTGTGTGTGTGTGTGTGTGTGTGTGTGTGTGTGTGTGTGTCAGTGAACAACGCTACATAGTAAAAGAATTAACCAATTCTGAAGACATTTCGTATGTAGATTTGTCTTGACTAAACCTCGAAACCATTTTTTTAATTTGGTAAAAATATTAGCAATTCTTTTTCGATTTAAAAGCGACAAAATCGGTTTATACGATTTAGGTTAATTTTGTAGAAACGTATTTTGAATTCCACAAAGAAAACGTGTGGGTAGCGAGATATGTCGCTATTAAAAGTTTGGTTCGAGAGTATCGATAAAAAATTTCAATAAATCATTCATATTTCTCGAAATTGTTTTAAAATTTTGACCAAGTACGTTGATTATTTGTAACTCAAGTCAGTGTCATTTCCTTTAAAATAAATGAAATTTAGGAATAAGCAAAAATATATTCTTACCGCAATCGATTTTTTCATTTATTTTCGAAACTTAAACTTCGGTTTTCAAAATATGTTCACTCACTTTAGCTATGAGCCTTCACAAAATTTAACACTTTTTTAATGAAGTTAAAAGCCTGTTCTGATTTTTTGTAGGTTCTTCTAAACTGGATATTCTGGGGAAATAATTGTGAGAAAATTTGTATAATGTTTGCACCATTTACTTTTCGCAACAATTGAATTATTAATTCGTTAAACATTTATTGTAATGCCACGGGGGTGAGGTTAGATTAGCTTAGGTTACCAAACAGACAGCTTAGGTTCACAAAAAAGATTTTTGATACAAAAAACACAGTTTCGTTTTAGTAATTTAAATTATGAAAATTTTGTATCTCATTCTGAATTGATTGCTAAAGATATGTCGCCTATTCACGATAAGAAAACAAAATAATTTAAATAGCGGTGAATGGTACATATGAGTTTGATGAAAACTGACCAAACACCATAAATCCAAGCTGGCAAGGTTATTTTGCAACAAAGCAATTCTCCGGTAACAGATTAGATTATTAAATTGTGTTTTTAGTGTTGCAGTGATTGAAGCTAAATTAGGTTATGTCGCGTTATAAAACACAGTAATTGCTTTTAAAAATGGTTGCGTTTTACAATTGTAGAGTAAACAGGTGAATTTAGTATCGTAAAAGTAATTTGGTTTTTTTAAGCGAAATACTATGCTAATAATCGTGATTTAAAAACTATAAGGATTCGAATTTAAAACTGAATTTTTTAAAAGCAAGATAAACAGACAAATTTTACATAAACGTTTTTAAATTTTAATTTGTAATTAGGCAATTCAAACAACCACTGAGTAATCAATAACGTAAAATATATTCTTACTTTTTGCTACGTTGCCTGAAGAACCTTGGATTTCCTTGTGAGACCCACGTTCGTTTATTTACTCATAGAGTATTTTTTTTTTTTAACGTCTGACTATTGTGCACACTTGGGCTAATGAAGACGATGAAATGATTTATAGCGTATGAAAATGCCAAGCCTCAACCGGGAATCGAACCCGGGTCCTCGGGTGAAAGCCCAGTACGGTATCAACTAGGCCACCGAGGCGGCTACGCTCATAGTGTAAAACTGCACAATTTGCTAACTGTGCAGGATCGAGGATTAAAAATTAGTCTATCAAATTTGAAAATTTAAAATGATAATTTAAGTTTTATCACGGTTTGTATAATGTTTGCTCGGTTGTAAACGGTTTATGTTGGGCAAAGGATCTTTGCCTACGCATCGAAATCAAATATTGTGTCGTGTTTGAACCAATTCGTATCGAATTTAAGAAGCTTTTAACGATCTCTTAAGACGAGGCTCGTTTTTCAATGTAAACTCGCTAACCACAAGAATTCAGTTTTAAATTTTGTCACTAGAGGTCGTTGCTTTTCTGAACTAGGCGTGCTACTGTATAGGCCTAAGTTTACTGTAAGGCCATGTTTACTGAGACGGTGAGTCCAAGCTTAGTAAGTAAGAGCAGCCATCACGGTGACGCGCCCTTTGCGCATTACTTGTGGCTGAATGGTTCCAGTCTGGAACGGGCAAAGTGTATTATTGAACAAATCGACGAATGTCTCGGCTCCAATTGCACTTGACAGTTTGACAACGCGTCCGCTTTCTCTTGAGATTTCCACAACTGGAAAATACGATGACCTACAAGTGAATAGGTTGTTCTCTTGCTGCACGTACAATGCTCATTCTGGAATTAAATAAATGTGAAAATGTTACAAAACGTTTGTCAGATTCAATTATTTTCAAAAAAATATCCTGCTAAAAAGTTACTGACAAAAAAATTTAAGAAAATAGGTTTCGCCCGAATTTTGATCTTCCATTACCAATTAGAATTAAAGATACTGTACGAAATTCGAAATAAATAAATCAAAAACCCCGACCGCTGTCAGGGTTTTAAATTTTTATTTTCGATTTACTGTATTTTTTTTCAAATTTACCACAATGACAAGGTCAAAACATGACCAAAATTTTATCAAACTCTCTGACGAACTCTCTCATGTTCAGGATTTAAACTGATTTTCACTTTTTCAATAACTCCTGAACCAAACTTTTTTGCTCCAGTAACACATACGTTTTACTTAAACACTTACAGACTAGGTTTTATTAAACTGTTTCTTTAATTTTTGAAAAAAAACATATTTTAACTGGTTTTTTTACATAATAAAGGCTTAAAAACATTTTTTTCAGATGGGATTTCTAGTGCATGCTAAATTTTATTAAGCAGGCCAATTTTGGTTTTTAGCCTCCAACGATGCGTGCGAAACACACACACGTCACAGAATGACATTGTAAAATCCACAGTTTTTGGACTATGGCGTTTGAAATTATAAAAATGCATAAAAATCTCAATTATTAGTAATTGTAATTGTAATCTCAATAAAAAAAAGTAATTATTATTAGTAATTATTATTAGTAATATTAAATAATATTAATTAAAATAGTAACCTCAATAAAAAATAAAACTAAAAAAATTAAATAAACAATAAAATAAATAATTACATAATTAAATGAATGCTAATTCTAAGCCTACAAAAATTATTAAAAGAAAAGCTATTATAAATATATTAAGATTATCCCTAATAAAATAATATTAAATAATTCAACAAAAAATAAATAACAAAAAACCTAATTAATAAAAAATTAAATTTAATCTTAAGGAACTAGATATCAATAAGGACGAATAACATATCATTACCAAAAATAAGTTATTAATAATTAAATTACATAAATAAATTTATAAATTACATGCATAAATAAATTACATACAATAAATGAGTAAGATTATTTTTTCACAATATTTCACAGGTATTTAAAAATAAAAATAAAAATAGTCAAATTTGATTACAATTGGCACAAATAGTGATTTAAGTGAAACTTTGGAAAAGTACGTTGCTCAACAAAACGTGTTCTGAGATTTCGGATGATTCCTATTTGGTTTTTTTGTAGTGTATTGGGACAAGCGTCGCCCAGCACAGCCGATGTAGCTGTCAGCGTGCCGCGCCCAGTATGGCTACTTTACAGTATTACAAAGTATTTTTGTAATTCTGGTCATTAGTGAGTTGAAAAAGTAGTACGTTTTTATGAAAAATAAATTTAAACTAACCGTACGTGGTCGGAATGAAACTTAGCAAACGCAAACTTGTCATACTCGGTATCCATGGAAACTGTTCTAATTGGAGGAATGGCAGGGTGAGTCTTTCGAGCTATTTCGGCTTTGCTCGGCAACGATCGTTCCTATACACTTCTGATATAAATACAAGCGATATAGGCTATCGATATAATTACAATACCTATTATATGTACTGACATATAGAATTGGCAGATGCCTAAATACAATGAGTAAGTTTATAACATGAATCATGTTTTTAAGGCTGGTTTTGATCTTGGATTTTACAGGACGCGTGATGCGAGGAACATGTTTAGCCATAGATAGACCTATATAACAGTAGGTCTACTGTTTTTGCGCGACGCAAGTCTCATATTAAATTAATTATAAATAAAAATTACTGTTTCTGTCCGGGATCGAACCGAGGACCTTTTGAGTGTGAGGCGCACGTCATAACCACGACATTACGGAAACTTTGAAGAATTTTGACCGATTTAATTATTTGAAATGAATCGTTAATTTAATTTTGGTAGTTATATTAAAATAACAGTTGTTTTATTAGTAAAGATCAGCTGATTTCATCTAACAGCTGAGAGACTATAAGTTTTAGGTTATGTAGTTAAAAACTAGCTATGTTAATTTGTGGTTTATATTAATTCGTAACGATCAGCTGATTTCATTGAACAACAGATAGGCTATAATAAGTTTCAGATTATGTTTTTAAGAATCTAGCTATGTTAATTTGTCGTGTTTTCGAAGAAATTATCGTAATTAAAATAAAAAAGGAAAAGAAAACATGATAGGCTACATGATTTTTATTTTTGGTTCAATAACAGATAATTTTTCCATAGTGCTTACGAAGATAATGAGATCGAAAATCGAAAATATTGTGCAAAATTAAAAAACGTTTGTACCAAATTTATTTACGACATGTAACATTCAGCATTAACGGATGGTTACTACTACCTTAGTAATAATATTGGTTAATATATAGCTTACTTAACACTAAGTAAATAACACTAACTTATGATTTCTTATCAGTTAAATCTTCCCACTTACTGTCTGTGATACATTCTACGAACGCGCATATATCTAATGTTATTATTCATCCAATCTTTATGAAAGGTATGTAGTAAGTTCACTGCATATTTATGTTGTTTTACAAAGTTTAGCTTTTTCGGTTTTGCATTTGTCATAAGAAATTGAAATTGTTAACAATTTTTGTTTGTGGGCTAGGATTGTGAGATCGTTTTTGCACTCAAATTAATTCCAGTTAGTGTTCGGTGAGAAGAAATTAATGTAAACTTGAAAATTTATGTATGGTTTATCTATGGTTTACATAACTGAATTTATTCCGATAAATTTGATTATTACCATTTTTTTCAATTTCTACTGTTAGTTCACACTCTCCCTATGTACATTTATTTATATATTTATACATCTTGTTCAAATTTTCAATCGTCAATAAAATACTTTCTAAAAACCACCAAAAAAGTTTCAAGTGGGAGAACAATACATTGAGATAGTCAAAGAATTCAAATATCTTGGGGAATGGATCAGCTGGAACGCCCTAGAGAAAAAAAGCTATGGAATCTAGGAGAAATAAAGTTGAATTAGCCTTCCAACTTACCAAGGACACATACAACAAGAAGTCCCTTTCCTGAAAAACAAAGATAAGGCATTATCATACGGTAATTAAACCAGAAGCCTTATATGCAGCTGAAACATTATCTCTCACAACCCAGGGACCACTTGAAAGGCTGGAGATCAAAGAAAGAAAGATATTAGGAAAAATCTTAGGCCCCAAATTCCGTAACAACCAATTGCTCCATATCAGGAATGAAACTCTTTACCAAAAAACTGAAACACTATCAGACATAATAAGAAAAAGGAGAATTGATTTTTATAAGCACATCCTCCGAATGGACAAAAATAGACTAACCAAAAAAATATTTGACTACTTTCGCAATAAAAGAGCCAAACCACTTTGATTTTGAGAAACAGAGAAAGACATAACAGAACTACAAATCACTGACACTATGCTTATGGATAAAACAGCCAAAACAATAACCAAGGACAAGAAGCAACGGTTCCAAGGCAAAGTCAAATCCAAGCAAACGATCCAAATCTCTGACGAAGAAAGAAAAGCAAGATCACAACGAATGAAGCAATACTGGGCTACGAGGAAGGCACAGAACATTAAAAAGTGATTGATTTAGTGTACCCCAAAGTTGGGTGAAACAAATAAAGAGAGAAAATACTTTCTATTCATCCCCTTAAGTTCAAATAAATTTTTGTAAACTTGTTGTGGAAATAAATTTTTGTCAAATATTAAACTATGTACAGGCTGTGGATGACACGATGTTAATTTCACAGTTTTTTTTAAAACAAATACTTAATGTTAATACAGTTTTTTGTCAAATATTAATATTGCATATTTTTACGATACGATTTGATTTAAATAACTCTTATGTTCTATCCTATGTTGGTTTTAGGAATCGTAGCACGCAGCTGTCTCGCTGACGTGATGGAAGCGCCTAAGTAGGAATCAGTACGTGACCTAAGTAGGAATTGACTTAAAACATTTTTCATATAAATACTTGTTTTTAACTCAATTTCTTGTCTGTTTGTTCGGTACAAATTTTGCAATCGACTTTAAACTCACTTCGCGATGAGCAAGAGATTTGAAACTTTAAACGTAGCTCAGAACCGGGTGACAATGCAATATTAATTCGCTTTCTTGTCTGTTTGTTTAATACTGTATCAGCGCGCGCCCAGTAAACCTATATTTATCGAGCAGTGAAGCAATCGGCGCAAAACTGGTGCGATCAAGCACACGAAATGAGAAATGCTTCGAAATTTCAACCACTTCAAGAAAATATAATAAAACAATAATATTAGTGCACACTGAATTAGTGCATCCAATTGGTAATAAAAGAATATTTCCATCTATTAAATTAAGACCTCCATCAGGAATTACGGAACTTGTACCATTTCAATTTGCCTCACGTTTATCGTTTTTTAAACTTTACAATTATTTTTATAGCTATTAAAAATTCACAGTCATAATTATCTACAATATCTGTATGGCAGTAGGAGAAATTAAAATTAAAATCATTAAAAATTATTTGCTTTTTTTATTTTAAAGTAAATAATGATTAAACAAACATTAGTATTATGACTAAAAGCAGAAAATAATTATTTAAAGAAAAATAAAGTTTTTAATATATCACGTTCTTAAAACGGACTAAAAAGTATACTTTTTTTTGTAAGGCGCAAAGCACACTGAGGCCACCCTAAGTGTAAGTGTGACTGTAAAGTACTAAAATCGTAAGCGTATTGTGTAAGTGTAAGTGTGTGTAGACTCGGGTACCGCGAGGGACGTCTAAACCCTCTCAAATAGGTGCAGCTAATTTGCACCCCCTGCAGGGTCTCTTGGTTTTATACAGATATTACAACATTTTCCTGAAAATTTGTGAATGTAAATTTCTAATAGCTATGAAATACTTGTAAAATTTAAAATGCCAATAGGTAATATAAGATTATCACCATCAATTAAATTAGAAGCTTACTTGACCTCCATTAGGAATTATAGCAATAAATCCATTTTAATGTGCCCCAGGTTTTTCGTTTTAAATTTTACAAGTATTTTCACAGCTGTGAAAAATTCACAATTACAAATTTTCAGTACAGTATCTGTATGGAGTTAGGAGAAATTATTTTATACTTTTTAGTCCGTTTAAAGAACGTCATATATTTATTTGTTGAAATTCTTTTTATATTCTTCTTTTCTGCTAGGATTATTGTCACTATGTTCAGTATAATGATCTGCCTTCCCTAGCTTTGTCAATTCTACTTTCGTTGACACGTTTCGGAGAACTTCCATCTTCAAAAACTATATCTATACTCATAGTGAGTATAGATATAGTTTTTGAAGATTGAAGTTCTCCGAAATGCGTCAACGAAAGTAGAATTGATGAAGCTAGCGAAGGCAGATCATTATACTGAACATAGTGATTTTATTTGTTCTTTAAATAATTACTTTAGTATCAATAAGAACATGTGACGTGGATTCTTTAGATTATAACTGTTTTAATTTTTGATTACGTCATATTATAATTTTTTTAACGTCCGACTATTGTGCACACTTGGGCTAATGCAGACGATGGGATGATTTATAGCGTATAAAATGCCAAGCCCACGGGAATCGATCCACCGAAGCGGCTACAATATAGAAAGTATAGTGACTATCAAAAAGTGTTACATTTTGTCGTTACTTGTATCAGTCCGTTTATGTCACTTAAACGTTTAGGCAATGTGTTGTGCGCGCATAACTTTGGAAGTGAACAATTTCGAAACAAATTTAGCAGGCACGGTATTTCTCCAAAATATTGGGCAAATTTTATAGTTTTTCAGAAATTAATTTTCTAAAAATGTTTTGTCACAAAATTATTCGATTTTCTGAAAAACGGATAGAAAGATTTTTTTTCGATTTTTGATTGAAAGTAGTTTTTAAATAAACAAACGAAACTTTTTCCATTCTAATCTTACACAAATGTTTTTAAAAAGTAGGCCTATTTACAAAAGGGTTGAAATCTATGAAACATTTGATACGCTTGTAGGCCTACTTGTGTTGTGAATATTCATTGGGTGATGACCAAAATTTTAACAAAATCTTATTGAAATATGTTGAGAAATTAGCTTCAAAACCTTGAAAGAAAAATAATAAAGAATAAAGATGTGCTGTATTCTTGCACCATTAATTATATATCTCGTTTTTCAAGTAAACATTAAAAAAATTGTTTTATAGAATACATTACATTACTCCTATAATAAATACACATATTTATTCCTCTCCTTGAACGAAGAGAGTTGGAGGAGAAATCCGGAAATTTCAGGCTAATGAAAGAGCATAAAACGGGATTCAGAAGAACAGATATCAACAGAAAAAAGACGATGTCCGAAGCCGAGAGGAAAAATAGATCTGACCACATGAAGAACTACCACGCGGAATTAAGAGCAAAAAGAACAGTCAATAAGAGAACTTAAAGTGGTCCCCCGAAGCCGTACAAGAAGGAAGAAGAAGAAGAAAAAAGAAGAAAAAATTTACAGAAATAAATGTTGTCTCCAAATAACTTTTTACTGCGCAGTAGCATAATACGTAGTAAAGGATTTTTATTACTTTATTGTTTTTTTTTTTATTAAAAATAACGTAATCAGTAATGGAATTTAATTATATTCCAAACACGTCCGCTCGCTTTTCTTCTTACTCTTATAGTTTATTTTTAAAATTTTAAAAAATGTTCAAAATCGCCATATCTTATCAGTTTTAGCCTTGGACTTGAAGACTATAATTCTGTATAACTGCTAACGTTCAGGCACTAGAGGGTATTAACAACCAGATAATGGACGGAAACTTAAAAACTTTTTGGTGTGTCTACATAAATCGTAATAAACCGCGGACATCCCAGCTGTGTTGTAATAAACTTGCCCACACCACGTGCGTACAAACAGTGAACTGCGTGTGCAGATGTCCCCCATGCGGTCCAACGTTTATCCTATTTTCAACCCAGACTTGCCCTAATGAACAGCCTCCACAAAGCAAATAATATTTTCTCGCTTAAAATAGATTAGCACAGTCTAGCTTGGCACCAAGCCTGGTCAGCCATAACCGAGGCATTCCTAGCATTTATAGTTACGAACTGAAAAAACGTGGTTAAGTGTTTGTTGATGGTAGTAACATATGGATTGGAATATATAATTTGTATTTGTCCGTAATTTGGTAAAACTGTATAGGGTATAATATTTCTATAACTATAAAAACATGAAATATAAAGAAAATAATTAAATAATAAAAGAAAATATATAGTGTAGGTACGGCAAAACCACATTAACTTTTTTGAAAATCCAAAAGAAGTATTATATGTTTAGTAATAGTTTTAACGTTGAAAGTTTTGTTTTCGATCTATAATAAAAAGAAGACAATAGACAATAATGCCAGTGCAAGAAATTCGATTTATCCTATTGGAGGAGAAAAAACGTGTCGGTGTACAAATATTTGAAAAAAACAAATTACAGTAACAAAATACATAAAACAGAAAATGAACCCCATTTTGATGAAGCTTTATTATTAACAGATAATAAAAGAAGACATTTTAAAATTATCATTCGTTAACGTGTGCGCACGCGCGTGCTTAGAAACATTTGTTCAATGGTTTAAATTTAATAGTGGCCATTCCAAATTTTATCGAAATCGTAACTCTTTAGAATTTGTTTGAAATCTCATTCACAATTGTAATCAGTATTAATATCTGCTTAAATTTATATCCAGAAACTTTTAAATTCCATTGAAAATGTTAATTTACTTAGATTGTAATATTGAATTAAAATTGTATTTTCAAAAAAGTTCGATATAAATTAATAATTATTATTCAGGAATTTTCCATTTATCTATGCAAATAAAAACAATACACGACTTTTCGAGAGTATTGGTCAATCGTCTTTCTTATTTAGATGCTAACCGAATACTTAAACATGCAACTAGATGCTTAAATATATAGTAAAATCTTGAAAACTAAAAAAAATAGTTAAGTAGCAGATCCCTGGTGGTCGAAAAAAGAACAAAACGATAGTTGAAGCATATGACTCTCGAAACGCCGAATATTATTTTTATAAATACAAATGATGCAAATATTTTAATAAACAGTAATAATAACCTAAACATTCCTTCACTTAATAACAATAAAATTTTAAAAAACAACAAATTTATTATTATTTGATGCTGTATTATTACTTTTTGGAAATTCGATTGTCATTACTTGAGAGAGGCAATTGATTAATTTTTCATTTTACATTTTTTGCAAGTATTTGTGCTTAAGAATGTGGTTCGTTATTAGATAAACTGTACGCTGGGGGGGGGGGGTTCTGCGGGGCGTAGTCTTTGATTAGGCCGGATGATGCGGTGCAACGGAGCGATTCATCTAATTCCGCGAGAGGATCTGAAACTAATTCATTTATTGAATAATTTGAAGAGACGAGAGAGAGAGAGAGAGAGAGAGAGAGAGAGAGAGAGAGAGAGAGATGCGGTTAATTCGTTAACTGAGCGGAGGGATGGGCCGCAACTAGCGTTGTAATAATTAGTAGCTGTACTGGTTTCATTTTATTATTTTAAAAAAATGAGTTGATTAGATTATGTTTTGTTTAAAATAAGTAAAATATGAATTTTCTACAAGAAACCTGCTATTTTGTTAACGTAATATTGATAAACAGTATAGTAATAATTATCATTGTGTATTCGTTATGTATTAAATCAACAATGGCATTAAAAATTAAAATTTTGAACGGTAAGTTCCATTTTGAAACTTTTAGATGTTTTCTGTGCCACACCATAGAACTATTCAGAAAGATGAATAATATAATATATTAAAAAAATAAAGTTAATTTAAGTTGACAGTTTTGTCAATTACCATTAGTTTATCTCGATATTTAAAAAAATACCAATACTTTTTACTGCAGTCAAGTTAACATTAATGAAATAAAAGGCATTTTCAAACCGGAAAATAAATCCAGAAATAGCAACCAATCTAGACAGTCATCGGGTTTACACCACCAAGTTCTAAACTAATATACTTATTTCGATGAAATTTGGCATGAAATTCTTCAAACAAAATTCTGCTAAGGACGATCAACAATTTTGCTAATCTCGCATTGTTATTGGAGATAAAATATACAGCCCTATTTTCTCAAAAAGAAAACTGATCTGAGACATTCCAAAAACTTTGAAAATCTGCTTATTTTCTCAAAATTTGTTCATCGCATTTTACTCAAACTTTGGCTCACCTGTGAAAATTCATAATTGAAATCATAGCACGACATTTTGAATCAGGAAGTTCGACAGTACTTTTCCGGAAAGAAATTTTTTGTTTAAATTTCGCCGATTTCCTTGGATTTTATCGGTACTTCCTGAACCGGATTTGTCAGAGAGATGGTTTCGTTTGATTACTTAAAGAATGTATACTTAAAAACCATCGAAATAATTTTTACAGAAAAAAAATTGATTTTTTGTTGCTATTATCGTAAAAAAAAAATGAATAAAAACAATAATGTTTGAGTAATTAAAAATCCTAAGATTTGTATACACTACGGCTACTGTAACATGCGAAATTCCGTTGAAAATATTTAATTTCCAGTTATTTGCACACGCACACACACACACACACACACACACACACACACACACACACACACACACACACACACAC
The DNA here is from genome assembly GCA_022606455.1 of Callitettix versicolor. Classification (NCBI taxonomy): domain Eukaryota; kingdom Metazoa; phylum Arthropoda; class Insecta; order Hemiptera; family Cercopidae; genus Callitettix; species Callitettix versicolor. The sequence continues at coordinate 66,335,502 of CM040183.1, read as the reverse complement.
AACACCATAACTTTTCCAGAGATCTACTTAAATGAAAAAATACACAATATGTTAGCAATAACGACTCATTAATGTAATTATAGTATCGGAACAACGTTTACGCGCTCCGCTGTCCTATTAGTGCCTCCGTAGTTAGTTATAGTTCAGACAAATAGCCTCTCGCTTTTATTTATTTAAATTGGCAACATTGTAACGTTATTCCCAGTGATGAGTTTATACAGTAATGAGTCGCCAATTGTTGTGCACTTGGTATAATTTATTTTAATGGCACAGCGCTTGAATTAATTTACACATGTTAAATATGGCGCAAAGGAAATTAATTCGTGATTTAACCAGGATAAGCTGTATCGATTCGACCCATGTAAGGTGTAAATTAGCCAAACCCCAAGGTAAATTGAAAACAAGGTAAGTGTCACGCACGCATTGCAGAACAAACATGATGGGGAAAACGGAGGAAACGAGTTGAAATAACACTTTTTTTCTTAAAGGAATTGATTATTATAATTCTGTTGGCTAATTAATGATATATTGGTCTGTTTAAAATTGTAACAGTACAATAAATATCTGTCAAAGTATATTATAAAATTATTGTTTGTAAAAAAAATAATACAATTAAAGGATCACAATCGCTACAAAATTTTCAATTAGTTTGTAGAAGCAAGTTTATATTTCGAAGTAATACTTGTGATAAACGTGCACTTGTGACGTCATCTACAATGCAGGTTATTGAGCATCCATCTTGTATTACTACATTCCAACCCTCTAAAACCCCCTCCCACCACTTCGCCCTGCAAGTCATTAAACCGAAGTCATTATTAAGATCAGCATGTATAAAACAGAATAGTTTTTGTTCAACGTTCCATTAATATTCCTCAATGTAGGAAAATGTAGCTATTACATGCGTACTCATTTTAATTTAAAAAATATGTTAAATGCCGTAAGTGAGAAAATATGTCGTCAACCGTTGAGAGATTGTGTATTTTCAGAATTTTGGTTTCGGATAAACAGATATGAAGCTCTTAGACATTCAATTACTTATCATAAGATATTTTATTAATGATCCCTGAGTTTGATTCGTTATTACAAGTAAACGAAAAATATTGTAATCAATGTAAGGTTGCTTTGATTGTTTTGGGAATATTATATATAATTTTTTTGAGAGTAATATGTTTAAACAACACAGTTTTCGTAGTTTTTTGCTGTTTATGAAATTTATGATTTTCCCAGGTAAGAATTTTAAGATTAAGCAAATCTTTTACAATGATTGTTACCTGTAATGTGCATATAACTGACTAGCATTACTCGTCGCGGCTTCGCCCACGAAACTTAACCTTTTTCAGTAATATAATAATTTATAAACATAAACAAAATATATTAATAAAAGCGTGATCATCTAAACTAATGATTATTTTACAGTGAATATGAAAAAATATTATAACCTGAATATGTTGTTTTTTTGTCTTCAATCGTGTTCAATTCAAATTTAAGAAAATCTGATAAATATTTTTCTCCAATACAAACATTTATACCTCTTTTGTATTTTTGTCCTTTTAGAGGATGAATTCGGGGGGGAATGCTGATTTACGTGTAACATAATTTGTGTTTTAGAATATTTTGTTTACTTTTAAGAAAAGCCGATAAAAATATTTTTCTCCAATGAAAGCACTCTTTTTCTCCAACTATACCTCTTTTTTACATTTTTATTCTTTTAGGAAATGAATTCGGAAAAATGTTGAAATATGTGTTTAATTATTTGTGTTTCATAGCATATTTCTAGAATATACGATCCAAAACAAATATTTTTTTCAATTCAAAATTGTATACCCCTTTCTACATTTTCTACCCCTTTCAATCTCTTTAGGGGATGAGTTTTGGGAAATTGTGAAAAATATGTTTCATTACCTATATCTAAGAGTGACTATGTTACGTTTTAAGAAGGTCAGACGAAAAATATATTATTCCAATAAAAATGGTTGTACGTCATTTTTATCTCTATAGGGGGTGAATACTGAAAAATCGTTTTTCAGTGCACCCCTATATGTGGGGTAACCTGAAAATTTAAAATGTTTAATTACAGTGTTGATTATTAAATTTGTATTAAGTAGTTTAATGGCCTTAAAATCAATTTTTGCAAAATCTTTCTTAGTGCTACATTGTTGATTATTAAATTTGGACTGTTTATTAAATTTGGACTGGGTAAGTAGTGTAATGGCGTCAAAATAAAATTTTGCAAAATCCTTTCTTAGTACACCCCAACATAATGTTCCGAAGGGCCTGTCCAAATTTTAAGTTTCTATCATTAATAGATTCGGCTCTACGTTGATTCTCAGTCAGTCAGGACAACGCCGCTTATATATATATATATATATATATATATATATATATATATATATATATATATATATATATAGATAGAGAGAGAGAGAGAGATTTTGAAATTTAAGTTTTTATTTTATACAGTTTTTTTTATGTACTGCTCATTCAGCTTGTAATAATATTAACCAAATGATATTTGCATGTACATAATCGGCATGATATGCTTCCTATACGTATACCACAAAAGAAAATATTGAAAAATTATTAAAATTATTATTGACAATTGATATGTAAAAGATAAGCAGTAAAGGTACATTTTGGGCCCAGTAACAGGCCCATAAAACTTAATTACTACACTGACTTAAGTTAGGTATTTGTATGTTTGACTAAAATTGTAACAAAATGTAAATCCATTTTGAGAAAATACGGTTTTTTCGAAAGCCCTCGAAACAGATCTTTTTGTGAAAAAACACAGCTTTAAATAAGTGATTAAGTGGTAAATTTGAAAAGTTTAAGTAACATTTGTTTCAGAGTCTTAAGTGAGGATTCAAATAAAGGCTTAAACAATATTTTCCTTTAAACATTTTTACGTTTTCATTTGCCCTCTTAAACTTTCATATTTCCAAGCGTACTATAATTTTTAATCTGTGGTTAGTTTCTTTAAGAAACACGTACAAGTTTCAAGTTTGTAATTAGTGTATGGAAGTAGATTTGAAATTGTGCGAGCATAAAATCACAATTCTGTTGATTGTCGAGAGCGTTTTCAAAAATAAATGAAGTGGGGAGGAAGGTGCCTGATTAGCCCCACGATGTGATGCATCCAAGCGGGTTATCTAATTCCACGGCAGAAGCTTACCCTAGTCATTTAGTACAGGCGGTGCGGAGTGTCCTAAGTGGGTAACATGCCCTCAGCGACTACGAGATTAATGCTTCATTTACTGCGCGCATATCCGGCTCGGTTCATAACACTTCCGGTTTGTAATTTCGGAACGCGTAATGCGTTTATAACGCACAATGTTTCTGAGTCAATTTTTGTAAATTTATTTTAGCCTAAAAATTTGAACTTTTTAAATATTAAGCTTATTATTTGGTATGTTTATATTAGGAAATTACTGTATTTTGTATTTTCTCACTATAGAAGTATGGTTGAAGAAAAGTAAGTATGTTACAAACGCATTGTTATCGTGGTATGGTTATCGTGAACAATTACACGATTTTGATAAACGTATCAGTTTCTAGATCTCCAGAGTCATAAAAGTTGTTTTTACTTTTCTCAAAGTTTGCTAATATTTACTGCTCGAGTCAAGTTAATATTAATGAAATAACAAAAAATTTCAATCCTGTATTAAATCCGAAAAACAACCAATGGCCCCTGATATGGTTTACACCGAATAAAACCGAAATTAATTTATTTATTTTAATGAAATTTGGCGTGCAATTCTATGGAGGCCTACCTGGATGTTGTCAATGAGTTTTATTTTTACTATTTTTTGTAAAAAATATATTCTTAAAAATTAAACCAAAAAATGTTTTTTCTCTAACAATTTTCATAGAAGTTTGCTCAAATATAATTCTTAAATGCCCGAACAAAACTTACGGGTTTTCTATTTCTTCGAAAAATTCTTTTAATGGCGAATATACTTAAATTGATTTAATTTCTCAAAATATGATCATTAAAATTTGCTATAATTTTAGTCAAAATGAATATTCATAAATAACACCTGATCTCATTTGGTTTTTTTGCGAATTTCAATTGGACAAATGAGCTATTTAAACGGTCATCATGGTAAACTCAGACCCAAGACCTTGAAATGAGAACCCATCCTGACCAGTTATTGAGAGATCTTTTAAGTGTGTGTGTGTGTGTGTGTGTGTGTGTGTGTGTGTGTGTGTGTGTGTGTGTGTGTGTGTGTGTGTGTGTGTGTGTGTGTTTCAACATGTTCACTTTAATGTTTTGATACGATTTTATTCAAACTAGGTACAAAAATCGATTATTGCTTGGACAAGATCGTTTATCAACGAAAGTCAAAAAAATTTCTTAAAATCGTAACTTTTTTGTGTTTATACTTTCAACATCGTAATTTGCGTTCAAATTAGCAAATTTTTTTTAATTTTAAAAATCAGTTGAAGTCAGGATTTTTAACGGCGGTCAGGATTTATTTTCGTATTTTCAATGCAATTTGATTCCTAATATTCCTAATATCAGATTTTAATGCTGATTGCGATGGTAAAATCAGAATTTCAAATTAATGAAATATAGAAAAATGTTTTTGGAAATTTGCTTCTATCACGTCAGCGAGACAGTGGGTGATCATATTTCTTTCCATTTGCTTTAGAAACTTTATTTTATTTCAAATTTTATACAAGAGCTTTAGATATAATTCAACTATATTTTATACGAATATTAGTCTATACAAAACGAAATAAGATGTTTATATTTTGACAAATTAGAAATCAGGTGTTTTACTCGTTTGCTCCTGAACTGGAATTTTTGGGAGATAATTGAATGTAATCTTGAGTTAGCTAATGGGTAATCTCTCTCTCTCTCTCTCTCTCTCTCTCTCTCTCTCTCTCTCTCTCTCTCTCTCTCTCTCTCTCTCTCTCTCTCTCTTTAAATTTTTCTAATAGTTTTCTTTTCATAAGTAGTATTCATTAACAATAACAGTACGCTTGTGAAATTGTACGTAGTCTAGGACTAACTAATTTTCTCACTATACAAAAATGTAATTAAAATTATTTTATCAGTTTCTTTTCTAAACTTTATAGTAAGTGTTGAATTAAAAAAAGATCAATCTTGTTTGTTGATTTTTTTTATCCGATTTTAGGACCCAAGAGTCTACAAAAAAGCTGTTTTAACTTAACAATATGAAGCATTTTTTAAAAATTTACAAATAGAATTAATTTTACAAAATCTCGAGACCATTTATACATTTTTCGGGTTCTAATCATTTTCATTGAATTTTTCTGAAATATAATTTCTTTAAGAAAATGCTTAATGCGCTTACAATTAGAAAGATTTGATTTCGAAAATGTAGCTATCGAAAAAACTAAAAATATATATTTAATTTTTCATAATTTTTTCTCGAAATTTTACTAAATGTTGATTAGATATCATTAAAATCAATGGGGCAAATTTTGAATAAAAGGTACTTATTATTTATTTTCGATTTATCAATTTCCATTATATCGATTTATTTTCGAAAAAAAGTGTTTTAATTTAAAATTGTATACACTGATTTTGACCAAAATTTGAACAAAACTTATGAACTGATTTTAAATCCATTTTCCTTCGTTTATGGAAAGTTGAATCGAATTTTTTGATGCGATAATCGAACGAGAGAAAGTTTGTATTTGACTATCCTTTAAGTTGCATTTAACTTTAAGTATACTTAAAGTTATATTTCATTTATGTTCTTGTACGTTTAAATTATAAAATGTGAAAAATAAACATTGCACTCAGATATTGAGCTATTGTTCCAAGCTACGTAGGCTATGTAGGCTTACAAACTGGCGGATGTAGATAGCCAATAGCTGCAGAATAGCTTTTTGTTGTATGAAGCTATTTACTCGCGCTATTGTACGACAAAATAAATAAACCCCTCAAATATTCGTTCAATCAATAACAGACGTTGTGGAGAAAGTTTTATTTTAATAAAGCTCCATTCAGCAACTTTGCTGGCAAACAAATGGACGTATTTTTATTAATTAACTTTGATGCAGTGTCGGGTGTGTAGATACGAGTAGTAACTGGATGGAGTTTTGTACCGTCATTGTGTTTACTTCAACCAACGACTTTGATTTTCACTTTTGTGTTATTTGATTACACATTTGTTTAACTTTATCACCTTTTTTGAAAACATTATATTTTTTGTGAAATCTATTCGTCAATTTGTATAGCCTAAAACACACAACTTTGAAACGAAGCTTCTAATGTTAGTTTTGGCGAAAGGAGTGAGTAAAAAAAAGTTTCCCAAACCTTTTTAATGTAACGAAAACGAGCAAACGAATTTCGTCTCTCTATTTCTGTTTCTTTCTTTTTCGATAACAGTACGCGCGTATTATATGAAAACGTTGTGTTGCTTTGGTTTCGGTACTTTTCCAAAGTTGAAGAACACGTGCCGTTGTAACCGTTATGATACATTCGAAATTAATATAAACGTTTATAATAGTTGTT